>CM029625.1:9617361-10014874 GCA_017311315.1 Dendrocalamus latiflorus | reverse complement strand
CTTCAACTAGTTTTTAGTTTAAACTTCTAACTATAACTTTTGGCTAAAATTGCACCGTAGCGGTTATTAGTTTTTTTGAGAAAAAATAAGAAAATTTTGAAAAATGTTATATTGTAATAAACAATGCAAAGAAATAAGAGAAAAAGGAAAAAAACCGAAATTAGAAACCGATGCGTTCTAAGTGGCTTCTGGTTTAGATAAACCGAAAGCCAAAAAAGATAGAAGCTACACCCATTTAGAGCAGGGTGTAATTTAAGTAATTTGGAGAGAGCCATAATTTCAGTTGAACAACAACGGGAGTCACACATATTGATCAATTATTCATCTAAAAAGGATCAATCTATAGGCCTCACACATATTGATCAATTATTCATCTAAAAAGGATCAATCTATGGCACTGCTCATTTTGTCTTGAGCTTCTGGCTTATTTCGCTATTCATAAATTTTGTCTTTTTTCTGTTTTTCTTGCGTTTCGAAGCTGTTTTGCCGGTTTTTTTCCCCGTATTCATTTGCATTGTCCGTGACGAGTTAACCTATTTTTTTCTATTTTTAATTTTTTTAAATTTAGTTACGTCAAATAAACCACTATCAGCTATAGTGTAATTGTAACCAGTTCCAATGCAATTTCTACCATAAGCCAGCTTATTTAGCCTATCCAAGCAGCACCTATCGTGCTCATTAGTCAGGATATTAGTACAGAACTGCACGAAAATCTAATATCCATTGTTACATGTGTAAACAATAAATACTATCGCATCCATTGTTACATGTGTAAACAATAAATACTATAGCTAACTAGTATTACAAACCGATCAGTGTAAACGCTGTAGACAAGTACTACTATTGTTACGATGCGCAAACAAAATACAGCTGCTACATCCAGCTAAAATGCCTCAAAGAAATGAGGATAAAATATTGTTGTGTAGTGGATCCGACAAGTGTTCAGCGAGGTTCTGTACAGGGCCCTTGCCGGTTACAGCTGCCTGGATGTAGAATCCGAGCCGCACAACCATTGCTAGGCGACCGCTCTTGATCTCCTTCACCTTGAGATCTTCGACAGGATCTTTGGGCAGCAAGATATATTCCCAAGGGTTCTAGGGCCTCGATCCCACAGTATCTCGCATATTCTGGCCCAACCTAACAAATCATGAGATGGAAAACTCCTCGAATGTGGTATTTAATCATTTAAAACAAGAACTAACAAGGGAATGATGTGACAACAGAATAGTCTTTTGATGTTAAGGAATATATGTGAAGTGACTGTCTACAATTCCAAAGTGTTTGCACACCACTTACCAAGAAATCACAGAAGACAGCAATGTTCGAACTTCATGACACATCAACCACTCGAAAAGAACAGGGCGGAAAAACAATAACAAAACGTTTTTCCTACCATCAAAAGGGCTTGACAGATAGAGATGACAGTGACACCCTGACCACCAGCAATTCGGAACCCAGGAATCCCAAGGTAATGGAGAGTATCACCCTGTAAAATCGACTCATTAGTTAAAGAATGTAAATTAACAAAGCTAACAAATAATCCATTTGTTAGTACTACATTTTTCCGTGCTTGTTAGTAGGGCATGTATGCAGGTTAGGTGGCAGCTACCATTCCATGTTGGCAATGTTTATTCTGTCTCACAGCAGACAAGAAAGGTGAGTTGCCAGACCTCCATTTGCAGATTCCTAACTCTGCGTGGGAAGTGCCAGTATGCCTTGAGCACAACAGGAAATGCTAGGTCATCTTCCAGCTCTGGGATTTGCAGTTGTGCACAACAATGAAGACGCTCCACCATTAGAGTTGGTTATTAAGTAGCTTTCATATGCTGAACATATATTAACCAACGACCAGTTAGGAGCGAATGGAACGAATATAATATCATCCACTACTAAATGACAAACAAAAAGATATTGTGATTGTAACATGACAGAAATTGTGGTCTTGTGATCTCTTCAGAATGTACAAATGTTCTTCAATTATGCAACAGGAACAGTCAATTGTGTGCTAAATGAATTCAAACATGGAAAACATAAACATGGATATTTCACCTGAAGTTTCGCATAACCAACTTTCCACCAGACAGGCTCAACAAAATGCACTGCCCCAAATAGATCTAACAGCTCAGGAACAACCACCCCAAGAGCAGCAGGCATGGCCCAACAGTAATGCAAGATCTCAAAGATGCAAGGAAGATTGTTGGCGAAAACAAGGAAAGAGGAAATTGTGTATAGGAAAAATACACTTAGAAAGCTACAACAATGAAAGTTCAGTATTCAGATCATGTTCTCAGAATATTGGGTTCAGAGGTTACTAAAAACAACAGATTAGAATAAACATTTCATTCACTCCACTCCCTATTACTACTTACAATACATAGCATGGGTAGTGTCAAACTGACAATTGTCCCAGTACCAGTACCAAAGCATTGTCAATAAGGAGAACAACAAAGTCAAAAACTAGAAGAGACAAGCTAGTCGTAGTCCAGCTGCACAAAAGGAATTTGATTAAATTACGAACTAGTTTAACCCAAAAGATAGTGTCGTGAATATTACTAAAAGCAGATCTATTATCAATTATTGCAGATAAGCCTAATATATACCTTCTGCAGTAAGGGCCTCTATTTTAATCTCAAAAAACCATGGGCAAAATGAACCACAAAGACACATTTATCATATTTTCCACAACTATTTTAATCTAAAAGCACCATGAGCAAAGTGGAGCACAAAGAAACATATTTAGTAGTACGGTAGTGCTATTCTGCGCGCAATGTTGCGCTCCAGCAAATTATCACCGGTTGTTCGAAAAGTTATCATCGGCTATAAAGAAAGTTACCACCGGCTACGTAGTACGTACTGTGAGCATTGGCAGTAACTTCACTCATACTGATGGTGACTTCATGTATAATTAATGATAATTTTTCAGCATTGTGAAGGTTTGGCAATAAATTCATTCAGAACCGATGGTAACTTCATTTAGAAATGTCAATAACTTGTCCATGTATTCTACACCTACGCGCTGGTTAGTAAATATATTTAGTAGTATATTAAAAATATCACAGGTCTTTCTAGGAACATCTTTCAATGATCTGACTGCTGGAAACAAATTCCATTTATATAAGTACATTCAGAAAGATACAATACTATACAACATATTTTTTTTTTGCTACTTCATAAAGTTTCTGAGGTTAGGACATATCATTTGATGGGAGAAGCATAGAAGTTATCGCCAGATATGTTACGTACTAACATTCATATGATAGAAGATGCCATAAGGTTGTCCAACGTAAGGAATTCTTTACTTTGACTAGTAGAGTGCCCGTGCTAATGCTACGGCGGCATTTGAGGGATGCACATGAAAACAACCAAATGACAACCTTGCAGTGAAGACTACCTTAAATCTGTTGACGATTTTATAAAAAATTATCTGTTGACTCAATGACGGCTAAGACAACCTTGCAGTGAAGACTACCTCTAGTTGCTCAGCAGCAGAAGACTACCTCAAGTCACACTTATTAAGACTATGTTTCTTAAAAATGATGTAAATAGTGAGATAGATTAAGACTCATGCCAAAAGAGATTCATGATGAGTTATCATATTGTTGAATCCATAGCAATTATGCTTAAAGAGCAACATTGCAAATAAATAACATCACAGCTATTACATCTTTTGAAGCCCCCAGAGTCAATTACGACCATCAGCTGTCCACGAGGAATAAGGCTTTCTTGAAGACTCCAACTTGAATAAATCATCCGCACTTCTTGCAGAAGGCATTCGGCTTACATGAGTAGAGGACCTTGTCTCTGGGACTCTCCCACTCAAACCATATCTAGACCTTGATTCTGGGACCTTCTCTCTTGCATCATATCTAGACCTTGATTCTGGAACATGCCCTCTGGCACCATATCTAGGTAGATTCATAGAATTTCGGGAAAGCTTTTCACGAAGATCCACTCCATTCTGTTCTGCACCACTCCTCTGGGACAAGCCTTTCCTCATAAGCTTCAGTCTTAAGTCATCCCTACCAACCTGGCGATCTTGAAATATTATGCAGCCCAACATGTGCAAGAAAGAAGAAGTGTCAGACAGGGCATATTTACATCCTAGTAAATTGGATACTGGAAATGAAATTTTTATCATCATCCAAACCATCATCTCCATGCTGTGAGCTATTGCTTTCTATTTGTTGCCTGCAGAGTCCAAAAAAAAAACAGCATAAGAACGTAAACTTTCTAAGCAATCACTTACAATAGATGCTCAAATTGAGGTCTACACTACAAACAGTCATACAGTGAGCTAAAGCTTGGAGCATAAGTGAGGTAATGAAAATAAAAACGGTAAATGGACTTGCACACCCTATGATCTTTCGATAGCAAGTACTTAAAACAAAGTAAAGCAATAAACAAAAGCTATCAAAGATGTATTAGGATAATTAGTAAAATAAATGTAAAGCACAAAGGAGAAACATGAGGTGCAGCGCACTCCATTGAATAAAACAAAAAAAGTGGTGTGGTCCATGTACATATAGATCAAGTAATTTGCTGGGAAAGTGGACAAGATATTATATTAGATCACAGACTTCAAGATTATACTGAAATTGATGCTGCAGTAAAACAGAAAACTGCACATCATTAAATTGAAAGTCGTCTCCTTAAGATTATATCAAAAAATATATGCGCATTAAAAATTTTTTTGATGAAAAATATTGATAGTTGTAATCCACATGAACATTCTAAATGATGGACTGATGGAGTTCTACTTAACCAATGAACATATAAACAGTATCAACATGTATAAAAGAACATTTAGATGTTTAAATGACAAAAAAATCAGCATTGTAAAACTGCAGCCATGGCACAAAATAGGAGGTGAAGTACCACAAAGAAACTCACTCTATGACTATCTGATATGCAAGGAACACTTTGTATATTACCATCTAGTTAATAAAATTGCAACACTTATTTCAACAAAAAATAGATACAGTAGGTCCAAGAAAATATACCTTTTATTTCTCCGCTGGCTGTCATATATATCAGAATTAACCACATTACTACCTAACCTCTCTCACAGATCGCTTTCTTCCTGAGAATGGTACTTCATCATCATAACCGATACCAGTTATAGCTCGCCTTTTGACAACCTGCGACCAAAAATATAGAGGTGATGGAACTGAAATTAAATAACTCATGCAGATTTCCAAAGACTTATAGAACCAAAGGCATGCAGGTAATGCAAGGCATTGGCATCTATGCAGCTAGCATTCTCATCATGGAATAAATTTAAAATAAGTCTTGGTTAATCTAGCAAGATAGTTACAAGCACTCCATCATACCAGGGAATCCTAATAAAAATAAACAGCCATGAGCTGCTGAGTTAAAAAAATATAAAAACACAAACAGGAATAAGATGGTGTTTACCTACATCATAGCACTTTACCACTGACATCATGCATCCTTTGGATTAAGGATGTGCCAATAACAGATGATAATCATCAATACAGCCAATAGATAGTAATAATTTATTATGGAACAGCACATGCCCTAAACAAAAATTACAGGACAAGATCTGTTCAACAAGCCTAGGTCGTTTCACCTCAGTTTGAAAAATTTTCTAGCCTATGGATACTTAGCAACTAAAGCATATATTTAGTCCACAACACATTTTGCCATACAACCACGCACCATCACAACCCCCCCCGGCATTTCATTCAGTCATGTGCCCATCACAACAAAACAAAATAATTAATCCCACTGTGGGCAATCCAGGCCTCCACCCCCCATATCCTATAACATGCATGCATCTCATGTTTCCTTCACACATTTGACAATTAGAAACTAAAAGCCAAACAGTTTTATACTCAGCCACGAAGCAACACCTTCACAAAAATCACACCATCATACCTTGATGTAACTCAACTTTAGAGCCTTCAGCAGGGATGATAATTGAAGCCAACAGCACACATCCACCAGATGGCGCACGAAATTCCAGCTCCTCCCGCAAGCTCATACCACCCGAATCTATGCATTTCTCGACACCCCGCACACTGTAATTACGGTAAACTGCAGCTACACAGTCGCACCATGTTTCCCACGATCCGATCGTACGTTTCGTATCTAATTCCGGTATTGCAAAACTAATTGGACCTCATATCGTTCATTGACTTGAACTTTTTACCATTTCTACAAGAGCACACGAAATATTGTTAGTGCAGTTCTCGTACACATATTATGCAACAAATTGAATTAAAAGGGCACCACTGAGTTTTGTTTCCTTAGGTACCATTAAGATTTCAAAATGCCGCTGGATGACATTCTTGACTCTCTCTTTTTTATTGAAGTGACTAAACTAACCTTATCTGATATTTTGTTAAAATGGTTCACTTTCATTACAACATTTGAGGCAGTTGAAAACTTCAAAAGTTAAGATTTGAAAATCTAAATTTGGGATGTCCAAAATCTCGAAATATATAAAAGAAATTTGACAAGGCACAGATTTTAAATGGTTTGCATGCACCATGCAACACGAGTGGAAATATAAAATTGAAGTGCTTAAATTTGAAGATTCAAATTTTAAATCTCCCATTTGTAGTTTTAAGGTTTCAAATTTTCAAAGTTTTCAAATACCTACAGTAGCATATATTGGTATCAAAGTAAGTGACAAAAAGCAGTGATAGAACTGACATTGCTTGAAATATCAGTGTTGTATAAAGAATTTCCCTGTATTAAAATGGTAACTGATGCTAGCACTCACCACATCCTTCTCTACATTAGGTCCAGAAGATTTAGTCAAAGATGCAGGCTTGATCTTCGATTTAGGCGGGAGTCCCTCTACTCTACGTGTGTGCTCGGTTTTGACTGAAACATAGCAGTGCAGTGAGTTAGACAGTTAGTAATAAAATACTAATAACATATAATTGTGCCAAAAGCTAAGTTAAATAACAGAGAATGCCATTGTGAGCCTGGAAAGTTAAGTAAAAGAAATGCCTGAGTTCATTGGAAACTCAGCTCCTTTAAAAAGGCCATATACACAAGATTACCTGGAGCTAACTTTATGTTTGATTTGGAGATATTTGTTGCAGATGAGGTACTTCTAGGGATCATAGGAAGAGAAGGTTGAGACTTCTTTGGTGTTCTTGACACCTGAGCTGTAGCACTTGAGTTTGGCACCTTCTTCTGTGTATAACTAAGTTAAGACTAACATCATTTGTAGCTATTAAGATATAAACTTTTAACAACAGTATAGACAATAAGTTAACCCTACTTCTGTTAAGAAGAACCTAAGATTTGTCTAGTTATCCCTAAATCTTCATAAGGATATGTATATCCTGCTGGTGGTCGTGGTATGCACTTTTGGATGCTTCTTGCTGACCTTTTATCTTGTGTTCCCTGCAATTGCTCACAAAAGAGCAATGTTATTGCATGGTTATTAGTGTGACTATTGACTACCATAAGTAAACAATGTGTCGAGTGATCAACTGACCGCAAGTTCTTCCCGTTCATCCCGCTCAGAAGTTTTTGCAGAAGAAAACAACTTCCTTCCTTTATTTTCTGTGGTCCGAAATTTTGCAGGAAATTTGCCACGAGAGTTCTCTGCGACTTCCTTCAGTACAGATGTATTGCCAGATTTCCCAAACCTACACGAGGGGGAAATCGTACCACCACATCATTGTCCTGACATAGACTTGACGAAACCTGGACCAAATTACATAGACTTGTAGCCGACTTGACGAAACCTGGACCAAATTACACCAAATCATTGTCCTGACTTCCAACCCAAAATCCTACATATTCGAAATTACAACAGATCTACGGTTCATGAATAGCAATGGGGAATAACCATGAACAGCAATGCTCATGTGAAACAGCCAGATCTACCAACATCCATTACAGATCCAACTACACAATCTAGTTATCTGGGCGATTTGGGTTCCATACCTTCAGTTTGACGGAGGAAGACACACCCAAGGTGAGGGAGAAGAAGAAACCCAGGAGGAAAGTGAGATGCAGGAGCGGAGGCAGGGATCCGGGAAGACGCCCGTTGCTGTCGCCGTAGGCCGGCCTCCAGCCACTACCCTCCTCGCTCGCTCGCTCGTCGTCCGCCGGGCGACGCCTTCCCCTCGCTCGCACGCCTCCAGTCGCTGCACACATAATCAAGACAAGGGGAAATTAGTCCTTGCAAACATACCAAATAGCATATTTCATGACATAGAATACAAATGTGTCGAGTAAAAAAGAACAACACACGCTCAGGAGATATCTATAAGTGACCTCAGATGTAGCAACATGTCAAAGAACTATTTGCTAAAGCAAAATATCTCATTGTTTCATCCAACACCCAGGCAAAGCAACCCTCGCTTCTGACAGATCATATTACCAAAAGCTAATATTAGAAAATTGTGGCTAAATGTTTTCAATTTCATGAATCCGCACCCAATTAATACCAAATAGCCCAAAGCAAGAACTGGCCTATTTCAAACATAGATCACAGTCTACAACAACAAACTCTCATAAGGGTGCTCATTTTAGCGCATATAACCATATACATAAATCTTCCCCACCTGGCCAAGAAAAAATTGCTATGGAAACCCTACATAAATACTGCATTTTTAAAAGGAAGCTAAACTTTGCTGATTCCACCGCATCAGGAGTCAGCAGCATTTCATCAGAAAAAAAATACATAATGCCCAACCATCCATTATCCCTCAAGTCATCCAGTCCAAGGCAGAAGCCAGCTAAATCTAGCACCAACCTTGCCAGCTCCATAATAGTAGGGCCAATCTGTCCTAAACCATACATTCACCCAGTGGAAACATAGACCTTACCAGCCAGAGGAACTCACAAAATCTCGCACAGGAACATCTGTCCCAGTGCAAACAGCGAAAGCTAGTGCTCCCAATTGCACACCAAAACATGGGTTCCAAGTCCAATCCACAATCCCCAGCACGAGTCGCACTTCGAACACAGCAATACTTGGGAAACCCTAGCTACATCTCGCCAATTCCACAAACCCAAAGCGCATCACGCACGAAACCAACCGCCAGCATCACAGATTCACAGACAGCACTAATCCAGTACACGACGCCGGAGCACCCCAACCGAAAGGGGGGAGCACCGCAAAAAAATTGAAGAAGCGCCCGCACCCACCTCGGCCGCACCGCCGGCGTCTGGGGATTCCCCCTCGCCGCCTCCATCCCCGACCGGCAGCTCGTCCTCCCCTTCCTTCTGCTCCCCTTCTACCCCCCGCGCCGCCGTCGTGGTAGATGGACGAGACGGCCCGCAGCACGGCGGGGGGGGGGGGGAGCGGGAGGTTGCGGGAGAGCAGGTTGAGCGCGCCGATGAGCGTCCTGGCCTGCTCAGCCGCGCCACCTCTGGCCTCCTCGGGGCCCACGGCGGGCGGGGGAGGGGCCGCGTCCAGGGACGCCGCCATCGCTAGGGCTTCGCAGCGCGCCGCCGCTCAGGCGAGGCGGAGTGGGGAGGAGGAGGTGAGGGGAGCGGCGGCGCGGGGGAGGACGGGGGGAGCGGAGGGAGTGGAGGCGCGGGGGAGAGGTGGAGATGGGGGAGCGGCGGCGCGGTGGAGGACGGGGGGAGCGGAGGGAGTGGCGGCGCGGTGGAGGACGGGGAGAGCGGCGGGAGTGGAGGCGCGGGGGAGAGGCGGAGATGGGGGAGCGGCGGGAGGGGAGGCACGGGGGAGGAGGCGGTGACGCGGGGTGGGGAGGAGGAGGAGGCGGCGGCAGCGCAAGGTGGGGGGAGGAGGAGGCGGCGGCAGAGCGGCGCGGGGAGGAGGGGGAAGTGGGGCTAGGGTTAAGGCTGGGGCGGGGAGGAAGGGGGGCATCGCGATCACATTTCGGGCGTGTGCGTGGGCGTCGGGTGTCTTCGAGGTTCATGGATCAACGATCGTTGGATATGAGTGGGTAAGGAGAGAGAAAGGTGGGAATTGATCCTTGATCGTTGATTTTACTGGTTGGTTTTCCTGGGGACACGAATTGGTGTGGATGCAGGAAAACTCATGACTGCTGGGGGCACAATTTAGAGTGGTCGTAGGAAAAAATTGAACTGGTGGATTTTAGGTGTATAGAATATATCACATAGCACATTGCTGTCATTCAAATCAACATGGAGCAACGTCATGCACAGCGAGCAAAACAGCTTGTAGCCAGCCAACTATCTGAATACATAAACACCAACCATGATTGGTGGACCAGCAAGCTATTCTACATACTAAACAAAGCAGACGAAAAGGAGGTATGCCAGTTATCAGCATTTAACAATGGGTACATAGTACTATATGGAGCAGATAAACAAGTTAATTGCAAAGTTAATTGCGATATGCAAGTTGGCATCGGGTACTAACTATTCATCAACCACTACTTTTTCTCATAAGTACAAATACGATGAATCAGAAAGAACAACTGTGACATACTTAAAGTAGTTTGCGAAAGCAACGGGATCCCTGCCCAGACCTGCTATATCGAACCCGTAATTGCCAGGGTACTCTCCAGTCAGATGCTCCGGATAGTCGTGCGAGATGGGGCCCAACCACCGCGGCCGATCTCCCCCGTACCAAAAGCTTCAATTTTTGAGCAATTTGTAGTGTTAGTTAACAGAGTAGTCAGTACTAACATGAACAGAAAATGTTGGGTTTTCTTCAAACCCTAGATTGATTCCGTGGAGGCTTTTGGTCTACCCTCTATTCCTTTGTCTTATCCGTGGTGTCGCTTATAATGTATAATGAGACTAGAGGGTAGGGACCTATTTATAGACTCCACTTCTAGGTGTTATAAAGTGATCCACCTGTTTCCGGTATCTCGTGAGACTTCTGAATCATGTCACCAACCACATCAGACAGGCCAGTTTTATAAGTCTAAAATATATTAGTTCCAAGCACACATGTGTGAGTCATGCACCATGATCAGGTTGTTTATGAGATCAATTCCAATCTGATCATGCGGATCAACAGTCTATAGAGCCGATCCTGCAAAACAAACCCAGCTATTCCGCCCTATGTTGTGCCCGGGTTAAACAAATGCATGCATATAAAATCTAGTAGACTTGATTTCAATAAATATATCTATCATATTCCAGCATAGCCGTCCTCAACACCTCGAGTATTAATTCCTCGAGTTAAATTCCGCATCAAATATTCTCTATCACTTGTGTCAATAATACGAATAATTCCACACTGAGTGAAGTAGACAATAACTATAATAAATATTGAAAACCACATAAAATTCCCAACATCTCCCACTTGGCTAAAATATTTCAATCAATAAACTGAAGTTCGATGATTTAATCATTCTTAAAAAATAATTTCTGACTAACTGACTTAGTCAGTGGATCTTCTTTCAATGTGTTTGATTTTACTTTGAAATAAGTGATAGGTTGTGATGCACTTTCCACGACCTTTAATGATGCAAGATATTCCCTTAGTCATGCAATTTCCTTTGCTATTTTAGATGCAGCAATATATTCAACTTCCGTGGTAGAATGAGCAATTATATCATGTTTCCTGTTGCAATAAGAAATAACACCTCCTGCCAAAGTAAATAGATAACCAGAAACCATTTGCCAATCAACATCAAAATAACCTTGCAGTTGAAGATTATGGCCATTAAAATATAATGAATAATCCATATATTCCTTTGACATATGCAGTACAGATTTGATTTGTTTCCAATGCTCTTCCCCACATTTCTTTTGATATCCACTAAGGATTCCAGCAGCATGGCTAAGATCGGATCGTGTGAATAACATAGTATAGAGTCTGCACGAATTTTGTAATATAGAAAATGAGGTACAAAATATTTTGAAATATATTTTGAAAACTCCTTACGCAGTGTACATAATACATGTTGGAAATCTTTTTTTAGAATTTTCTTTTTTTTGAAATAGAAGAGCAGACATTGTCGGTAGGCTGGTCCGTTTGTGATTTTCGTAGATTCCCAACGGTATAAAATATAGAATTTTTTGGAAGAATTTTGAGGGGACGATTGAGGTCTCAATGACTCATACGTATGGAGGTAAGCTATAGTGCGATATAATGATTAATCCATTTGTGATTTTTGTACACTGTGAATGGTAAAAAAAATATGTTCAATTCGTAATAACATTTTGCGATCATTGTATGTTGTTATAGCACAAGAAATTTCATGAAAACTTTTGTGAGGACGACTGGGATAGGAACGATTACTAAGTAGGAAGGAAAGTGATATTGAGCACACGAAGAATTAAATGCGAAAAGACGACGAGATTTGGTGTTGTTAATTAAAATAGACCTTATAATAAACATGGAAATAACACGGCACACATGATTTTGTTACGTGCATAAGAAATAGCATCCTGCTCAGATGGCACGGCTGGATTAGGCCATGGATTGCGATGTTTGTAATGCATAGTACTGTCATAAGGCATTTACCTAGGTAGTCTGAAATGCAAACGGCAAACCATGACCTTCGTGTCTGAGTTGCTCTGTGCAAACCTGCATTTTTTTACAATGTTTTAGTGTGTCGACATGTACACACATGTTTAGTTTACTACATTACTGCGTATCGGTGTAGGCGGCTATCCAAATGACGATCCCGTAGGCAAATCGCGCATGTACTCCTAGGCGGTGTATCCTAGGTACGTCAGCCTGAACCACTCGTGCTGCTCATGCAGGTTAGACTGAACGCCATGCGGGAACGTGGGCAACACCTCCTTTGGTCGCTGGGGCGAGTCGGGGTTGCTATCAGGAGAGAGCCCCCGTCGGCCCGGCAAGAATGTTCGGTCTTGTGTCGCCCTCCGTGATGACGATGGCTGCAGCAAGCCGCTATCCTGTCGCAAGTGCTGCAAGGAAAAGCGGTAGTGAGAGATAAGTGACAATCGAGTGGATGAACAAGCAGTTGGCCACTGTAGTACCGCTGGGCTGAGGCGCGTGGAGGATGAGCGAGCGTAGCTGGGATGACTACTGGACTACGATGGACGTGTGGACGATGGTGCTGTGGGCGGTGCTGACGGCGGCGCTGAGGGGGTGGTGCTGCATCCTGGCCTCCGTGGCCGCATCGTACAACGTCGTTGTCTCTGTGCCGACCACAACTGATGGTCCTGATCGCAGACCTTGCGTCATCGTAGATATTGCGCATTGCAGCGAGTAGGCGATCAGTCGAGTTGGCCCTCGCACGATGGAGAGCCTGAGTAGCTTCATTGTGGATACGATGTAGGTGGTCGTACTGTAGGGAAATAAAGAATGAGTTAAAATGCTTTGCCGCACAAGGTAAACTCAGAGTAATCTCATACCGTCTCATCATGCCATGCTGCTCGATGATGGTCTGGACCTGCCCGTACAACGGCCTCGTGCATGGCCTCTATTACACGCTGTGGGGCTGGCCCAGTAAGCTTGCTGCGGTGCGTGGAACATACCACACAAGGTGCATAGTGTACGTGTTGAGGTCGTACGGCCGTGGCTTGTCCACAACCTCCATGTTCACTCAATCACGCCACATGTCCATCCACTGCTGCTGTGTGCCCTTCCAGTCATCGTTCCGTCGCCTTCTCCTCATTTGCCTGCAAGTTAATTGACACATTACACAATTAGTACAATACATTAATACATTAAGTAAAGTTATCGTATAATGACGTACTCGTGGGTCTTCGCTGCAAGTGGCCGTCCTGGTTGGGGTGGCACCTACTGGTACAGGTCGAACTGCCTCATGACTCGCTGTGGGTTGTACGGCTCGATGAAGTGGGAGAAGACTAGGTGGCATGTTATCAACCAGTGCGTGTGGTCTTGATTGCACTGAGATGACAACCCGTGGGGGGCCGTGTCCGTAATGAACTGTGGAGTCCATGTCCACCAAACTATATCGCCCTCGTGAAGAGTCTTGAACTGGTTGTGGAACTCTGGGTATACACGACTCGGTCTCTCCTTGGCCCAGCGTAGTTGAGCATGTGTCCAATGCGTACCCATTATGGGCCCTTGAACGGGATTGTCGCCATCACTCTGGTCGTAGAACTTCGGGCTGAACTCAAAAGGGTACACGGCACTACCAAAATACGACCTACCAACGGGGAAGTGCTCCCATGATCACAACTGAAGGAGAATGTAGTACACCGCAAAGACCAGCTTGCTGGCCACAGTATGCTGTAAGGCCTCACACAAGCCTCGGTATGTGGCACTACGAACTGCAGATCCCCATCTGTATTGCAGCACCTCGTCGGACCATGCATCTACCAAAGACTCTGTAAGGTGTATGTAGCTAGGGTGAACAGATTCTCCAGTTGTCGGATCCCGGATCAACGACTTTGAAACCCTCTGTGTAAATCGCACTAGTCCAGGAATAGCTAGTGCACACAGTAGAACAAATATACATATCGAATGCAAATGACCAAATATATTAAGCAAATGAGTACGGCCTTATGGCCAGGTCTTACATGGATAGATCAAATAAAGAAAATTAACAGCGGAAAATAAGTTGATAAACAACGAAGCCCAAATGCCCGCCCACAGGCAGACGATTGCAAGACACGTCCTACTCGTCCTGATCCCCACCGTAGTCGTAGACATCATCCTCTGTGGTGAGACAGCAAGGTGAGTACAAACTTGTACTCCGCAAGTCACACATAAAATGCAATACAATGATAAGGGCCACAAAGGAAGGCATATAGGGTTGTTTGTGCAAAAACAACATTTAAAGAGATACAATAAATAGATTAAAGATGCTGAATTTAATACGATAAGTAAAAATAGTACTATAGTTAAAATTAATACTATTAGTGCAGGCTTCGACCAAACACTAACCTAACCACAGGAATCCCTCTCAGACCATCTTTTCCCAAAAACATCCCGCATGGATTCCATCCATCCACACGTTTTTCCTACACTCATGGATTCCATCCATCCACAAGGTTTTTATAAATCATTTTGAAAAACAAAGTCTAATCCGTGAAAAACCCTTACCAAGCATGCCCATGACCGTGGGCACGGCTATCCAGGATAGATGTTACACTCTGCAGAGGTTGTACAGCTTTACCCACAAGATATGATTAACCCATGATGTCGGCTAATACACGCTTCCTTAGGCGTGCGACTGAGTAATCATAACAAGGCCTTTACAATGCAAAGCCTTCAACCCGGCCAAGCCAGCTCTAAGGTTTTACCCCAGTAAAGAATCCACCAGACTGGGACCCCCTCTTGAGCCAAGTGAGACTTCTCATGGCTCCGACCACGCTCACCTCAACCTACAACTTAACTCGGGTTGGGAGTCCGCAAATTATTCAGCCAGGGCTGTCCCATACCAACCATGTGGTAGTACGATAGGTCTTTGCAACAGTAGCTCACAGACCGGTCCTTAATTGACTTATGCCCAACCACATACCCCTGTGCACGACAATCAACCCTGAGTCTCCGAACAACAGGGCATGCCTGCACCCACCACCTAACCATTAGCCTAAGTCTAAACCAGATTTTATAATTTATTTTGAAATAGTTTTGTAATCCTTCTTGACTCACCGAAGTCAAGAATACTTTTCCAAAAACTTGTCATTTCATGTGAAAACGATACTCCAAGCCTAAGTTATATCTATGCAATGCTAAGCATTTGCTACAAAATTTCTCCAGCCATTCTAGTGAACTAACTAGAGTTTTGTTCTAAGGCTACAATGTATCAAGGAATTCAAAGTCTACGAAGTAAATTTCTAGTAGGCAATAACTAGAGTTTAAAACTGAATTTAAAGTACATGGAATAAAATTTAAGCATGCAATGTAATTTAAAACAAAATAATTTTATTTGCAAACTTGGTACAACATGGTCAAGGAGTGTGACTTGCCTTGCTCCACGAATTGGGGTGATCGTCGTCGGGGAAATCATTGGAATCGTTGTAATTTACACGTGAAAATAACCCACCAAATTCAAAATAAATTCAAATAAACTTCAAAATTCAAATTAAGGCCAGGAATGGATAGAGGAGAATTTTGGATGAATTTAGAAATTTGAATGGGCTCAATCGGAGTTAGGATGAAGAAGAACGGACTCTCAGAAGTTTAAAATCATAGAAAATTAATAAATTTGGATTTTTGGAATTATTTTTCTAAAGAAAAATGGGAATTATGACGTCAGCAGTGATTTTATTTTCGGCTGAATTATTTTCCTACTGAAAAATAGATTTATGGCGTCATGCTGGCGTCAGCCCTAGGAGTGCACATGGACCAAGTCCACGTATTAGGGGAAAGGCTGAGGTGGCAGAGTGCTGACATAGTGCTGATGTGGCTGCTGACTGGGACGATTGTGCTGACGTGGCAGCCAGGTGGCGTTGACATGTCTGCCACGGGGGTCGAGGGCCCCCTGGTGCTGACGTGTCAGCCCACGTGGCTGCCACGTGGACCTGTGTGCCAAGGTGGCACCACATGGCGTACCACGCAGGCCACACCGATGAGGTGGCTCGGGTGGGCCGGTTGGTCTGCTGACCGTGCCGGTTTGGCAGAAGTGGCCACGGCGGAGGACAGCGAGGGTGCCAGAGGCAAGAGGGAGTCGAGGGCAACTCATTTCATCTTGGCGTGGGGTCCCGGGAAGTTTGGAGACGACCGACGGCAAGGAGGGAGTGGCGGAGGTGCTCGGGTGGTGGCAGGGTTGGTACTCCGGCGGCGCTCGTGCTCGGTGGAGAGGCGGAGAAGGTGCACACAGAGGTGAGGGTGCTCAGGGTGTCCTCGGTGGAGCTCGGCAAGCCCTCCTTCGCCGGTGATTGCTCGTCGGAGAAGAAGGTGGCGCTCGGAGATGTAGGCGCACGGTGAGGCGGCTCTCGGGCGCTCGAGGACAGATTTGAGGGGTGGGGCGAGGAGTGGAGTGAGGAGGGGAGGCTCGGGGTTGCGGCGGAGGGACAGATTTAGCACAGAGGGGCGAGGCCGGCACGGATTGCTCGCCGGAGGTGGGCGGCGGTTGCGGCGGGGAGGGCCGAGTAGGCGCATGGGGAGGTGGGCATCGTGCGCGAAAAAGGGGATGAAATGGGTGCGGGCTTGCAGTGCAAGAAGGGATAGTGGCGCACGGGCGGAAAAAGGGGAGAGATGCCGAGAAGGGCGGAGCCGGCCAACGGCCGTGGTGGCGGCGCAGTGGGAAGAAGGCGGAGGTTGGGGATGACAGGAGGGGTCAGGAGTCAGCGAGACAGAAGAGAGGGGAAAGCGCGGGGCGGCTGGGATTGCGCCACGGGGGCGAGGAGTGGATTGGGCGACCGGATGGGAATGAGGGGGTTTAAGTGGAAGGGGACGACAGAGATGGGCCGGGAGGCGGCACAGGTGGATCCGGCCCGCACACGTGTCGACCGCAGAGATGGGTGAGGCGGGATGGTGAGCGGCGATGTGGATGGAATCCAGCCGTCCACGTGTCGGCCGGAGGGGGAAGAAGTTTTATTTTTCTTTTTGATTTTCAGAAAACCGGAGAAAAGAGATTTAAACTTAGAAAATAACAAAAAACTTCAAATAAATCCCAGAAAATTCCTATAATTCTAGAAAAAAGCAAGGAACTCAAGTAAAATTATTTAAACTCATTTTGATCACAATTTCTCCCAATCTTAATATCTTTAATTTGGGCAAAAGAAAAGAAGGATTTTTAAAATTCTAGAAAAATAAAATTAAATAAATTTGAAAGAAATTTGGGATGTCACACCAGTGGTGGTAGGAAACAAGATCCACCCAAACAGAAACAACAGGAACACGATGAAGTGCGTCCGCACCGCCTTCTGAGGTGCGTACATGGGGCAGGTCATGTAGCGTTGTAGCCATGAATGTGGCACATCGGATACATTGTCCAGGATCGGGTGACCGAATCGGTGACCCAGACGGACCTTCCAATCTGTTGTCTTGGGAGTGGTATTGCTGCAGCACCACACAGTGGTAAAGCTGTAAGCATGGACACGTCCTGAAGGATAACCGTCATCTCGCCCCACCGGAAGTGGAAGGTGTGAGTCTCCGGTCTCCAACGATCAACAAGTGCGGACAGCAATGCTGCATCGATTGGAACGTATGCGGTAGATCCAATAAGCGAGTGTCATAGGGGTGGCCCCCACCTAAACCCAGCAGGCCTGGTACGAAGTTATAAGGCTTGGAATAGGCCACGTGTAATGGCACAAATACCCCTGAAAGGAATAATCAGTTGTAAGGGCATAATTGTAAAAGCACTCCCCATGTATATATATAAAACACCGGCCATGGGGAGGAGCCAGGCCATCATACTCATTTCCATCACTCTCCACTACCATCTCTCTCTCTGTTTGGTCTGTAGCCACAACAGTTGGCGCCGTCCGTGGGGAGGACAAGGACAAGCCTGAAGACCGAAGAAGGATGGCACCGAAAAAAGCTTCGTCAGCGGCGGCGAAGGGAAAGAAGGCGGCCGGGCCGGAGCGTCGTATGAGTACCAGGGCTTCGGCATCGGCAGCGGCGGACGCGGGTGGCGACGCAGGCGCGGTGGCCGAAGACGTCGACGTTCGCGCGGCGACGACCAACCCCGTCACCGGCACCGCGATGACCAACCCCGTCACCGGCACCGCGACGACCAACCCCGTCACTGGCACCGCGACGACCAACCTCGTCACCGACACCGCGACGACCCGCCTCGTCACCGGCGTTGCGAGGACGGACCCCGCGGTCGAAGACGTCGACGCTGGTACGGCGACAACCGACCCCACCGACGCAACGACAGCCGACCTCGCCGCCCCCGCTGCAACCCTCGCCGGCAACGCGGACCGGGCGACTCGAGGGAGCCACGACGGAGCGACCGGCAGCTCGGGACCTCGCGACGCGGTCATGCCTGCGCCGATCCGCCCGTCGGGAGTACCGGCGACCCCGCCGGCACAGGCGGTGGAAAGCGCCCTGCTGGCGGCCCTCAACGCGTTCCAGCGGGAGCTAGGGGACCTCCGCGGAGCCGTCCGAGATATGCAAGAGGCTCGGAGCCAGCAGGCCGCACCAGTAATCGCGCCCGAGCCCACGCCGGAGAGGGCGGACAGTCGCGAAGCCCCCACATCTAGCCGCGTGCCGCTGCGGCGCGTAGATCCGGAGTCCCCGCTTTCGGCGGGGCTGCAGCAAGTGGCATGGCCCGAAGACTTCAAGTTTCCTAGCGCCATCGACTCGTACAAAGGCGACACGGACCCCCGCGAGTTCGTCCGCGTGTACGAAACTGCGATCGAAGCCGCGGGCGGAGACGACACCACAAAGGCGAAGGGACTCCCCCTCGCGCTGCAAGGCGTGGCGCTCTCTTGGTTCTTTACCATAGAGTCGGGCTCCATCTACGCGTGGGAGCAGCTTCGCGTCCGCCTCCACAACAACTTCCAAGGAAACTACGTCGACCGAGTTGACGCGGACCAACTCTTTGCTGTCAAGCAAAAACCCTCGGAGAAGCTCCGGGACTACTTCAAACGCTTCGCCAAGATTCGATGCCAAGTGAAAGACGTTAACGAAACCACCATCGTTAATGCAGCCATACAGGGCCTTCGTCCGGGCCCGATGGCTGAATACAACGCGCGAAAGCCAATCAAGACAGTGGCGAAGCTCTTCGACAAAATGGAGGAGTATGCCAGGGCGGAAGAAGACGTGCGGCGAAGGCAAGGGGACGACTCCGACACCAACCAGGCCGGAGCCTCGGCAAAAGCCGAAGATCCTCCGAAGAACGGCTCTTCGAAGGGAAAACGTAAGCAGGAGTCGTCCAGGGACGCGCCCGACCGCAGGGACGCCTCGCATAAGGAGTCGTCCGATCAGCCCAAGCGCAGCCAGCAGAGGTCGAGGCGAAACCGGTACGTCCTCGACATTGAGGGCGGTTCCGACGAGGGCGCTCCTGCGGGCCGAGGCGGTCGGGGGCGCCGCGGCCGCGGGCGTGGTCGTGGCCGGGGCCGCAACGATAAAGGTCGCGGAGATTACGACGACCAGCACCAGGGACTGTGGTGTGTAGTCCACGGCCGCGGCAATCATGACACCCGCACCTGCACCTCCATCGCGGCGCTCCGCGATAGCGTCGCTAGGGACAGGAACCCGGAGACGCGTCCGCCTGCGGTGGCCCATGTCCAATTCCCGTACGAGGCCCCCATGCAGGTACAGGCGCAAGGGATGCAACCCCAAGAAGGCACCTTACGGATCCAAGCTCATGTACAGCAGCCTCGCGAGGGCCTCCTGTCGCTGCAGGCTCCGGAGGCAGCCCACCGCAGGATCATTAACGTCATATCCGGAGGATCTGCGCTGGAATTCGCCTCAGCACGGCAGCAGAAGGCCTATGCGCGAAGACTACATCATGTGGCGGCATACCCAGCGCAAGCACCCCCGGACTGGGCGCGGCACGAAGTTACATTCAC
Organism: Dendrocalamus latiflorus; assembly: GCA_017311315.1. NCBI lineage: Eukaryota > Viridiplantae > Streptophyta > Magnoliopsida > Poales > Poaceae > Dendrocalamus > Dendrocalamus latiflorus. The sequence goes on along the minus strand of CM029625.1, from coordinate 9,994,576 downwards.
ACCCGGCGACGCCCAAGGCGTGGACTTCCCTCATCAGGACCCCCTGGTCATCCGGGTCACTATCGCGGGATGCGACGTGGGGCGCGCCCTGGTGGACGGCAGTAGCTCCGCGAACGTATTGTTTGCGGCGGCCTTCGACCAGATGGGGATCCCTTGAAGCCGCCTAGGGCCCTCGGGAATCCCACTACAGGGCTTTGGGGGACAGCCCCTACGGGCGCTGGGACAAGTAGGTCTTCAAGTCTCCTTCGGCCAAGATGACAATGTGCGGGCCGAAGATGCCACCTTCGACGTGGTCGACCTTCCGTACCCCTACAATGCCATATTAGGACGCCCAATCCTCAACTCCTTCGGTGCGGTACCACATCACGGCTATCTATGCATGAAGATCCCGGGTCCCAGGGCCATCATCACCGTCCGAGGCGACCAGGATATGGCCCGGCGCATCGAGCCGGGTACCAGGTGCCCGCGTCGCGAAGCCCAGCGGCGCTCCTAGAGCCGGCGCTGGCGTCACAACGCGGAGGTCCGCGGGGCCATTCGGAGGCGCCTTGGCGGGCCCTGCAGAGGTCTAGCGACCAGAGGCTTCGGCCGCACCAAGGGCAAACGGTTAATACATCCACCCCTTGTAATTGCTTGCCCGCGCAAACGGGGATGTAATGAAGATCGCCGTTTGTCGCTAATATTTCTTCATCATGCGCAAGCACGTGGCGGAGGCGCGCGCAGGCTTCGCCAGCGCGCGCGCTCCCGCAGCATAAACAAAGACGCTCGTTCGCGTGTGCACTCGCCGTAGCCAGGGGTACGGGACTGAGTATAAATCGAAGACGCACGTTCGCGTGTGCACTCGCCGTAGCCAAAAGGTGACGGGCCTAAGTATAAATCGAAGACGCACGTTCGCGTGTGCACTCGCCGTAGCCAAAAGGTGACGGGCCTGAGTATAAACAAAGACGCACGTTCGCGTGTGCACTCGCCGTAGCCAGGGGTACGGGACTGAGTATAAATCGAAGACGCACGTTCGCGTGTGCACTCGCCGTAGCTAAAAGGTGACAGGCCTGAGTATAAACAAAGACACACGTTCGCGTGTGCACTCGCCGTAGCCAAGGGTACGGGACTGAGTATAAATCGAAGTCGCACGTTCGCGTGTGCACTCGCCGTAGCCAAAGGTGACGGCCTGAGTATAAACAAAGACACACGTTCGCGTGTGCACTCGCCGTAGCCAGGGGTACGGGACTGAGTATAAATCGAAGTCTCATGTTCGCGTGTGCACTCGCCGTAGCCAAAGGTGACGGGCCTGAGTATAAACAAAAGACGCACCGGGGGGACGCCCTCGCGCGCACCAGTCCACGGACTTTAAATAAGACGTAGCGTCGAGGTCCGCCTCCGCACGCATCAGTCCACGGACTTTAAATAAGACATAGCGTTGAGCTCAGCTTCCGCACGCGAGAGTCTACAGACTATAAATAAGACGTAGCGTCGAGCCTAGCTCCGCACGCACTAGTCCACGGACTTTAAATAAGACGTAGCGTCGAGGTCTGCCTTCGCACGCGAGAGTCCACGGACTTTAAATAAGACGTAGCGTTGAGCTCAGCTTCCGCACGCGAGAGTCTACGGACTATAAATAAGACGTAGCGTCGAGCCTAGCTCCGCACGCACTAGTCCACGGACTTTAAATAAGACGTAGCGTTGAGGTCTGCCTCCGCACGCGAGAGTCTACGGACTATAAATAAGACGTAGCGTCGAGCCTAGCTCCGCACGCATCAGTCCACGGACTTTAAATAAGACGTAGCGTTGAGCTCAGCTTCCGCACGCGAGAGTGTACGGACTATAAAGGAAGATGTAGCGTCGAGGTCCGCCTCCGCACGCACTAGTCCACGGACTTTAAATAAGGCGTAGCGTCGAGGTCTGCCTCCGCACGCGAGAGTCTACGGACTATAAATAAGACGTAGCGTCGAGCCTAGCTCCGCACGCATCAGTCCACGGACTTTAAATAAGACGTAGCGTTGAGCTCAGCTTCCGCACGCGAGAGTCTACGGACTATAAAGGAAGACGTAGCGTCGAGGTCCGCCTCCGCACGCACTAGTCCACGGACTTTAAATAAGACGTAGCGTCGAGGTCTGCCTCCGCACGCGCGAGTCTCCGGACTATAAAGGAAGTCGTAGCGTCGAGGTCCACCTCCGCACGCACCAGTCTACGGACTTTAAATAAGACGTAGCGTCGAGGTCCGCCTCCGCACGCGTGAGTCTCCGGACTATAAAGGGAGTCGTAGCGTCGAGGTCCGCCTCCGCACGCACCAGTCTACGGACTTTAAGTAAGACGTAGCGTCGAGGTCTACCTCCGCACGCGCGAGTCTCCGGACTATAAATAAAAGGGCGAAGCGTCGAGGTCCGCCTCCGCACGCACCAGTCTACGGGCTGTAAAAAGGGGAGGTGCCAAGGACTGCCCCCGTAAGCGCCGTTCTAAAGGTACCCTGGCGCAGCTACTTCGCCAACGGTGCGCGTCGAGCGCGAAGACCTCGTCCCTGCGCAGCATGTGGCGTACTGATGAATCCAAAGTGGCATCAACACAGTGCATATCCTAAAATGCCAGGAAATCTGCATACCGAAAAAATCACAAGTACAAAGGTCCGGCAACATCCTTGCCGCTCTAAGCCGCTATCCCGCGGGTTCGTCCTTAACACGCACTAAAGCGGGGGCCTCGCTCGAAGAAGGTCGGCCCGCCCAAAAGTCCAGCGACTCTTCGGCCCTTCGCCAGCGTCGAAGGCGTCGCCGGGTTGGAAGGTCGGCCGCAAGAAGCCGGCCCCAGCAAGGAAGCTGCCCGGGATATAGGCGAAAGTCAGAATAAATGCAGCAAGTGTGTACTTCATTCGCAAAGAGAGGAAGCAGTACAACACACGCCTACACCTAGGCACCGCGGAGTCAGACATGCGGGTTCCCAGCGCCTTCGGAGGGCCCAGCGTCGCCCTCGCCGCGTCGAGGGACCCCGTCCAGAAATTGGCCGAGGCTCCCCGTCCCGTAGAGCGACTTCCGGAGCTCGATCCGTGTGGCTTCCGGCCCGACGTAATCCCAGATCCGGTCGAAGAAGGGCCCGAGGGCACGGCGAGCGGAGCGGACGGCGCCGGACATTACTCCGGCCCCGCCAGGTATCTCCAGCTGGGGGTCATCCAGCCCGGCGACGTGCGTACAGCCGCGGTGCTGGAGGAGCGCGCACACCAAGCAGGCCGAAGTGTACGCGCAGTGGGTGCCAAAGGACGTCGCGGCGCCGCGCGCGACGTTGGCGGCATCCCCGACCCAGCGGAGGGTCCGAGACAACTCCTCCGGGCCAAAGGCACGCTCCGGCACCTCACTTACCAGCCCTTGAAGATGGCTCTCCAACGCTTGCATGGTGTCCCACGCAACCACCGAGGCGTCGCCCAGCGTATGGTTACGCTCCGCTAGAGTCAAGGCAAGCTCGCCTTTTTTCCTTCTCTAGCACGGCGACCTGCTCCAGGAGCCCGTCCCGCTACGCCGCAAACTTTTGTTCAGTAGCTGCCGCGGCCGACTCCTGCGCCGACGAGACCAGTCCCTCGGCGTGTGCCCTCGCTTCGGCACATTCCGCTTCCAGCTGGCGGATGCGGGCGTCCTGGGCAGAGCGGGCTCCGGAGGCTTCGCATAGCTCCTCCTCGGCGGCCCGCAGTCTATCCTCGAGCGCCTTTCGGTCACGAGTATAGACCGCTTGCAGGGCCTGCCCCAGCACAAGTGTCTGCAGAGGGAGAAGACTCAGCAAGCTCAGCTAGATCAGGCGTTGTCGCACGAGTACTTACCCTCACCCCAGACACCTCGAAGGCGTCCTCGAGGCGCCCCGCACCGTAGGCCTGCAGCACTTGCGGGTCGACGCTCGTGGCCGCGTCATTCACAATCCCGCGCCACGCCCTCAGTGTCCCCGGAGGCAGCACGAAGTCCGCGGGGCTTACGTGCTCGGAGGTGCTGTGTTCCGCCGAGTGCTCCCCCTCCGGAATGAGCAACGCTGCAAACAGGGATACGGGTGAGTACCCCCAGGCATAAAAGCACACTCCAGAGTAAGCTAAGCCACCTTACCTTCGGTAGCAGAAGGAATGGTCCCGCCGCGGGCGGAAGCCTCCACGTTCGAGGAGGGCGACGGCTGTCTCTGCGCGGCGGGCGGCGTGGCCAGGGGGGCAGAAGGCGCGTATGCCGCAGGGTCTCCGGCGCTTGCGCGGGCGTCCCACAAGCTTCTGATGCCCGTGGCCACGACGAATCCCCACGGTGTCCGGTGGAGCTCCGGCCGCAAGCACGGCCGTTTAGCCGGGGCAGCCAGCGGCGACACCGCCCCCGCAGCCCCGGTTAGCGAAGCCCCCGCGGCTGCCGCACCCGGGGGGCGAAGGTTCCATGGTGGCAATTGTCGCAGGGGGCACCTCGGTTTCTGCTGCTGTCGATAAGGGCAACACGGCTCCGTGCGCCCCCGCGGAAGGCGCCTCCGGCACCACAGCAGCCACGGTCAAAAGCTCCACCTCGGCATCGCCGGTACGCACGGGTTCCGCCCCGGTGACTTCGGCGGGCGGTGAGGCTTCCCCCCTTCGACTGCTCGTGGCAAACCCGCCGTCCGGGACGCTCGCCGAAGACACCTCGCCTTCGACGTCTGCGCCGCCCAAACCGGAATCGGCATATCTCGCCGAGTCCGACTCCGCGTCCGCCGCACCCTCGGAAGCACTAGCAGCAGCAGCAGCAGCCGCCGCGCCAAGCGCGGCAGGCGCCTCGCTGCGGCCCCTCTTCCGAGATGGTGTCTTTTTCTTCTTCGCTGCACCGTCGTCTGAAGCGACACGGTCCGGCACGGCAAGGCCCAGAGCCTCGCACACGCGGTTGATTCGCCCCAGCCCCGCCTCGGCAATAGCAGCCGCGCGTTGCTCGTGCTCCCTGCCGGTGTACGGCCCCAGGAATACGCGCGCGGCTTGCTCCGCCTCCTCCAAGGAAATCCCTGAAACAAAGAACACCATCAGCATATAACCCATTCCACGTGAGCAAAGGCGAGACACGATCGAGGCTTACGAAGGTCGCCGGGCGCCGGCAGCAAGCAGACCGATGGCAAAACATTGTCGTCTCGACGCCTCTCGGCGGCAAGACGCCAGTCGCGGGCAAGCGGTGCCACGCCGTACATCACGAACTCTTCGGCGAGGTCGCGCATGTTGAAGCGGGCGGCCACGCCTACGAGCCGCCGGACCCTCTGCTTGTCGTCATCATCGAGCGTTCGGCCGGGCGAGGGCTTGAACGCGATGGGTCGGCCTGTGCACTCAAGGCCGCTCCCGCTCTCCACACGGTGGTAGAACCACCGCTTCATCCAGTAAGACTCCCACTTCCCGCGTGTTGAGTTCGCAGGGAAGAGCTTCTTGCACGATGGACGAAGAATAAATGAGATGCTACCGAAGCTCGACAGCGTCCCGTCCTTCCGGTCCTTGGGCTGGCATCGTGCCTCGTGAAGGTAGGCGAACAGCGAGGCGCTGGGCCAACACGCCCCCGAGCGCAAGGCCCAGCTGTACACCGCGAGCCGGGCCACGGCGTTCGGAGTTAGTTGCGCCAGCTCCAGCCCGAAGGTCCGCAACACGTCGCCCACGACATCCGTCGTGGGGATGCGGAGCCCCGCGTCGAAAAAGGCGACGAACACGACCGCCTCCGATCTCTCGGGATGCGGTTCCGTCTCGTCGGCGGCGGGCAATCGTACCCCCTGGCGCTCGGACAACTTCCCCACGCGCAGAAGCCCTTGGATCGTCTTCTCAGTCACGAGCGAGGGGCCTAGCTTGCCGGAGAACGTGCCTCCCTCCTCCGCCACCAGCCGCTCCTTGTCAGCTGCCGCCGGGTCGCGCTCTTGGAGCGCGTACTTCACCTTTAACTGCGACGACCGCCGGCGAACGTCAGAGCCACCAACCATCTGGCTGTGCTTGCTGCTGGAGGCCATCGCTTTCCACGGAGAGATTGAAGCGGCGAAGATATCACGAAAGTGTCGAGGGCGGAGCAGGCAGGAAAGAGGGCGTAAAGGTGCGGGGGCGCTGTTACGGGGCGGCTATTTCAAGCCACCTCGCCCGTACCGCCGCTATCGAAGCGTCGCAACGATCCGCGTGCCGGATGCAACCACAGCGGTGCAAAGGTCCGCCCCGCACGATTCCCCGTAACGGAAAGCGAAGCGTCACGAAGGTCCGCGTCGGGGCGCGACCGCAGTCGTACAAGCGCCCGTCCAGCGCAATACCCCATACCCAAAGCCGGAAGGTCAAGGGTGCATTAATGGGCCAGGGGATCACGACCGCTCCGGCGCCGCACCATTCAATGCCCGCCCCGTGTCCCCCTTGCCTAGGGAAGAGGCGAGCGGCCGCGCACACGCAACCGTCCACATCCCGCCGCCCGCCAGTCGTAGGCCGCCACGTGCCCCGGGCGCGTCGGGTCGCACGGTACGGGAACCTAACCCCGGCAGGCCGGGGGCCGGCGTGATTCCAGGTACCTTTACATTGCAAGACCACAAGTCACCGCACGCGTGGTGGTGTTCGCGAGGCGAAGGCGTCAGCTCCGCTGCCACCCGTTCGGTGGGTAGGAGTTGCGGCAAGAACAGACATGCTCTTGTAAACAGATATGCGTCGCCACACCAGCATATGCTCGTTCACACGATCAGAGCGTATGGATGACTTCATATCTGTCTACGAGAGCAAGTCAGGCCTTGCCATTCCCGCATCAAGCTGTGAAGCATTCCCACAAATAGGACATATTTTGTTCACCAACGCTCGTGGGCGTTGACGCCGGTCGACGCAGTCATCAAACGCAGATGAACAAAATTTTCCCTACATGAGAGAAGTTAACCATGAACAGGTACGGGATATGCAGCAAGGGATGCCTAGGGAGCGGCCCCCGACGCCAACATATTTATACTCGGCCTCCCCAGGCGAAGAGTCACCAGCGTGGAGGGATGCCAATCGACGGCATGCCAACCGACGGAAGCGCAAACGGAGGGTGTCGGGCGGTTCAGCTACCGGGGGTGCGCAAGTGCAACCGTCCGCACACCACCGCGTGCACATCGGAAACCGTCACACGCTCCACTTACGAGAAGGCGCACTGCACGATGCGACAGCCTGCCCCCTGGCAAGCCAACCGTCATTAAAAAGCACACCACCAGGCGGCAAGGTCGCAACGACTAGCACGCTTCACCACGTGGGCGGCCGGGAGAGCGAGCGTCTGCTTCGGCTGGGGCCACTTCCGCAGCACGCCGCCCAGTTCGAAGGGTGAGGGCCGGAGCGTACGCACCTGCTTCGGCCACAGCACAGCTCCGGCTCAAGATTGGAGAAGTTCACAGGCCGCGGGGACGGAGGGGGCCAAAGGACTCGGCGACATGGCTTCGGCCCTGTGAAGCCCTTCACCATGAGAGGCTCCTGTCGTAGGGGTGGCCCCCACCTAAACCCAGCAGGCCTGGTACGAAGTTATAAGGCTTGGAATAGGCCACGTGTAATGGCACAAATACCCCTGAAAGGAATAATCAGCTGTAAGGGCATAATTGTAAAAGCACTCCCCATGTATATATATAGAACACCGGCCATGGGGAGGAGCCAGGCCATCATACTCATTTCCATCACTCTCCACTACCATGTCTCTCTCTGTTTGGTCTGTAGCCACAACAGCGAGCAATGGGTAGTAGCCTGGTGTCCCGCAGTAGTGGGATGTACCGCTGGTCTAAAGGCCAGTGCTCTTGGGGGCTCCTAAAGATCAAGCTCGGAGGGCCGGCACCCACGACCATGCTAGGTATCGGTGCTGCTCATCCCAAGTTAGTCTACAATGACAAGAGAATATGCAACAAATGACAACAGAATGTGCAACAAACGTAACGATAGCGAAACATACCAAATATAGCAAGACATAAAAGAATGTACACACGAATATCACCCTTCGATGAATTCAGCAGAGTACAAATGTTGCAAGCTAATGTGCACAATATAAAGAAAATGTACACAACAAAACCCCTCACAAATTGAAAGCACCTCGACAACATATGACTGGAATGCATTGCAACACAGGAAAACATGGAACCAACAATCAGCATAGCTAAACTATGTGCTTGCTACTACGGAGCACTGCTTGATGTCGGCCTGTTTGGGCACTGGCTGAAGGAGTGCCAAATCGTCTTGCAAAGTCTACACTTCAGGTGCCGAACTTGATCCCCACACTAGCTGTCATCCATGTCATTGCGGATGCGATGACAATGTCTTCCAGGGCTGACGTGCTTCAGTGCATCGTTTGGTACCCACTTCACCTACCCTGGCCATAAGTCCTTGTAGTGCTTGTCCACCCTGTACGAATAGAACTCCATACTCCAAGTTTCATATAGGTGCTGCATGTCGTAGTACTTTGAGATGTAATGTGTCGACGCCTGTAGCCATACCGTGCATGTCGCGTACACATGGGAGCATGGCTTGTGTAGAAGCTGTGGCTTATTGCAGGTGCAAGATGCTTTCTCATCAATCGTGCAGACCTATTTGCGATCCCCTCTAGTATGACCCATCACGTACTTCTGTCTGAGGTGGACCTCTAACTTCTTCCTTATGCCATCCATGGTATGAGTAATGTGGGAACGAGCCTTCTCGATCTTGTTGTTTCTTCGCCATCATGGCTCTATTGACAAAGTACCTGACAGAACGGTTCCAACTCTTCTCCACGACTGCCATGATCGGTAGAGATCTCATGCCCTTCAAAACACCGTTGTACATCTCAGACATGTTAGTTGTCATGATTCCATACCTTGCTTCATCGGTGTCGTGTAGCAGAGACCACATCTCCAAGTTAGGTGCATTCAACTGAACCCATTGCATGAACTCCCCAACTCTCTTGGAGCCTCCCTCCACGGCCCTAGCTTCAACTTGGTCAGGACGCAGTACATGCTTGCCATTCTCCTAATCGAGCTGCCTCCACAAGGCCTCGAACTTTCGCCTTTGGTTCTGCATACAACGCTTCTTGAACATCTTCATTAGTTCCTTGCTACGGAATCTTCTGTGGAAGTTTGTCGCGAGATGTCTCATGCACCAATGGTTCTTCATATCATTCCACTGGAAGGGGGCTGCGTCCCATTCTACATCATGCACATCGTGAACAACAAGCCTGCATTGCAGTATGAGATGACACACACATCTGGGCGATCTTGCACGATAGCCTGCTTCATATTGGTCAAGAACTACAGCCAGCTATCGGTATTCTCATTCTCCACAAATTGCAAAGGCCATAGGGAGTAATTGGTCGTTCACATCAGCTGCAACCGCAGTGAGGATAGTACCCTTGTACTTGCTAGATAGGAATATCTCGTCCATCGTTAGCACTGGACGACACCACCTGAACCCTTCTATCGCCTGATAGAAGGCTCAGAACACTCTGTTAAGAACAAAACAATTTAGGCCCTGCGTAGAATGAACCCGCTCCTTTCTGTTAATGTATGTGCCTGGGTTTGATTCTGTAATTTGATGCAATATTCTTGGGACCAGGTCATACGCCTCCTCGTACGTCCCGAACATATGCTGCAACACCTTCTGTTTCGCCCGCCAGACCTTCTTGTAGCTGACATCGAACCCCACCATATTCACTACACCCACCAACAGAAGCTTCGGAGAAATAGACACATTTGCCACCACAAGGTGGCTTATTAGCTCCGCAACATATGATAACGTCATGTTGCGGTGCTTATGTAGTGGCGCCGCAAACTCGCAACTTTGATCCTTCAGCACTATTATTCGAAAAGCCGTGGCAGCGCCCTTGAACTACTGTGCACATACCTTGCCAAGACAGGACCCATCGACACACTTGACGATGTAGGTGTCTGGGTTGGACCTATGCACCCGATATGTCCGGCTAATGTTGACAGCGTATCTACTAATAGCTTGCTGGGCAACACTCTTGTTACGGAAGCACTGCCCTAAAATGAGTGTGCTCTCGTTGAACCCCCACTCTGCCTCCTCTGCCTATGGCAGAACTAGGGATGTCGCTGCGATGTCGTCAAGTTTGGACAACACATACGCAACGTCGGTGGTCACAACACTACCTAACACACCTCCCATTGTAGCTTTGCCATCTTCGTCCTCTCCAGAACTAGCTGTTTCCACATCCTCTTTCTCCTCGCTGTGCACTTCTTCCACCTAGTCCATAAGGTACTCATGACAATCAACATGGGCGGCCCACCACCTCTCCACACCTTCATTCGCCTAAAAATTCTTCACACGCCTCCTTAGGTCTCCATCGCCTACTCCCTTGCCGATATCTTCTCCCGCACCAGCGTCTTCATGAGCGCCAGAGACTAACCCAGGCACTTCATCTCCGCTAGCGCCACCAGAACCACCCATGGCGAACGATTTTGTCCTCTCCACAAAGTGAACATACACCATTGGCCTAGCATATATCACTACGGCAGGGTTGCACATGACCTCCATATAGTTGGCCCATGAAGCATCACTGGCCACCTTCAAAAGTTGCCACATGGTCTCCTCTGCAGCAACTACCACTAAGGCATACACTGTCTCGATTCGTAACTTCTTCCTTACGGTGTCCCAATCGAATACAGAACGCATGCACCTCTATAGCTCAGACGAGCTTATGTCGTTCAGATTGGGTGCCCGGATTATGGTTCAGTCACAATTTGACAAGTCGGCCACGCACGGCTCATCGTGTAAGACACCACTCCTGTAGAACATGAATAAGTCTTAAATGTCACCCATGACGTACCTAACATAAGTGCGTACTAAACCCTATTAGTACACAACATGCAACAAGCGTACCAGCTTACAGCCGCTACCGCACTATAAGATTTACATGTTAATTTCGTTGTTCTTCCTATCACTTACAAATTCGATTTGTAATTCTAAATTTTATTTATTTACAGATTTAATTACAAATTCTTATATAAATCAATTTACTAATTTAATGAAGTTTTATTTTCAATTCTCTTATTTATGGATCTTACTTCGGAATTTGTATGAACATTAAATTACAAATTATCTTTTATTTTCTCTCCTAATTTGTATTATTCTTGTTGGAATTAATGCAAAAATCCAATTACTAATTTTTCTTCATTTCTTACTTATGAATTCTTATATAAATCAAATTACTATTTTTTTAATTTTATTTTAAATTCTGTTATTTACAAAACTTACTTTCAAATTCGTATGGAAACTAAATTATATAATTTTTGTGTTTTAATTTTGTTCTACTCATTCAAATTTATTTATAATTTGTTTTTAGCACCTTACATATTGTGTCCACTTTTTTTTCCTAATCCTACTAACTGTGATAACTTGCAGTGACTGTAATAGTACAAATTAATGTGTTCACAAAAAATAAACTACAACATATTCTGTACACTACAATACACCATGATTTATATATGGAAGGTTCCACACAAACAAATATTTTATCAAAGATTGACATGTAGCAACATTTATAAATGGCGTTTTAGCTAATTACGTGCTAATCACTTTGATAAAATTAGTCATACGGGGATGATAATTCTCTTTTCTTGAAGCTCACGAGGCGATCTACAACTTTCGCAATTGCAAAAACTTCTGATTCCAAACAAAAACAACTCAAAATCCTGTGTTTACGCTCCTTTCTTCCTTCCCTTCAATCCCTCTCTTGCTCTGTCCAAGCTCCAACTATATACGAAATAACTCTTTGCTGCAAATGCATGCCATTCGAACCTTTTTATTGTGCGACTCAGCGAGCTAAAATGGAGACAATACAGGTGGGGGACACCATCCAATGCATGCAGCATCCGGCGCATGCATGAAACTCATGCAAAAAAGGAGAAAAGCAAATCAGGCGAGGGCAGCGGCCGGATTAGAGGTGGCTAGGCATGAGAGGGAGGCGATCGAGCGCGATAGAGAGGGAGCTGGCTAGGAGAGCGAGTCCACAGAGTGGCACAGAGAGGAATAGCGGTGTCGGCAGAGGGGTAGCATGGAGGAGAATCGTTCAGAGAGAGAGACCAAGTAGGGAGTGGAGAGAGAGAGAAGGGAGCCAAAGAAATGGGTTGAAGCCCATTTGGTCGGCCGGCCAAACGAAAAGGGGGTAGAAGGGGGAGTATATACCACTTGTAACTACATGATGGAATAGTTAGAACAATAACTAAATTTTAGAACCTAGGTAATAATTGTTCTTAGATGTTCAACTGAGTTAATAGTTGTCCACAAACCAAAATCTGCACATGGCAAATTAAGATCATATGCATCGAATTAAAATAGTAGTTAAGTTGCTAAAATTTGAAATTGACTAAATTAACTTCGAGAATCGCATAGGGGCGCCTTAGTATAATTTAATCTATTTTCTTCTGTATCCAAAATTTAAACCATAGAATACGTGCTAAATTGCTGGAAGGGAACTGGGTCCAGAGGAAGTATTTAATTCAAGTGAACCTGAGACCAAAATTTTCAACCAATACTCAGGCAAGCATCCTTTGAACATATGATCAGACTATCTTCTATAAAACAATTATTTGTCTACTAATTTATTATCACCTTGCATAAAAAAGTGAAATCATATTTTAATCGGTTGAATGCCATGAGAAAGAGATGAAAGGATACAACGGTTTCAACTAGCATGGATATCAAATAGCCAAAAGGGTCATCGTAGATGTCACATAAAGCCCCTTAGCTATAAGATAGAAGGCAGTAATATACCTCCTGAAAGGATTTGCTATTAGGGTAGGATTTGCTCAAAGCAATCCTCAAAGAAGTAGGTGCAATAGCTTCTCCTTGCCCCTTGGATGCTTTGATCAAGTCAATGAAGATATCATATAATGCACAGACAGCACAAGGATCTTCAACATGCTTATGCAGTGACGAAGTTTTATAAAGAGAAGATTATGTAAAACTCATGTATTAGCAGCCAGCATACAATCTAGAAATCTACAGTAACGGTGAAGCAATAGAATAGAAATAGAAAGGACAAAAGGCATACTCTCCTAACCAAGCATACATTCTTCACACGAGACTCAAGATCAAACTATATACAATATTTCAGCATTTATAGATAATATTTAATAGCCCTCTAAATTGCAGCTTTTATCAGCTTTATTAGAAATTGGCAATATTGCAGTCACATTCCATGAATTAAATGGCTTAAAATTGGCAATAACTTGAAGCTAATGTTCTGTATTTTACTAAAGCATCTAGGCTTTTTTTTATAGTCAAGTTATTCTGCATTATGGCAGTAAGACATGACCATGCAAATGCTCAGCATAAACAACTCAAATTAGGCAGTTGGCACGACGAAAGCATGTTCCGTTTAATCTGAATCACAACTGTGCATCTGTACCAATTAACAAACACCGTAGCACAATACAAGGGTTATTTATGATGCTAACTTTGACCATGTGCTTACTTCAGTTGTGAGGAGTATATGGGAAATGTGTAAAGAGAGTTATAAATAGTCAATCCTGTGACTATTGCACATCAGTTTATAGCTGCCTTGGAGATTCTCAAGGCAGTTCCGTTGGACTAATTGCTAAAAATACAGTGAAGGTTGATATTCCAGTAGACAAATATCCAACAGTAAGTGTGATGTTTCTGTAATTGTGATCTGTAGTTGAATTATAAGTGTGTTGTTTCTCTAATTGAATCCTGAATATGTGATCTGTAATTATCTTGAATGTTGTAAAGTTGTACATGTCATTTATTGTATCACTTATTACTTATTTCGTGTAACGATGATAATGGAATTTGTGCTATGTAATTATCTTGAATGTTGTAAATTTGTACATGTCAGTATAATTTATTTTCTTTGGGGATGAAATTATGTTTTGAACAACCATGTCCTTGCGACGAGGCTAAATTTGCCATTTGTATCATATTTTTTTTTGTCTTACACCTTTCATTTTAGGGAAAGGTGTTTTAGCAAGATGTCACAGCCATCAAGCCAAGATCTCAAAGGGAAAAAGGTTCCTATATTGTAATTCTTGAAGTGCAAGTTTTCAAAATAAAACATGAGCTTGCATTCATATTTTAATTGAATATTTCGAACAGTGCTTGATGAAAACTTGGCAAAGGGAATGAGATCTTACCCCATTGTTAGACCACGAACTCCAACAGGGCTCGTAATACACGAATCATCGGAAGGTGTAAGCCCAAATTATGCTTCCTTAGATAAGTAAGTTTTGAAAAGTTAAAGAGTTTATATTTTTACTATTTTAAAGTTAAAGAGTTTATATTTTTAGTGTGTAATTGTATATAGATATTAGATAGTTAATAGTTTAATCTTTATAATTTATTTATAGATTTATAGTTTTATAATGTCAATAATTAATTTATTTGTAGATTTTTCTATAATGGAGAAACGAACTTTGTGTAATTATTTCGCAAGCAATTCAAGTGACTGCTTCTCTAATTTTGATGTTGATAAACTTGTTTGACTTGCTGAGATTTATGCTGATGATTTCACGGATGCTAATCGGTTCTTATTAAGAAATCAGCTTCAAACTTTTATTCTCAACATTAGAAGAAGTGAAGAATTCAATGGATGTCGTGATATATCAAAACTTGCTCAATTGATGGTTCAAACAAGAAAAGATAGAACTTTTCCATTGGTATATCGCCTCATTGAGTTGACATTGATACTTCCGATGGCAACGGCATCTGTTGAGAGAATATTTTTAGCAATGAATATTATCAAAACAAATTTGCGCAATAAGGTAGCGGATGAGTGGCTCAATGACTTGATAGTGCGCTACACTGAGCGAGAGATCTTTAAAAAGTATTGATGATGATAAAATTATAAACCGCTTCCAAGGCATGAAGTCGCGTATAATGCATTTTCCCCGTGATTCAAATTTATCTTATGATTCAAATTAATTTATTTGTGATATGTTTTATATGATCTAAATTTTTATTGTCTTTCACAAGTTTCTATTATATCACTAATTTTCATATGTTTCATACACAGGTGACTTATCGCTAATCTGCACTCATGGTAGAATAATTATATATTCTTGAGTATGCGTTTCGTATTATCGACTTTCGAGGTACCTACTTTATATTTCTTTATTTTGCATTATTTGTCTCTAATTGTGTGTTTCTATATGAATTTGAAATTCTGTAAAAAGTAAAACACTATATTTATGTCAATTTAGTTTAGTCCGACAAAAAATTCAGCCTAGCCTCAATTTTATTCCTAGCTTCGTCACTGATCTATAGTGTTCTTGTTTGATAGACTAATTTTAGAGTATTTCCTTTGCTCCCTATCATTTTGCAATTAGACTTTTTAAATGTTACGATTATGTTTTAATCCGTAGCAACGCACAGGCATCCAACTAGTTATTATAGATAGTCAACCTATAAGCAAAAAAAAAGAGCCATTGCTGCCAGCCGATGGCACCTTGTTAGCTCTACCATCGGCACTGAAATGAATATTTTTAGAAACTGAAATGAATATTTGCTTCTCCGAAGCATAATAGAAATACATGTAACAAGCGAAGCACAACTCTGCACCAACAAAGCAATCATTTATACATTGGTTGACAAGCAGCTACTGAATGAATATCTCAATTAAATAGTTTCCGCTGTCGTTTGCAACTGTACAATGAGGTACAATGAGCAAACAGAATGACCATGCCAGCACCAACATGCTGCTGGCTCTACAAAACAAAGTTTTAGAATGCAGGATTAAACTGTAATGAACATTTGTTTGCATCATAAACAAAACAAAAGTGTATGAAACATACGAAGCACAGCGTTACACCAACAATGCAATTGTTTATGATGCATTGGTTGACAAGCATCTACGGAATAAAAAATCTTAATCAATGCTTTTGTCATTTGCAGATGTACAGTGAGCAAACAAAGTACATGTCATTTGCGGATGTACAATGAGCAAACGAAGTACACATTATGATGCATGAAAACTTGTGTCTATCAGAGAGAGATGCACTAACAGCCAGAGCTATCAAATCTGCATCCAAACAAAGAAAAACATAACACAAAACCAAAAAAAAAATCTGAAATTAGCTGAAAGGAAAAAATCTGTCTGCATCCACACTACTGAATATATAACCGAAAGGGAGAAGTGTGCGGTCCACATTTATGAATTATGATATAAAAAGGAAAAAGATGAAACATAATATCACATGATCTAAAGTGCAGCAGCTACTTTGCTTTGTTGGGCCTCGTCAGGTCAGATTGTGCCAAATTGATATAATGTCATAGACCACCTAAAACATCACATAGGTATGAGGTATCTTCCCGTGATCGAAAAGATGGAGAGTTTTAAGATCAGACAAGCTAGTCGGGGGAGGTCGGGACAAGACGGACGGAAAATGGGATGGGAAAATTTAAAAGAATTAAAAAATTCAAATGCTACTGCCTAAATCCAAATGCAGTAATGTGTGATGCCAAGTTTAGACCAAAGCACCATGTCCTTATTTCATCCCAACACATTAAAGTGATCTAAAACATGAATACTGCAAAAATCTAAACATTAACTCTTTCTTCTTTGTATAACATTGAGAAAAATCTAAACTTATCCACTTTGTTCGCCCAAATCCAACAAACCAAAATAAGATCTTTTTATGTTGAAAGCACAGAAGAACAGCAATTAAA
This sequence comes from Dendrocalamus latiflorus, assembly GCA_017311315.1. Taxonomy (NCBI): domain Eukaryota; kingdom Viridiplantae; phylum Streptophyta; class Magnoliopsida; order Poales; family Poaceae; genus Dendrocalamus; species Dendrocalamus latiflorus. The sequence goes on along the minus strand of CM029625.1, from coordinate 9,978,000 downwards.
GTCTGAATCAATACTTTCTGGTGCCATTTGCAACTGTAGAATGTGGTAAACAGAGCTCAAATACAAAGTTAATTAATAGAAAGGATTATCACTTTATCAGACACGTCCCTAGTGATCTATATCCATGCAAACAAAAACATAGACTAAACAATGAATCCCAAAATTAAGAGAAAAAGTGAATGTTCCGTACTTTGAATTATCATCTTAAAAATAGAACAAAAATATGCTAAAACACACTATTGACTTATCCTCATTGGGTAAAATCAAGATGATGCTCTAGAATAAAAAACTTGACATGACAAAACTCTTGTGTAATCACACAAACAATAAAAGACAACAAGAGTTTGCAATTTCACATCAGACAAAAGTGTTGTGTGCGAACAAACAAGACATTTAAGGCAAAAGCAAACATGCAAATGCCAGGGTACAAATAGGAAAAAAAAATCCTTAACTATGATATTCCATTTGAATATAAGAATGGATAACAAATTGAGAAACCAATAGAATAGGTCGAAACTACATTTTTTCTCATTCCATCTTTGGAAGAAAGACTTCCCTATTCTCTTTTCTATACTAGTGCGTCTTACTTTGCTACGTGCACAAGAATGAGATGATGTTAAGGCAAAACAACAAAAAGGTGCATATTATCTATGTTGATTGTTCAAGGAGCATAACATCACAAGCCTGTATCTTTCAGCCTTTCACTAAACACCACCCATTTTCTGGTAAGCCTTGTAGTTGATTATGCTTTTTACTATATTTAGAAAACTTAGTTGCATTTACACATAGGAATACAGACTTTACAACAACAATAATAGTTAGCCATACCTTTTGTTTTAGGTTTTGCTTCAATCCTATAAGGCTATAAGCCTATAACGGAACTGGACGGTAGATATTATAATTGGAATTCCAATTTCGTGTGAATTGGGTTGTGCTGGAAATTCAAATTAGTATCTACCATCTGACTCTGAACTCAACTTTGGATCACTCTATTTGTTTGTCATGCACGACAAAAGGCATGCTTGAGCAGCCAATCATGACAACATGGAAAGAAAGAAACAAGGCAATACCTACCATGCAAAGTTGATGAGTGACATCTCTTCCATGGTTTTCTTTGATCGGCAACAACAACAGATAACTTAACTGGCCGCGATGCTACTCCTTCACTGTGTCTCTGCTTTCTTCCATGGATTTTTCTTTTTTTGGCCCAGGGGTGAGCTGGGCTGAATTTTAACTGGCTAGATCTTCTTTTCTTTATGAATGAATGCTCCATTTACGAAACTGAAAAGGGCCCAGCTGAATTTTAATTGTACCTGGGTCTCCCAACTATTCTGCAGAAACCTGCCTTAAAAAACTATTCTGTAGAAATTAAAAGGGACTGAATGGTCACATCCAATACTTTGTTCTTCTAACTGAAAACTATTAATATGAAGGAAGCTTAAGTATATTGTAGTAGCCCATAGGGCTTATATAGCACATGAGATACACACAAGAACGCAAACCCTAGACAATAGGAAATGACCTAAATACCATTAACATCCTTCTTAAATGTAAGACGTATATAATAGCATTACATTTAAAAAAGGTTGACACTAAAAAAGAGAAAAAAATCCAAAATATGTATCTTGAAGATATTGTCAAAGCGTGCAGCTCTTGGAAAATTGTGTCGAAAAAATCGCCTCTCATCCGAAATCATGTGGCAGCTCATAAAGCACAAAGTGCAGGAGCTGGAAAGGTAGAGGTAAGCGGAAGCAAAGTCAACCGCAGTAATACGATGAAGAGGATGGGGAACGTGACATAAGTAGAGAGAACTGTCAAATCAAGCCGAAGAGGGAGATAAAAGTATAGCGGCACAAATCGAAGCCTGAGACGGCGGCGACGCAGTGCACAAGAAGCGCAACAGAGGCGTGGTGCAAAAGAAGCCGACGGCCTTAGAAGCTCGGGACGGTGGCTCAAAGAGAAGTGGCGATATCATAAAAGCTTGTATGATTTGCAACGGCTCAAAAAGAAAAGTGGCGGCTACGGCTATGCGAATGGAAAAAGAGGACCACAATCATCCAAAAGGTTGGAACGTGGCTAACAAAACAATCGGCTGATTGAAAAGAAATTTGTGGACTCGCACGGCTTTAACGAACTGATAGAGAAATGGCAATATGTTTGGTTCGACACAACGAAAGACGCAAAACGTAAAAGACGATAGATACTAGGAGCAGCAATAGCACTATGCTTCATATTCCCCTCTCTCTCTCCTCACCCCCTCCCTTCCATCCCGTCTCTCTCTGCCAGAAGGAGTCAACGACCGAAGGAGAGCCTGACGGCGGCGCAAAGCAGGGGTGTGCGCGACGTGAGCCGGAGGGGGGTGGACACTGGCGGTGGCTGGATTCGAGGCCGGCTGGGAGAGGCGGCGACAGATGGGCACACAGGAGTGGAGACGGGCCACGCACGGGCGATAGCGGCCCGGGCGGACGGTGGGGGTGGTGGCCGGATCTGTGGCAGCAGCGGCCAAATCTGAGGCGGCGGTGACGGCCTGATCTAGGCGGGAGGCGGCGGTAGGATCCAGCGACGGCGGCCGAAAGGCAGGAGCAGCAACGGCCAGATCCGCACGGGTAGGGCCGGATCCGGCGCCGGCCGCTGGCGGCGCAGAGCGCCGACACGGGCCGAAGGTGGCCGGATCTGGCGCAGTCCCGTGGCATGGAGCACAAAAGAGGTCGGAGGTGGCCGAATCCGGGCGAAGGAAGATTGGCGGCTACCGGATCCGAGGCGGACGCGAGCGCAGGCGTGGGCAACGACGGCGCGCGAACGAGACGGTCAGCAGCCGGGAAATGGCCGCCCCCAAGAGTGGAGATGCTCCTCTCGGGGGCAGCGCAGTGGAATCGAGTGGCGGCCAGAAGAGTTGGCCGCCCCTGGGAGTGGAGCACACTCCTCCTGGGGGCGATGGCCGGAGCGGAGGCTAGGTTCAAAACCTAAGCTCTGATACCATGTTAATATAAAGTAAACTTGAGTATATTGCAATAGCCCATGGGGCTTATATAGTACATGAGACGCACAAAAGGACCCAAAACTAGACAATAAGAAATGACCTAAATACCTTTAATAAAAACATCAAGTCAATTAAAATGGCTCACAATATGAAGCAATAATATGTTTTCAGAAAATTCTGCTCATAATAGCAAAAAGGCAAATAAACAATGGCCACCAATTATCTGAGCAATGCAAGAAATCCATACACGTAACTCCTAAGAAACAGTAATGACTAACGAGTTTACCATACTAACATGGTATGTGGGGTGTGTGATATCTACTCTCTGGTTGGACTTTGTGATCACATTTCAGTTATCCGTCTCCTGAGTACTTACAAGCGCTTGTTGTATCTGATCAGCAACGATTCTTGCAACGATTGCCGGAGAAAACCTCTCGATCATGTCTTCCCTTGCCTTCTTCCCTTTTCTCCTCGCCTCCGCTCGATCACCAAAGACATGCCTCATCAAACCCCTCAGCCGATCAATTGATGGCTCGGCACAGAGGTGGCCCTTAAACGGCCCTTCTGTGATCTCAGTCAGCCTGTCCACGTCCAATGGGTACCCATTCTCCTCAGTCAGGTACTCTGTTGGGCCCGACCAATTTGTCACAATCACTGGCAATTCCATGGCCATGGCTTCAACCACTGGCCTGCCCCACCCCTCGCCACGGGATGGTAGCACAAATGCATCCGTGGCCTTGTACAACCTTGGAAGAGCAGACTGCGGGACATGCTCATCGATCACCCGGACTTCTGCCCATCCTTCCACTGGCTCCTCAATGCTGGTTTTTTTCACAAACCTGTGAATTTTTCCTCTGAACTCTGTGTCGGAGTGGTAGGCATTGATTAGTAGGTAGAGTGCAACATCATCAGCTCCTGAGAACTCCTGCAAGAAGGCTCTCAGCAGCACATCCCATCCCTTCCTCTGCTCCCATTTGAACACACTAAGAAACACAAAGACTTTGCCTTTGGAGTAAACAGGGTTCAATGTTGAATCATCAGGCGCCATGACAGATACACCGATTGGCAGAGAAAGGGCAGCGTGTTTGGCCGGATCGAAGAACGCGACATCGACGGCCTGCACCACCTTGACGACCTTGGTGCGATCCACCCCGCTCTTCACGAATGTCGACACGTGGAAATCTGTCGGTACCCAGACAGCGTCCATCTGGTTGCAGCGCCTGACATGCTCCGGCGAGACACGGTCTGTCTCGAACATTGTCCGGCCAATGACGAATGCCGGCTCGTCGTATCCAGTGGGCGGGCAAGGCAGGCTCTCGTACATCGGCGGGTACCACGCGCCAGGCTCGCTGTGGCACACAACCACGGCCCGAGAGAGCTCACACCGCGCGGTGGCAAGCCTGTACGCCAAGCCCTTGGACTCCTCCGGCAAGCCGAGCCAGAACTCCGGCGACTCGAGGTCGCCGTGGTGGGCGATTGCGAGCGTGAAATTCGCGCTGGCGCCGCCGGCGGCATGCCCGTCAAGGGACGCGACGTAGGACCACGCCTCGGAGCAGTAGCCGCCGCCGGAGGCGAAAGGGGCCATCCACAGAACACATGGTGGGCGTCCCGCGTCGGGCGTGGTGTCGCCCACGGGGCCTGGCGCCGTCGGGGGGAGAAGGGAACGCTTCGGCCCGAGGATCAGGCGGAGGAGGCGGGGAAGGGGATTGGTGGAGGTGGCGAGGAGGACGGCGAGGGCGAGGGCGAGCAGAGATGGCGCCAAGAGGAGGAAGAGGCGGTTGTGTTTGGGTTTGGGGTTTGGAGGAGGTGCTTGGGTCGGAGGTGAGCCTGGCATGGTGGCCGAGAGGAGGCGGCTATCGGCGCGAGGCCGGCGACGAACTCAATCCTCAGTGAGGCAGATCGGCAGGCGGCGGCGTGCCCCGGGCCGAGCCGCGGCGACGTGGACCAGGAAATTGAATGGCCGAGAAGGGCAATTAACCTTTGTAGTCTGTAGGAAAAAAAAGCATCAGTTCATGTACACTATGATATTACGTAAGACCTAAAATAATACGAAGGATAGAGGAGGGTATAGAGAATTAAATCGTCTATTATACAGTAGTCGATTGTAACACAGTAAATAAGACATATTATGTCATAAAGAAATTATCTATAGAGATATACAAAAAGGCAATCTATTGTATAAGCTATTTTTAGTACTGTCTATAGATAATATGAAGGATATTATAGATAACAGTTGTCTATACTATTGTATATATCTTTAGGACACTTCTAATGAAGTGATACAATGTTTATAGCATGCTAAATAAGTGAAAGGGTGATGTAGGAGAGTAATTAAGGAAGAAAAAGATGATAATAGTGTCTCATGCAAAACATTGCATATTTAATAGGACCAAAAAAGCTAAAGAATAAGGATTGATAAGGAGGAGAGAGATGAGGTGAGATCAGAGGGAAGAAAATAATTGAGTAGGGTGGTTGCTAGATGTCATGTATTAAGATTGTTTCATAGTCTTATATCTATATGAGATGATAAACTATAGATATTGATACACAGTTTCTGTATTAAGAGTACCATTAGTGCATGTAACGCTAACTATATCATCCGCACCCATTCTAAATTGTGTATATGTGTGTAGTAAGCTTGTGCATTCGGTTAGTTTAGTAAATCGGTTCGATATGTACGGTAGATATGGTATTGTTAATGTGGTAATATGATATTTTAAAAATACAGTTCGGTATCGGTAAATTCTAATTTATTTCGGTGTGGTATCGGTAAATACCATATTTACTAGAATTGCCGTAAATTACGAACGATATAGCGACTAGCGAGACGAATAGACGACAATATATATACTACTGACAATAAAATTAGAACTTAGAACCTGAAAAATCGGTGAAGTAAATGTACCTGACATGGTCAAGTCATTTAGACATTCAGAAAAATCTTCATAGAGCATATCAAATTCAGCCTTTACAAGACAGGGAGAGAACACATCAGTAAGCGAGCGAGATTCTCTGACTTTACGAAGTAAAGTCACAGCGTGACTTTACTTCGTAAAGCCCCTCCATCCAGCGATCAACGGCCCAGATTTTTTTCAGCGTTTTTTGATTTTTTTTTTTTACTTCTAATTTTTAGCTTTTTTATTTTTATCTTTTTCTAGTTTTTTCTTTTTTCTTATATTTCTTTATATTATCTGTGTTAAAATAACCTATTTTTTAAAAATAAAAAAAATCAAAAATCAAAAAATGCTGAAAAAATCTGGGCCGTTGATCGCTGGATGGAGGGGCTTTACGAAGTAAAGTCACGCTGTGTCTTTACTTCGTAAAGTCAGAGAAGTTGCGCCGATCAGTAAGCACTGAGGTACTAACAGGAAATTAATTTGTAACAAGTAAGCAGTTTGTAGTTCCAGTTATAGCCAAGCTGCACTCATCTTGTGAGTTAAGATTACCAGTCATAAAGAGCCACAGGTTCAATCCCAAGGTAGTTGCTACTTGCTAGCGTTAGGAAAAATTCCAGAATTCGCACTACTACAGAAAGTCTAATATTAGATGCTAAATCACAAACGGTTTTGTGAAACCGTCTGTGATGTACACTACCACAGACGGTTTTAATTTGGAGGCCGTCTGTGGTGTTTGTGGCGGGAAAAAGGAGTATCACAGACGGTTCTTACCGCTGAACCGTCTGTGATACTAGAATATCACAGACGGTTTTTATTATAAAATCGTCTGTGATATTCCAGATTATCACAGACGATTTTTATTATAAAACCGTCTGTGATATGCCAGTATCATAGACGGTTTTTATTATAAAACCGTCTGTGATAATCTGGAATATCTGTGATATTTCAGTATCACAGACGGTTTTATAATAAAAACCGTCTGTGATATGTTTCCCGCTTTGCAATCTCTCAGAATTTCATATTTTCCCGCTTGAGTCCGAATATGGTTCAATTTTGACACACCTTCAGTAAAACGGGCATAATTTTTGCATACGGTGTCCATTTTCGACGTTCTTGTACTCGTTAGAAAGCTAACGACGAGCCTGATCCAAAAAAAACGACCGGCTTGTGCCAATCGACGTCCAAGACCCCAAAAATCGGCCATCTTTGGACCTAAATCTGCGTCGCAAGTTTTTGGTTTCTGTTTTTGCCCTTTTTCTTGGTCTTCCTTTTAGAATTTGGATTTTGCTTCAACTGAAAAGTTGTAGATCTCGTCGAAACCTTTCAAATGAGTATATATAAGTCATATAGAACTTTGCTATTTTATCTTTTCAGACTAGTTATTTATATTGCATCGGTATATAAATTTGTGTGCTCTAATTCACAGACGGTTCTATATGTAGAATCGTATGTGATATTCATTCATCACAGACGGTTCTACAGACGGTTCTATATGTAGAACCGTCTATGATAATCTGACAGCTGGGCCAGTCATCCGCTCAACCCAATCCTAGCTAATAGAAATCCACCAAGCCTCACCCCACAGATCCCCGCGCCAAAAAATTTCAAACTCCCGCCTCTCCCTCCCCTATAAATATAACCAAAACCCAGCCTCCTTGCTGTTCTCCTCCTCTTCCTTGTCGTCTTCCTCCTTGCTGTATGTTCTCCTCCTCCTTGCTGTCCTCCTCCTTGCTGTATGTTCTTCTTGTTGTATGTTCTTCTCCTCCTTGCTGTCCTCCTCTTTACTGTCCTCCTCCTCCTTGCAGACGACGCACAAGTCTACGGGAGGCAAGACACCGCAGAAGCAACTAACTCGTGCCAACCGTGCAGACGCTCAATCAACGCCGACGATGGTGGGCGTCAAAGACATCCAGCTCATGCGTTGCATCAGGGGCGAGAAGGCATAGATATTTGCTCTTTTTCTCTGTTCTTGTTGTGTAACCTGCTCGTTGTTTGGGATATTGTAATGGTAGGCTCTAATCTTAATAAAAATGGATGTTTTATGTTTGTGAAATGAATTGAGATGTGAATTGGATGTATACATGTACATGTTGATCTGCTTGTTTCAGAGGGCATGGCTAGTATTTCCTGAAGCTAGCCAATAAACAGAAATAGGTTTAGGGAATATCACAGACGGTTTTTAACTAAAAACCGTCTGTGATTTATAAATATCACAGACGGTTTTTAGTTAAGAACCGTCTGTGATATTTACATATCACAGACGGTTCTAAATTTAGAACCGTCTGTGATAACTATATATCACAGACGGTTTTTAATTAAAAACTGTTTGTGATATTTGCAACACAGACGGTTCGAAAACCGTCTGTGATGACCTCGTATTATCACTGACCCATAAATTCAGACGGTTCACAAAACCGTCTGTGATGACGTTTTTGAACCGTCTGTGATGACCTTTTCTGTAGTAGTGTCACGGTCTCTAGTTAAACCTTTCGCAGAAAAAGGAACATTTCATTACTAAGCAGGAAAGAATATCCCCCACCACAACACACAAAATTGAAGCATCCTTTCATTGCGACTGAAATAGACATAAAAATGAGAAAAGAGAGTTAAAGGGGAAAATGTGTATAACAGAAATGATGCTTTAGTTCTTAAATTGATGTTGGCATCCTAGCTAAATGCTGTACAAATTTCATATGTTACAGCTTATTTGCTGACAACCTAAGATGACTGTTAACTTTAATCCATGAGAAAACACACACATCGCAAATAAACTGAGAGAACACAGAAGAATTCCTAAATTTCTTTATTCTCTTATTTGCTCCCTTTTTTCTCGCTTTTCTTCCAAAACTGGCTACAAGCCTCCTCAATATATAGGCTAATAATCTCCTACTAGTATATGTATTCGGACTTCAAGTTGGACTCAACTTCAACTTGAGTTATACACGGAGACAGACTCTATTACGACTTGAGCCCAAAGTCAAGATTATTTCTAACAATCTCCTCCTTAATCTTGACTTGACTCTAAAACAATAAGGTTGTCGGACTCAACTATGACTTACTAAACTCATATTTGACACAACGGTAACACATCTCCTCAACATTCCGATTTTTTACCTTACTGTCTGACTCAACTCATCATCAGAGCAGTGTTGGTTCATCATCGCTGAGCGCTTTAGCAAGAAACGCTTTTATCTTGATTGACTAGGCTGCATAATTGCTCATCATGAGCATCGGATAATGCAGCGAGACAGCAGAACTCTCCTTCACTATCATACTGGATGATGTCTCGTCACCGGTGACACCACTTCCCGGAGAACGCGACATGATCTTGAGCACGAATCAAGATCTCAGGCTACTTTGAAGTGGCACTTGGACCGAGGGAACAGAAGGGCGTGCCGCACGCGTCTTTTTCCCGGGAGAGCTGCGCAAAGACGAGCGACGTGCGCCTCAAGAGTGCCACGTGAGACCTGCTGAAAATGGAATCGCCGAGACGATTGTTTCAGCGACTCGGTTCTCACCTAGGCTCTGATACCACTTGTTAACTTTAATCCAGGAGAAAATGCACACATCACAAATAAACTGAGAGAACACAGGATAATTTCTGAATTTCTCTATTCTCTTATTTGCTCCCCCTTTTTTCTCACTTTTCTTCCAAAACTGGCTACAAGGCTTCTCAATATATAGGCTAATAATATCCTACTAGTATATGTATTCGGACTTCAAGTTGGACTCAACTTCAACTTGAGTTACACACGGAGACAGACTCTACTACATCTTAGACTCGAAGTCAAGATTATTTCTAACAATGACCATATCAAACATAATACCATTCCGAGACTTAACTATGAAATATCACATCCACTCAAATTTGAATTTAGAAGCATACCACTAAGTAGCCGTGAAATTAATGTTTGATATTCAATTCCCGCAGTCAAAATATGAGCAAGCGGGTCAAAGTACTAGCTACGCGCAACATATAGCATTCGTAATAGCAAATCGAACAACTCAGTTAGCCTAACAAGCTGAGTTGACTCGATATCTATCCCTCCTGGTAGGCCATGGTAGCCAACAAGCAGGACAACTCCAGTTACCTCTACACTATTGCCGCAATACTTCAACAAGAAAGATCTGAATCCTATGGCTAAAAAGAATAGCAGGAACTTGGGTTTGTAGAATAACATGAACAAAAATAGGCGAAAAGAAAGCAAATATCATCTAGTGTAGGATCGATACAGCAATAAGGGGGTGCATGGTGCCTTCAAAATTTTCTCCCAAATATTCACTAATCCTTCACTCCAGTAGCTACTGAGCTATGAAGATCAGGATTGAAAGCCAAGGCTAAGACAAACAACTCAATATTCCAAGAGTTGAAGAATTGAAGCCCTGGCAGTCTAACCAACTACAAGGAACCGGTCTTTGACCAACGCCTAATCAGTTTGACCACTAGCTATGGTTGGGCTACTCCCTTGTTCCAGAATAGAAAATTTAGCTTGAATCAAAATCCCTTTTGGTGTAACTCCAAAAATCCAAAACCAAATGAAATGAGATTTTGCACACATCTTACTTGAGGTCTCATGAACCTATTCCAACCAAGGATCATTTGAATTCTTGTCAAAGTTCATACATTACACAAAAACAAGAAAGGTTGCATCAAAACTGGGCAAAAACTGAAAATTTAGAATACGACTTGCTCGTGGATGAAGAATGGCCTAGATGGCTATAATGTGTTCCCACATATCACAACAAGCAAGAACTCTTGAAGATTTGAGCCAAAGATCCTTAGATCAAGGAACCTCACATTGAAGTCAAATCCAAGCAAAAACCGAGAAACTTTAAGAACTTGTAAGACTTGATGCCTAGATAGATGGGAATCGATCTCCATGAGTTATCTCCATCACTTATATATATTTTTTACACAACAAGATCAAGAAGGGGGGAAATTAAAACCAACAAGAACAAGAGCAAATCAACCAAATCACACTTCTCAAACCCTAACTCTAGAACACTTATCTAAATTTAGGAATAGTTAGATGGTTAACCAGCAAGTCTTCATCTCAACCCGTTAAATAGATGAGGCAACAAGTCCATATCCAAACCTAATAGATGCTATCCACTAGCACAAATGAAGAAATCAGTTAACCCTACATAATATGGGTTTTACTCACATACTTAATTTATGCCTGCTTTTTAAATCACATGAGTTCGAAACTGCTAAGTCTTTATACCTTGGTCCACTTAACCATCACAGCTTCTCCTTGACCTAAACTGCTTTCCTAAGTGCCATTTACATGTCGTGGTTTTGATTCACATGGTTTTTGATATTTGCTCAACTTATGAAAATACCCTTCTTTGACCCAGTTTTCATCTTTCTTTGTGAGCAATCGCCATACTTGCCACGTGTAGCTGCACCACTGGTTTGCCACATGTCGGTAATTCTCTCCTGTTCTGATTCCACTGGACTATGCCTCACTTAGACCGATCAAGCCACATGGTGCAACCCGTCGTTCGAATTTCCCTTCAACATTTTATGTTTTCATTGTGCCATACTTGAGCCCAGCCATTTCATCCGGTATTCTTGATTGTTCTGGACCTCAGCTCCCCATGAGTGTAGTTTCGATCCTCGCCATTGACCATAGTTGACTCCAAACCTCACTGCACATCTAAAGACCAAGAAATCGTTTTTAGACATAAGTTCTTCATAATTTGACCCACGTTAATCAAAACATACTTCATGTAATACATATCCACTAAACTAGATAAATCAAATCACATTAAGACCAAATTTCCAAAATTTCCAATTCTCCATCGAAGCAACCCATCTGGCCGGTCAGGCTGTTGACATCAGCCGGTGTAACCACTAGCAGCTGCCAGTCAGATTGCTGGCACTGGCTGGTCTTACCAGTAGCCAATCTGACTACTTCCCAGGTCAGGCAGACCGCCAGGTTTGATCTAGATTCTAAAAACTACAAATTTACAACATCCAAGCCCTAACTCTTTCAATTTGGTAGTGGTTAGTCACAACAAAAGCTTAGACATTCTCACATGGCCCTTCAACTAGAAATTGGTATGTGCAAACCCATCATATAATACTAGTTAGAGACCTGTGCGTTGCAACGGAGTCATAAAAATAATAAAACGGAACTTACTGCCTGGCCAACTTCACACATCAAACATTGGAGAGCAAGCGACATAGAGAGAAGGGTGGCCAGAATGCGTGAGGAGATGGGAAAAGTGGAGGGGGTGGGCGGTTGTATCATGAGAGAGAGGAGGAGAGAGACGAATGGTCTAGATCAACTTGGATGACTGAGAAAAGAGGAGGGAGAATGGACCAACCACCAACTCACACTTTTATAATAGTACTAGTTAGAGACTCGTGCGTTGCAATGAAGTCATAAAAGTAGTGAGACGGAACTTACTGCCTGGCCAACTTCACACATCAAACATTAGAGAGCAAGCGACATGGATAGAATGGTGACCAGAATGCGCGAGGAGATGGGGAAAGTGGAGAGGGTGGGTGGTTGTATCATGAGAGTGAGAGAGGAGAAGAGAGATGAATGGTCTAGATCAAATCAGAGCTGTAGAGAGAGAAGAGGAGAACGCACCAACCACCAACTTCTCTTTATATAATAGTAGAAAGATATGCTAAAAGAACACAACCCAGTATGAGTCCTAAAATCGAAGGAATCAGAAACCCGGACGTGAATTCCGTTGAACAGGGAAAAGAACCGAAAAGTACCCATTAGCCACTAACCCGAAGGAAAGACAAGCGGAAGGCCACAAGGTTGCCCTCCTTTTCAGCATAGGTGACTCATGAATTTATATTCAAAAGGAAATCTTGCTTGCAAATGAATGAGGTATATCTTTCCTCTATTTTCTTGTAACCTCTGGACGCCGGTATAACTGAGGATTGTTGAAGTGAGATGGTGGGGAAGCTTGGAGCAATGGTGGTGTTGTTCCACCTGTCAGCTTGTGGAAGAGAAGCGAGAGGGGTCAATATTGGAAAAGGAGCAATAAGTTCAATTTAGGTGGGGTAAAATGACAAAAACTAACATCCTGACTATTTTCATATTTAGAGTGGCATTTTATAGACAACAACAAGTGGCATTTTTTTGAAACATTATTCTCTGCGGTGGCATATTTTGAAACATGCATCCCCCTTTCTTAATGGCATACTTGAAGCATATATTATGTGGCGCCTTTGTGTGAAAATGGTGGAACCATCCAAGAAGGGAAAAAAGTGGCCTGGCTAAACATATTGCACCTTCCAGATATTGACAAGTGTAAATTTTCAGCGTAACCTTTTCTTAATAAAACTGTTGGAGTATTTGGAGAATTTAGGCTTGACACAAATAAATTTCTTTAGAAAAGCCGAAAGATACCACTTATATATGGTGGAAGGTGGAAAATTTAGCACCATATATCATCATAGAAGGTAGGAAGTTTCTTTAGATGGAGGAAAACGCAATTATAAGTGAGAGTACGTCGTACCTAATTGAAGCAAGTAAAAAACAGCACACGCAGGTACACTCACTCGCCGCACCATACACCATGGTTAATGGTGCGGCAATTTTGAGTTTGGTTGTGTACGGAGCTACAGCTTCTTTTTGCACATTAGAACCGTGCATAATCAAGTGGAATCCTATATGGAAACTAATTGGAAGAGTATGAGAATAGTTCAAACTTGAATCGTTTGAATCGCACTAATTCTGTGGGGCTATTATTGCACACATTAATTTCGTTTAATGCAGTTTTTAATTTTTCGCTACGTGTTGATGTAGCTTCCTCTGAACTGTTGTGTGTCTACTGGATTTGGTGACATCTTGTATGTCCAGTATGCAGAAGATACAAACACCAATGTCTTCTTGTTTTCGCCCAAAGTTCCATCATGTTGCGCCGCATGCCTCGGCTACTTTATTATTGCGGCGACGTGCACCCTTCGCTGAGAGAGCAGTTTTTTTTTCCGAAAAACTATTTTTACCGCACTCTAAATCTTTCTCAACCGTCCAATCTTTTTAATCCGATAGGTCAGATTGATCAAGATTTTTTATACTACTCCACCAAGTATGAGAAGTCATTGTCTAAAGGGCAAAATTGTAGCTATAGGTGGGTTCGAATTAGCTTATTAGCTTTTTTGGCTTTTGTACAGCACTACAGTAACTCACGTTTAAATGATGCGTCTTTTTAAAGCGGTGTCTACAAGTCGATTGTAATAGATACTATACCGAGTTTAGCTATACCGGTCAAAATCGCATGCAAATATCTCCCTTTTCGTAATCTCTCTCACGAACAGTCAGAATTCAAAATCTATAAACCACATACCAAAATAACCCACCTATATCTAAAACAAATCTACTGCAATTGGAAGATAACCTTTCTCCTCTTAGGTTGTTCTTCTTTCCTGCCTTCTCAGCCGCCGCACGTTCGGATCCCCTTCTCATCCATCGTGCCCCAGCCGATCCCAAGTTTTATTAGTTCCCTCTTACATGCATGGACGGATCATGCAGGGACAAGTTTGCTAGTTGGTCTTTCTTTGCAATCGATCTATCTTGCAATTAATGTATTTTGTCCCTGTTACGACGAATAAGCCCAAAATGATTGATGCCAAGAAAGATTGATCTTGATACAGAGAATATTTCTATAAGAAAGATTGGTTGCAACAAGGAAAAAAACTCGCAGCGGCAGCAGCAGCAAAGTCTGATCATCTGCGACGTTGAAGGTTGTTCGGTGGTGGATTGCCGAGTGCTGTTTGTTAGGGTTAATTTGGGTTAAAACATAAAATTCATAATAGACTAAAAAATTACATTTAGAGAAAAGTCTATAATATCTTTAAAATAGATGATCAGATTTAATTTTTACTATCATCCCTTTTTACTAGTAGGATGTATGTAAAAATGTACTTAGCGAATCATGTTTTTAGAAATGTTTCGCGACTGCCCATTGCTAGGGCTGTGCACATCTCAACCGAACCGAAAAAATCGAATCGAACCGGTCAACTCGGTTTGACCGATTTTCGATTTGGTATTTATATTTTAGGTTTTTTTGGTGTTCGGTTTTTTTCGGGAAAAACCGAATAAAAACCCAAAAACCGAACGGCCCGAGTTCTCATCATCTCATGGGCTGAAAATATCTAGCTCCAGTCACGGGCCGGCAACGGATGGCATCATGGGCTCATGGCCGCATCTCCATCAGTCCGCGTGCAGCAGGTGAGCTCGGTCCTTTTTGGCGCCTTGGCCTTGCCCGCTCAGAGCCTCGATCTACTGCCACGGCCCACCGATTGACTTGCACAAATGCACAGGTTCGCACCTACTGCCACTGGCTCTAGCTAGTATAAACACCATTTCTGGCATATATGTTATCTGGCTTCACATCAAGGTGTGCTATGCCACGTGCATGAATGAAGTCCAAGCCTTTGCATGTCTTTAATTTCACAAAGTTCCTTTTAATATTAGTACGTGAGAAATACATGCAAGATATGGGGGGAATGATTTTTGGTAAAACAAACCAGACAAGATTAGGAAGGTTAATGTTTTTATTTTTCAGAAAAAAAGAAAACATTACAAACCAATGTCTGACACAACACAAGTTTACCATTTCTCACTTGTATAAGAATACTTTTCAAGTGACACATCTCTACTCTAAAACTTTTGCAAGTAAATCACGTTTGGAGACGATACACCACAGTCTAGCACAGAGACTGCAGTGCACAGTCATAATTTTACCAAGTTTTAGCAAAGAGCTCTAGCAAGCTCTAGTCACTATATTGTTTACAATTTGTGTTAACTTTGGTAAATATGGTATTTACTGATACAACTTCGAAATAAATTGAGATTTACCGATACCGAACCATATTTTCAAAAATACCGTATACTACCGAACTAATAATATTGTATATACCGTATTTACCAAACTGATTTTACCGAACTAACCGAATGCACATCCTACCCATTGCTTCCTATCTTCGCTGGATCATGTGTCTTCCTCGTCAACATTTCCCAACCCAGCTGCAATCTTCGCTGGAGCACTTTGTGTAAGTTGCAGTAAACATCCTTTAGGCGTGGTTAAGTCTAACTACTGTTAGGTGTGCTTCATGTGTTGGTCGATCATATACAAGGGTGGAACTAGTCTAAGCCTAAACCCCGAGCTAGGCTAGCTATTCTTAAGTTAACTCTGTTTTTTTATGATTTTTTATGAAATTTGTATAAGCTTTGATTGTCAGACTTCGATTTACAGCTCAAGAAGCTCGAAACTTGGTTTCATCACTGATCATATCTACCCTACTCTATAATTCACCAAAATTTTCTTTGCTAAATTCACCTCCCTTAACCATCACCACAGTCATGCCTAATCTAAGTCCACCCAGATTTGTGTACCAAGTAATCCAACTTCATACAAATTAATGGCCTGGATCTCTCCTTAAGCCTTCTTCTCTTACTCATCGAAGATCCTAAGGCCAATATTATTTGGATCATGCACATGCCTCGCAAAACGGTAAGCTGCCCACCCCCGCCCCCCGCGCGAATCCCGCGCCTCCCCACTTCTCTCCCGTTCTCCCCCGTCTCCGCGTCTGCCCTCGGTTCTCCACGCCGCCTCCTCCCCTCCATCCTCCGCCCTCGCCTTCCCGTCTCCAACACTGCCATCTTCTCCTGGACGCGGAGGCAAGGCCGCCCGCCACCGCGCCCGCGACTCCCCCTTCCCTCCCCACCCGCCACCGCCGCCTCCTTCTCTTCTCCCCTTCCTCCTCCCACCTGACCACCAGATCTGACACCCCAAGCTTCGCTTCGCTTCGGCTTCCCGGCCTTCCAGATCCCGATCTCCCCATGCCTCCTCCCCTCCCCTAACCCCGCCACCACCGCCTCCGCCGCCGCCATGGCCTCACGCCCTCCCCTCCGCACCATCTCATCCACCTCCTCCCTCTCCACCGACTCCCCCACCTCCGCCTCCGCGGCGCCACCCGGCGGCGTCCCGCAGTCCATCACCGCGCTCCTCAACAACCCGCTCCCCTCCGCCGCCTCCTCCTCCTACTGGCTCCCTTGGCCCCCACCAACGCCCCTGCCCGACGCGCCTGCCCCACCCTCCCACCCCTGCGAGGTCTCCCGCGCCGATTTCGCGCCCTACCTCGCCGCCATCGCCGACCCCTTCGCCCGCTTCGCCGACATCCGCCTCCATGCCTCCGCCGAGCTCGCCGCCTCCGATGCTGAGGGTGCCCCGGCGTCGTCCGGCCTCGCTGCCTGCCTCAGGGAGGTGCCCGCGCTCTTCTTCAAGGAGGATTTCGCGCTCGAGGACGGGCCGACCTTCAAGGCCGCCTGCCCGCTCGGCGACGACGTGCTGCAGGAGCGCCTCGGGCAGCACCTGGATGTGGTGGAGGCGCACCTCGTGTGGAAGAGGAGGCATAGGGGGGCCAACAAGGATGGCGGCCATCTCGCCCAGCGCCGTTCGACAACCCACCTCCCGCGCCGGCCTTCACCACCACCAAACTGTCCGCCTGCGGGGACTCCTCGTCCCCGCGTCGCTGCCTCTTAGGCCGCCGCCCGAAAGCCTCCCACGGCGGCTGCGGCAAAGGCGGCATAGGGGGGCCAGCAAGGATGGCGGCCATCTCGCCCAGGTCGACCTCCTCCGAGTCGCAGGTATTCTCTTATTTATCATAGACTTCTTATTTTGGAAGATTTGTCTGCACATTGGTTGAAAAGGAGTTATGTACAAAGGCTAAGGCAAGAGGTCAAATTGGGAATAGTGTTGAAAGAGCAAGTAAGATCTGTTGAGATTTCTGATATTTTCATTGCTAATACAGGGCACTTATTTTCTTTTGATTGTTAGGCTAAGATTTGCAATGTGATCGTAGATGGGCTTAAAGAATAACTTACAATGTGGCATTCTGTTTGAAACATTAGTTAACCACTTTCTTCCATCCAAACAAATGCATTATCACTAAAGTAGCAGCAGAAGAAGGAATTCATATTTTTAACTGCCTTTTTGGGAAAATGCAAGAGAATAAATGCTTCTTTTATCATGTCTGGCTGATCGATATATGTTGTCCTTGTTGAAGTATTGAGTTTCATGCATCAACCAGTTCACTCAAAAGTTTAAGCTGATAAGAAAAAATGGACAATTCACGTATACTTAACAGTCCTTATCTCCAAACCCTGCCAATGCTTGGAAAGCTTCATTTTAAATGCTCACTATTCTTTCATGCAAGCTAAAACTACTTGTATTAAATCTTGTGTTGCCTTTTAATTTTGACCTCGCTATTGCATCTTTTGTTGTCATATGCAGATGGCCTACCTCGATAACTGGGCAGCATTACAAACAGACCATTCTACTTCTTTGTCTGGTGCAATTGAAGCTCTTAGAGCAAGTACATTGCGTCTTCCAGTTACAGGAGGAGCAAAGGTACCAGTAGTTCTCTTTCCAAGACATTCTCATGAAGCCCTGGTAAAATTAGAAAACATAATACTTAAGTATCATGACTCCTGGGGGGGAAGGCTAACTTATCTACATGCTAGACAAGTTTTTTCTTTGAGTACTCCTTTTTGCTGTTTTATCTGTGAAATGTGAAGTGATGCTTATTGTGTAACTCATACAGGCTGATGTACTTACTGTTAAGAACGCTGTCAGTTCAGCAGTTGACATTATGCAAGCAATGGGCTCGTCAATTTGCTATTTGCTATCAAAGGTAAAAATAAAAGACCCTTTTTCTGCTATTGCTGCATGACAACTATGTTGAAACTGTTGTGTTTCAGCAGATGCAAATAACTTATTTGTTTTGTCCTGAAATAATGACATATGAAGAACATATACTTACCATTCTAACTTGGTATTTCAATTCATGCAAGTTTAATCATTGCAGAGGTTAATAGAATGATAGGACAGGTTTTGATTGTTGTACCGGTCATTTGGTCAAGTATACCTGTAAATAGCATAGGCAGACTGGCATTGCTTGAGCGGATAACCATTCAATTAATTTGTTGCAATAGATGTCCTGTTGTTAGGATTGTGATAGTGCTGTTTGTGGTATCATGGGGCCATAATGATGATACTTGTAAGATGGTGGATGACATTATGCTAGCTTTTTGGCCAGTCCAGTTCTGGCCAAGCTGGTAGTGCATCAGTGAAACCATGTGCACGGAGGAAATTTAATTACTCTTGTGCAAATTTAACTATCCAGGCTGTTCTTTTCTTCAGAATCTGCTCTGTCAAATTGCTGGAAATTGTTGTCTGAGTTCTGGCACTAATATGAAAGTGATGGGTTTTTTATGCTTTGCCACACTGTAGATTTATTTATTAATTACCAACACCTTGTGTGCTAACTAAACATTCTCAATAAAGAGCAATAACCTTCAGGTCTAATCATTGACTTATGTCCTGCAGTTACAGTCCACACACACACTGGTTACAGAACTTTCAGCTGTTGCTGCTAAAGAAAGTACCATGCTTAATGAGTACAGAGAACTCTTGGCTACAGCAGCAGCGTTACAGGTACAAGCTTGATTTTTTTATCCATATCATTATCCTGGTTCTGTGAGGGCTTAGGATTCATTGTCTTCTTATCATTATCCTGGTTCTGTGAGGGCTTAGGATTCATTGTCTGCTGAGTGCTACTCCCATGTATCAAATATAATTGTTTTAGCCTTGTAGAGGATAACCTGATTTATTTACAATAAACGGGTTTGAAAGCCTCAAAGGTCACAAATGCTTGAAACAGTTCAACAAGATCCTAATGTAATACCGAGTCACTGGCTGAAACATAAGCATTGCACAAAAAATGTTGTGGTCCTGAGTCCTGACAATCTATTCATTTGATCACTGAGTGCCTTATATTAATAGATAAAATTCCTTATATGATCAATGTCTGAAAACCATGCATGGTCCTGTTGTTGTTATTTTTTATGAATATTGTTAACTATAGCTACATCTAAACACTACAGTAGGGTATAGGCTGCTCTTCTTCAAGCTTCAATAAAAAATGATGTGCTTTGCTGTTCAATTTATCTTATAGCTTACCTTCCTCTGGACAGGTCCAAGAGTCCAGCTTAAGGACACAACTCATACAACAAACAGAGTGAACAAAAATCCTGTATGTCTAACTAAGAAGATAGAGGTAACACCATTCATTAGTTTTCTGTAACTGTACGGTGCATATGTGTATCTTCAGTTTCTTTTTTCCCCCCACTTTCTTTTTTCTTTTCCTTTGTTAGGTATTCCCCCCATTTATTTTCATTTCTACTTCCCCATGCCCTTTTCTATTTGTACAACTTACATGGAAGAGAAGTGTAGCAACACAAAATCATGGATTAATCCATGGTGACGAGCCTGTCAATGTCAATGTTATTTCTATAGCAGCCTACAAACTGAGGGGGTCAACAAGCGGAAAAATGTAAGCCTGTTGTAAATTATAGCAGTTCTGTGTCATTTGGTGTAATGCCTTCGCATCTTGCTTGTATTGCCGTAACATTGTTGTTGTAGTAGTAGTAGTGGTGGTGGTGGTGGTGCTGTCCGCTAGCGCATCCCCGCCATGAAGATCAACGAGCAGGTAGGATGATCCTTATATGTTTTTTTTCTCACCAATACATAAGGATGTGATCAAATGCGTGCTTACCCTTTATTTGTCTGATCAGCTGATGCTATATAAATGTCATCTTGATAATCAATGTAAATTCCCTTGCTTATTAAAAAACAGGATAGAATGTTTCCTGCATATCACAGGACAGATACAAAATGCTATGGTCATGTAGTTATAAGCCTTTCTGATTACTGAATACCAAGCATATATCAAAGCACAGATCACATGAATAGCTTAATGCTTATGTATTTATCCTTTCAGTTCTCCTCATGCTATGATGTTGTACGACCATCTCTCACCCTTTTTTGGAATTTCGTTGCAACACACGGGCATTTTACAGTGATGTTTCAGGTGTGTTAATTGTTCCA
This sequence comes from Dendrocalamus latiflorus, assembly GCA_017311315.1. Taxonomy (NCBI): domain Eukaryota; kingdom Viridiplantae; phylum Streptophyta; class Magnoliopsida; order Poales; family Poaceae; genus Dendrocalamus; species Dendrocalamus latiflorus. The sequence goes on along the minus strand of CM029625.1, from coordinate 9,957,198 downwards.
TGTGGACTCTTGTTTTTTTAATTTATTTTGGGGATAGTTTTGCTTGCATGCTTATCAGAGTTCATTCTTTTTTTTAAATTTATTTTGGGAATAGTTTTGCTTGCATGCTTATCAGAGTTTATTCTTGTACACTGAGCAACTGAGTTATGAGCTTGTATTTTTCCAGCTCGCTTTTGGTATGAGGTATCTTTGTCCCAAACAAAATGTCCCTGACTCCCTGCGTTGTCGCCTCAAAGGATCAGTCGTTATGTTACATTCATTTCCTTACTGTGTTTCATATTTCTTTATGTGACAAAAATGTTTGTTTTCTTTGTAGCCTCAAGTTTAAACAATGTGGGGATGGAAAAAGTCGTCAATGGGTGAGTCCAATGATGTTGTCGCCTCCTCAAAGGATCAGTCGTTATGTGACATTCATTATGTGACAAAAATATTTGGTTATACAATATATGAGACGTGAATCTTAATGAATCTGATTGTTCGTTTTATTTTTTTTACAAATTTTATCTTGTTTTGTATTTTACCGTAGCGTTAGCACGGGCACACTACTAGTGTCCACATGTTCCTTGAAGGCCAGATACACTGTGATTGTGGCGTTTGTGAAAACCAGCAATGCGAACGACGGTATCTTACCTGTGGACGTTCCTCGTTTCCTTCTTCCGTGATGATCGATGTCTGTCTTTTTTCCATTATTGTCAGGATGTTGTTTCAGAGTCATCTAATCCCAAATCGACCGTCTCAGCTCCGGCCCGCCAATCTAGTAGCATGCAGCATATGTGTTTCGACGCTTGTTTATATTACCTTTTATTTTTAATTTTTGTTTGAAGAAGTTAGAAACTAATATAAATATTAGGTTTTTTGAAGTTATATCTGAAACAAACCAAATTTTCAAAAAAAAACTTTCAATTTTGTTTTGAATTTACTTTCTCTTGATCCCAAGCCTAATCTGCACAAATCTTGACCATCTCAGCTTTCCTATCCACCTCAGCCCTGCTTCAACGGAGGAGAGACCGCGCGTACTGTTCACGTCACGACATTTTCGCTGCCACCTCTATTTGCTGCCGCCTGAACCTTCTCGTGCTCTCTAGCACCTCCTACCCCCTGCCAGCACCCCGTACACATCACCTGCCCCGCTCTGGCATGCTTTAACCGGCCCGGGTGCGTGGCAACGCCGCCAACCGCACACCGCCTCCGCCTCTGCTCTCTTTTCGCGAACCTCCTCTCGGCCGACCAGCTGCACCCCTTGATCGCCGCAACTCATCCCCCGAGTGCCACCACACCTTGCCGACCTCCTGCCACCATGGACACACCCTCCCGAAGCAACCCGAGCCAGCCCTAGAAATATCCCCTCCCTCGAACCGCCTTAGCCCGGCTATAAAATGCCCCCAAGTCTTCTTCTCCGAGATTCATCCATGCCCAGCAAGCCACCACTGTCCCCAATCGGTCCATCATCACCCCCATCACCGGCAATCGCCGAAAATACCCAAAGTAGGCTCAAAACCCGATTCTCCTTCTCCGGTCTATCTCGGTTCCATTACTCGTGCTAGTAGCCTCCTCATACCCTAAGAAACATACCCAAACCCTTGCCTTAAGCTCCCGAGTCCTCTGCTTCTCCGCCTCCGAGCTCCTCCGCCCGGGCATGGCGCCTCGCCGTGGCCGGCCTCGCATGGCCTTTCCCGGCGTGAACCACCGCCTCCCCGAGCCTCCCCTCACTCTAGACATGCTCGAACGCCAAAGAACAGAACCCCCAAACCCTAGAAATCGGTTTTTGCCGCCAAAAACCCCACCGGGTTCACCGGCTCGCCGCCGGCGAACGCCGCTTCCCCGGCCGCCGCCGACCCCAAAAATGGGTTCCTACCATCCCCAGGAGTCCGTCCATGGTCTCGGTTGGCGTCGCAAAAACCTGGAGCGTCGCCGGCAGCCACCGCCACCTTCCCCTGTTTCTCTGCGTGCGCACGGGCGGGAGGTAGGAGAAGGCACTGTTTGCCCGACCGAGCCTTCCCGAGCCGGCTGAGCCGCACCCGTTCGCCGCACCGGTCACACTCGACCCGAGCCCGACCGACGCGATCCGATCGGACCTGCTCGCCCCGCGCCCGTTCCAGCCGACCCGAGCCCGATCGACGCGGTCCGACCGAACCAACTCGCCGCGTCGGGTCCGAGCCCGATGAACAGTCCGACCAAGCCCAATGAACAGTGACTGGTCCAAACCCAAAAATACATGTTGGTACTCCCTAGATCCGTTTCGAGCCCGCCAACCCAAATCCAAGGCCCATTTCCCCATACAGCCCTCCTATAAGCCCAAATCTCAATCTATTTGAATTTTTATCGGATTTTCTTTAGTTATTTTATTTCTTTATTCCTAGCTCATTCCTTCGGGCATGGTATTGATTTATTGTAATTATTTTGCGCTAGCTTTCGGAGTCGAAGATTCGCAGGACCAGGAGAGAGAAGCTCAAGCCTAGATTCAGGCCTAGCCCACCGAAGAATACGAACTTGTTGAAATAATAAATCCGTAAGGCAAGTCACATGTCTTTGATCATGTTGAACCTACTTTCCGTTAATTATTATTTATTAGTATTTTCATTATTTTATTTGTGCACTGTTATTTCTTGTACAATAAATGTTTAGAATGACATGATATTAGTTAATATCCTACCACCCGAAAGGCCCAGTTTAATTTGATGGCCATATTCACCTTGACAAAATTTAGTAATATTAAAAGTATTATTAATGTAATCACAGTAGATTAGGAAACTCAACAATCTTTTACTACTAAGAGTCTTGGCATTTTGTCGATAGAATTTTGAAAGTGAAACTAGGATAAGTAAATATCACAGGGTGCCATGCGATGGCCTCAGCCCATGATCTTATCCTAGGGTGGAGGCATGGTATGAAATGGTGGCAGTGCCGCGAGCACTGAACATGGGTTTGTGAATGGAATTTGCCTCGGTGAAAATATAAGGACTAGACCCTTATGCCAAGTAAAGAACATAGCAACCGCTCAACCACAAGCGTTGACTTGTCAAACCTGATTTTAGTAGCTGCTCAGATCGATTGAATATCTACAATGGTATGATATACTGTTCCAGAAGGGAACAGCCGGTGTTGGGTTGTGGTATGGAAACGGTAAAATCATATTTCACAACGGTAGGCTCCGCTCTGTCAGGCCGCCGTATCCTGGACAGAGGGTTCATAGTCTATCGGGTAGATGCTACATAAAGAGATGAGCAGTGAAACAACCTTGTTTTCTCAACTCAGTCATGAGGGTTGAGGGATCTTGTGGGTAAAATTGGGCAGCTCTGCAGAGTCATTTATAAATGGTATTCGAATACACCGTGCTTCCGGTATATGAAGCTGTGTTTAATGGGTGATTCCAACAACGAGGTATAAGTAGTGTTTCTGATGTTGTTAATCTGAGTAATGATGAAACTTTGTCTGATAACAGAACCCCTGATCTTAACGAGCAAGTGTTTTAAATTTTATTTGTTTGTAAATAAAATTGCATCCACCTCATAATAAAACAACTATATTCCCTTCCCTTGAAAGTCCTGGCAAGTAGATATATAGTACTTCCACATGTGATTTGCTGAGTACGGTTGATTGTACTCATATATACTTGCTAAAATCATTACCAGATAATGTCTGGCAAGAAAGTGAAGAAGCTTTTGAAGACGACGCCCAGCTGTACGATGTAGACGATGCTTGGTGTTAGGGTTTAGTCCTACACTCAAGTCTGCCTGTGGAGTTTTTGGTAATGTATCTTTGGGTTGTACACCCCTTTATGTAAATTTGGCTGTTAAGCCTTACTTTTGCAATAAAGTTTGGTTTTTATGCTTAAGCTTGCTTTGGCAATGATGTACACTCTTCTACAGTACTCGCAACTGAACAATCTTGGGCAGTTGCGAGTGTAACCTAACGCTCCCAAAAATGGGGGTGTTACAATATCTCTATTTCTCTTGCTACCATCTTACTCTTGGGATAAGACATGGTGACAAACGCATGACGCATCTCACTTCTCTCACTCCCGTCTCGTCCACACATCTCTTTTTCACTTTTCTCATCACTCACCGCCTTATTCTAAAAACCACTTGTTTCAACCATAACTATTCATTTTTAGCAAAAAAAAATCCATCAATCGTAGTTAATATAAACATGCCTTACTATATATAAATGTGAGAATAAAGACGCATAAGGATATATATCTTCTGCCAAACTTACTAGATTCATACAAGTCTCGCTAGTCACAAAGGTGAACGTATGTGATGCTCCTAACGACCTAATTAACTAGTTGGAGCACGATGGAGATCGGAGATATGGATAGTAACCTATAGCTAATGGGCTAGGACGATATAAATACAAAGGGATCGATTTAGGTATTAGGCTACTTAGAGCAAGTTTAATAAGGCTGACTGTGCTAGCTATAAGGGAATCCATGTCAGCATAGTCCTATGTGGAGGGGAGAGAAAAGGAGAGAGAGAGCTAAGCCGACTCTCATGCAAGAGTCAGGCTATAGCACAGAAAAAGAGGCATTATCCATGCATGTACCCATAGAACTAATTGCTATACCCATGCATGTATTAAATTATCAATACCCATGTATGTATTAAATGATTGAGAGCTCTTGTGGAGACAACTTATAGCCAGCTTATTGTATGAGTTGACTGCATCATTATCTTTTGATGACATGGAAATGTATTGGAGGTAGCAGCTATCTGTACTATTAAACTTGCTCTTAGCTAGCCATGTAAGAATTGTTTTTTTTCGAGAGAGAGGTTAGAAATTAATGTTAGTGTGTTTTTCACTATGACATATGTTCATTGACCAGCTTAATTTGCTAACGTCGAAACTCGAAACGTACAGCAGTGTAATTGACTACTCATACCCTAAAACGGCCATTCTTGCGTTCATTCATTTCCGTGTTAATCTACCACTCGCTAATTAATATATAGTAATCCTACTACTCTATTTAACTAGCCACTGCTCACAATCTTAACCATCTCACATGCATATATTCTTCTTTCGAAACTGGTCACATACTCTCGTGCACACAGATGAACATATATGCACAGTCACATTACATACAAACACCAGGATATAAGATGGTGACTACCGCCATCGTCGTCGCCACCGCGGTGCTCGCCGTCCACCTGCCCGCGGCCGCCGGGATGACCATGGCAGACAAGTACAACCACACCAGCATCTACTACGACATCAAGGTGAATTAACTCCTATTTCCTCTCAAATTAAGATATTTGTCACATCTTCTCTTTAATTTTTTTCCAGAAAGTTTGAAGTAACTGTTATCAGAACCGTTTTGACAGGGCATGGTTTTTTTTACCCTTTTTGTAGTATTTAAGCCTTTTGTGATATTCTTTTCTGTTGGGTACGTTGATCTTTGTTACGTAATTCTTCAATCATTTAAGCTTTTATGGTTTTTTTATTCGGTATGACTGTATGGCAACAAAATAGAAAAATGAACAAACAATGTTCGTGGCATTGGATATAACTCTAGATTCTTGGGCCATTGCATGCAAATAGCTAGCCCTTAAGCTTTGTCTGGAACGCATGATTTTTTTTTATCCGACTCTTGTGGAAATTGAATCGTTTCTTCTTGTAAAAATCTTGTGAAATTCCTATAAAATTCTTTCGTTCCAAAGAGGCCACTAGGTTACTTGGTACGATGGTACCTAGATGGCAGCTGGTAGTAGCTGCCTTCCTTTTTTTTTTTTTTGTCTGCATTTGTATACGCGTGTACCGTAGTTACCGCTTTTGAAATACAGAGCAAATTACACGGGAGCTCCTTAAATTTGTGGTTGTAGCTACGATAAGTGACTAACGTGCAAAAAAGATTAGGGCCGGAGCCGACAAAATCACTAGCTTGCAAGTTTAGGGAGCTAATTGCTACGATTGCACTAGTTCAAGAAGCTCCAATATCAGTACGTTCCTCTTTTATTATATGATTGATGTAAGTTTACAGTTTTATTACAGTGATGTATGTATTTCAATTTCAAGGTGGAGAACCGGATGCCCGGCAAGGAGACGATGCAGATCGACTGCCGGCTCGACTTCAGCCTCCACTTCTCCCTCGGCCCGGGCCAGAGCGGCACCGGCACCTTCGACGCGAAGCAGTTCTTCGTCTACACCCGGCGTGAGCCCAACGACGTGCCCCGCGCCTCCTGCTCGTGGGCGTACGCCGGCAACTACATGAACCACGTCCTGCTCTTCGACGTGGAGTGGCCAGAGGCGGCGCGGTGCCGCCGCGGTGGTGACTACTGCACGGTGGCGTTCGACGACGGGCGGCTGTTCGTCGAGGCGCCGGGGATGCCCAGGCGGCTTCTTGGCGACCTCGCCATCAAGAGGTGCAAGAAGCACTACTGGTTCTTCGGGTGGGTTGGCTCCGACTGCTCGCTTCCGCCGCACCAGAACAACTACGTTGGCTCCGTGCTCGACGGATGGTGGGATTATCAGAGCGTCTTGAATGATCCCAACAACCGGTAGACGGTAGTGGAGCTTGAATCATGTCTGATATTGTATGTCACTGAGCGGGAGCCAAGCAAAAACCTTCATATTACAGTTGCTCCGCCAAATCCAACTGAAGGGCACCGGGGGATTCAATCCTCGGAAATAAAAGTTGTAGAGTTTACTAGAGGTGTAAACTCCTGATACGGTTTACACTATAGCCAAAAATTTCAAATCACATACGTACAGTACAGTGCTTAATTCTACGGCTTTTCACCTATCCAAAATGAAGTATCAGAGACGTTCGTATCAGCTCCCTCAAGAAACCGTACGTACGTGAATCCTTCATGCACGACACAGGCATCATACTCTACGTATGTACGCGTATAGTTAAACTGCAAGAAGCAAAACTACATACATACATACGTATACGTATTGTATACATGTGTCATGTGTGCACGTTTGTAGATACCGCTTTCTTCCTTTGTTCTAGCCATCATGTAGTCGGTGAGGCCGCTCATGACCGACCTCGACGTACGGATGCCGGTGGTGCTTGTACCAGCACCGGCGATTGAAGACGAGCAGCATCTTCTCGTGCTCTGGCAGGTCGCCGAGGAGCTGCCCCGGCCGCCGCGCGCCCGCTCGACGACGAACATCTCCTGGCCCCTGAACACGACGGCGCAGTGCGCACCCGCCACCGCGCCGCTGGCACGCCCCCGACCACGCCTCCCGCCACTCGCTGCTGAAGGGCGGCACGCCGACGCCGTAAATGTAGTTGCCGTCGCAGGCCCACTTGCACACCACCTGGACGCGGGGAATGTTAGAACTAATCTTGTTGTTTTATTATTATCGTAGTTGTAGTTGAGTACTCGTGTGTCGAGTACCGTGGTCATAGTCGAGTACTCGTGTGTTGAGTATCATGGTCGTAGTCGTGTACCCGTGTGTTCGAGTATCGTAGTTGTAACAAGTACTCGTGTGTTGAGTACTGCGTGGTCGTAACAAGTACTCGTGTGTTGAGTACTGCGTGGTCGTACTCGTGTGTCGAGTACTCTGTAGTCGTGAGTCGACAGTAGTCGTAAGTCGAACTATAGTGGTCGTAGCACAGTAGTCGTGCTACAATGGTCGTAGCTACACAGTGGTCGTAACTATATAGTCGATGGCCGGTACTTGTAAGCTACAGAGAATCAGTCGGTGCTCGGAAGACCTGTGTAGTCGGAGATGCTAGTCGACAAGCCGTGGTCGGTGAAGCGGTCAAAGGCACCATGATCGAAGATGTGGTCGACAAGCCGTAGTCGGTGAAGCAGTTGTAGGTACCATGGTTGAAGGTATCGTGGTCGAAGGCATCGAGCAGCCGTGGTCAGTGGCATGGTCGAGCGACTGTGGTCGACAGGACATGGTCGAAGGAGAACACTCATGGTCGAAGGACTCGTCAGTGGACCCGAAACTGAACCCGAAGAATTGCGTAAGTCGTAGCCAGATAGCAGTTAGTCTCGGAGGAGAAGAAGACTCGGTGACTCTCGTTAGTCGAGAAGATGCCGAGAAGGAGTGTGTCTCTGCCAGTGGTTTGCGGCCTGTTTCAAGGTGAATCGTTCACCTCTAACTCGCAGGTAGTCATGAAGAGGAAGGGCGTGGTGATGTTGTCGTACCCGCAGCTCACCCGCATGAACTACAACGTCTGGGTGATGAAGATACGGGTGACGCTTCAGGCTCAGAGCGTATGGGAAGCAATCGAACTTGGTGCCGCTGAGTACCAGAAGGATTGGATGGCGTTGTATGCCATTTACCAGTCGATGCCAGAAGGGGTCATGTCTTCTCTCGCCGGGAAGGACATGGCCAAGTCGGCATGGGAGGCGATCAAGATGGCGCACATGGGGCACGAGTGTGTGCGTGAAGCCAAGCTGCAGTCTCTCAAGAAAGACTTCAAAGGGCTGAGGATGGGGGATGGGGAGTCCGTCGAAGACTTTGCTGGTCAGGTGATGTTGGTCGTCTCCGGCATCCGGACGTTGGGCGACACCACGGTGGATGAGATTGTCATTGTTCGTAGGTTTCTTCGGGCCGCCCCGCTGTGCTACATGCAGCTCGTAACCTCCATCGAGAAGTGCATCGACTTGAAGACCCTCACAGTTGAAGATGTCGTCGGGCGGTACAAGGCCTACGACGAGCATGTCGAAATCGATGCAAAGCAGGGTGAGCATCTGTTGCTCATGCGCACGTAGTGGGAGACTCTCAACAGGAGGCAGAATGGAAGGTCAGGTTGCGACGCAAGGAAGAACCGTGATCATGGCGATGGCCGCGTCAAGGATGGTTATGGTCGTAGGAATGACCATGAGGACGATGAAGACGACAAAGACTCGCAGACCAGTGAGCGGAGATCTAACAAGAAGAAGGTGAAGTTCTTCAACTATAGCATACGAGGGCACTTTGCCAGCGAGTGCTGGAAGCCGAAGAAGAAGGAGATGCATCTCATTGATGACGAACCAGCGCTGCTCTGAAGTTTGGAGAGGAGGTACTCAAAAATAAAGACAACAAGATTAGGGGGTGAATTTGGAACTAATCTTGTTGTGTTGTTGTTACCGTGGTCGTAGTTGAGTACTCGTGTGTCGAGTGCCATGGTCGTAGTCGAGTACTCATGTGTCAAGTACCATGGTCGTAGTCGTGTACTCGTGTGTCAAGTACCGTGGTCGTAACAAGTACTTGTGTGTTGAGTACTGTATGGTCGTAATAAGTACTCGTGTGTTGAGTACTGTGTGGTCATACTCGTGTGTCGAGTACTCTATAGTCATAAGTCGACAGTAGTCGTAAGTCAAACTACAGTGGTCGTAGAACAGTAGTCGTGCTATAGTGGTCGTAACTACATAGTGGTCCTAACTACATAGTCGATGGTTGGTACTCGTAAGCTATAGAGGACCAGTCGGTGCTCGAAAGACCTGTGTGGTCGGAGATGCTGGTTGACAAGCCGTGGTCAGTGAAGCGGTCAAAGGCACCGTGGTCAAAGATGTGGTCTATAAGCCGTGGTCGGTGAAGCGGTCATAGGTACCATGGTCGAAGGTATCGTGGTCGAAGGCATCGAGCAGCCGTGGTCAGTGGCGTGGTCGACAAGACATGGTCGAAAGGAGAACAGTCATGGTTGAAGGACTCGTTAGTGGACCTGAAGGATTGCGTAAGTCGTAGCCAGATAGTAGTTAGTCTGCGAGAAACTGGTTGTATCCACTACTCTGAGTGTGATGGTTAGTGGAGCGAGTCGTACGAGTAGTAGGGAGTGTGTGAGTCATGGAGATCGTGGCCGGAAGACTCGGGCAGTCTGTTAGCTCGTGTATCTGTAACTTGTCTCTATAAATACGATGAGAAAACCGAAAAGCAATAGCAGATTAACGCAGCGCAAAACTTGTATGTCTTGAATAGATTGAGGTGCTCGTGTAAGTTTCGACCACCGTGTGTGCGCGTTCTGTTCCGCCCCTGGGCTAACATGGTTGAAGGAACGGCAGTTGCACCTCCTGCCCCTGGTCGGCACGGAACCTATGGTACAACTCGCTCTGGGCGTCGCCTGCACGGTGTAGCAGCACAGGTGCATGTTCGCCGGCATGCGATTCTCCACGAAGATGTGGTAGTCGTCATCGGAGTGCGCCTCCCTGCTGGAGACGGCCGCCTCGGCGGCAGTGAGCACGAGGAGGGCAGTGATGGCCGAGACGACAACGGCGTCCAGGGCTCGCTGGCCGGTCATCGCTGGGATAAGGAGCTTGGTGGCGCCAAGGGTTTATCTTTGAAGTCTCTGGGTGGATGATGGTGGCCAGCTTTAAGTAGGGAGCGTTACAAGGTTGGACGACGTAGGTGCAGAGATTTCCTTGGTTGCTTTTTTAGGGTTTGCTTATAACTAGCAGCCAAAGCGTGGCACATGCCACGTTAGCTACCACGTGGACCGAAGAAAAAGAGTCAATAATTCGTGAGAAGCTTTTTTGAAAAAAATCAAGGACCTGTATGTAATTTTAAAAAAAAAGCGAAGTTTTTTTTCTAAAAACCCATGGATCTGTACGTAATTTGAGAAAACTGTGGGGCTTTATCAATTGCAAAAAAAATTATCGCCCACCTTTCTGTCGTGCTAGCTACTACGTGGACCGAAGAATAAATCGACAATTCGTAAAGGAGCTTTTGTGGGAAAATAGAGGGCTCACGCATATTTACGGAAATAGCGGAGGGCTTTTCTAAAAAACAAAGGACCTGTGCGTAATTATGGCCTGCAGGGCTTTATCTCGTAAAGGAAGGCTTTCCGAAAAATTGAGGACCTAAACTTTGCTTAAAAGTCCGTCCAACGCCCTAAACTATAAAATTAAATATTTGACCCCCAAACTTTGCAATCTAGTTCAAATATCACCATAGCCCAGTTTGGCATGATAGTATTGCCCTCGTGACACCATGAATGGGCAGTTTCACCACATTGGTCAAGTTTAAGTGAATGACACATGGGACCCATAGAGACTTCCCCTCTAAATCGAAATAGTGAGGGAGTACGCCACAGGGGCAACCATGGAAGCGCGGCTGGAAACTCGGTGGAGGAGAAGCCCCTATGAGCTCTACCTATCATTGATCTAACTTGACCAGCATGTCATTTTATGTGGTAAAATCGTCCATTCATCGTGCCATGTAGGCAATACCACCCTACGAAATCGGGTCAATGTGTTATTTGAACATGATTGCAAAGTTCTAGTGGTCAGATATCTGATTTTCATAGTTCGATATGTTGGATAGACTTTCAAGCAAAATTCAGGTTAGTTATTATAGGGTCTTTTTCCTTTTTTTTTTTAAAGCCAAGAAGTGCTTCCAAAGTTTTAGGGGTTAGATATCTGGTTGGTCAGATATCCAAAATTCAGGTTGGTCAGATACGGGATTGTAAAGTTCTAGGGTCCAGGTATCCAATTTCATAGTTCAAATTGTTGGATAGAATTTTGAGCAATATTCAAGTTGGTTGTTGTAGGGGCTTTTTCCTTTTTTTTAAAGCCAACAAATGCCTCCAAAGTTGGGCTTTCTTCAGAGATGGATATGTCCCGAGATGGGATAATATTTGTTCTATTAACAATGTAGACCTAACTAGAGGTGAAAAATAGATATAAATTATTTGTATTATCTAGTTACCATATTTGATAAGATACAAATACAACATAGATTTTTCTATCCGATTAACAATATCTCTCCTATTTGTATTCATATTCAAATTCGCATAAAAATATGGATATGAACATTGTATAGACTTTTATCATCCGAAATGTTATTAACATTTCATTTTGTCTGGACTATTTGTATCTATATTCGTATTTAGTGAAGCAATATTTTTTTTATTGTAATATGACTAATTAGTTGGATAAGTTTTTTTAATTCAATGTGAATTTATATTTCTGTAGGTGAAGTAAATGAATTAGAATGATTAAACGTGATTGTACAAAGATAAAATATCATTAATATCTTTATACTACATAAGTTATGAGTATATCCAGATTCGACCAAATTGAGTAGATATTTGATCGAATTCGTATTCATTATAATATTTTATTTGTATTTAAAAAATATTTGAATTCTTATTTGTATTTATTTATAAAATATAAATACGAAGATGATAAAGACACTACTTAATTTATATTCCATCCATTTCTATCCTTAGACCCAACTAACATCATGTACACCGTAACACAAGGTCTCCACCAACTACGCATGAAAAAGAAAAGAAAAAGTCAAGTATTACACTCGTGCCTACCTTTGCATTGCTACCTGTCGTTATCATTCTGGTGCACACGCGAGTGCTACGAAGTAACAATTTCAGCCAGGCTCACAGACCGAAAAAGTACCGGTTCTCACCCGTCACTAGCAAGCATTTTACCAGCAAACATCCAGGAACAGTGCAGTTGGCAGAATTTACCCCGAAATCCTGAATCGGTAAAAGTCGATCTAAATTTGTCAAGAACCAGCTCGGATTATCAGCAAACTGGTAGCAGTGTTGACTCGATGTAAAATCCGTCTGGGATTTAGTTCGCATGCAGTCTACTACGTCTGCCGAGATCCCAATCCAAGTTTGAATGACACTATCTGCAGCGGAGCAGCCACTTACCGCTTGCAGGGGGTCAAGACGGCAATCCGTACACTGCATGCACACGCAGTGAATTGCAGTATTATTACGATCATATGAGTATCTCACAACACAGAAATGGTACATATATAATCTGGTCATGTTGAATTACAGTAACATGCCCCAGAAATTATGATAGGTAATATTTGCGATTACCAGAGTATGTCCACCACATAACGCCTTCGTGTCAACTTCTGTTGCTACTTGCACGATTCCCATGCTCCTAGTATGCAACACCGGCAAGGCTCATCAAAAATGGTGTACACATAGAAAATCTAAATGCTCTGCGGTACCAATAAGATTGTTCTCTTTGTTATCATCAGGTGCGTAAGTAGACGTCCACCTCTGCCCATCATGATGCAAAATTCCTGAACCAGCCTGAAACAAATAGAAGCAGCGAGTGAACAATTTGAGGATTACAATAGGCTCTCATAATATGCAAATTTCCAGGCTATGAACTGAGGTACGTTCACCAATGCCCTTTTCCTTTCTCTTTTAAGAGCACAAGTGCACAGCGATTATGTTTGTCTACAAGCATTTCAACCATTTAGTATTAGATGAACAGCGGATTAAAGGAATAAGTAAAATGATGATACTTGCTGAAGTATGCAACAATACTCACAAAGGAGCAAAAAAGCAAAGCTCATCTCAGTGTAAAGGTGTGGCACAGGAGAAGAACATCAGTAGGTTGGTAATACCCTTGTTAGAAAACTAAACTGCAGTCTTCTTTTGAGTATTCACGTTCGACACACATAATAGGCCGTTGTGTACTACCACCGATGTCACATAGGGGCATCAAAGTTAATTTTCCTACTTACAAATTTCTCACAGCTGTAGATAAATTATATTTAAAAGTTGTGCATTTATTCAACCACTGCAGATTGACAAGAGATTGTGGCTTTGCAGTTAGGACCTGATAGAAGGATAAAGAATGCTACAGTTATTTGCTATTATTGTTATTTCCTTAAATTCATTTGAGGCCATTGTGATGCATTAAGTGTAGTCCTATGTAGGACAGTAAATTTTCACACCAAGTAATCAAAAGCTGCAGTATGCAGTTGTTGATCAGTGGAAAAGTAAGCACCCAACATATGGAGCAATAAATCCAATCTATACTAATTGTCTGATTCATTCAAACCTTCTGGTTTAAAGGAAAATAGCAAATGATTATGACAGGTTAATCAACTTACATGTGAATGTGAGTGGTCACGGAATCACATATCCTTCAAAGATTCTTATGAATGCTAGAGAGTCAGTCCATCAAAATCAAATGCAAGTTCCACATCAAAATTGAAAAAAAAATGGTTCTTGATCCATTAGAATCACTTCTCGATGCAAGAATATGTTTTCGGAAATAACCTGAATGACAAACGAAGCATAAGATCCATTAGAATCAGTTCTTGACACAAGAATATGTTTTCGGAAATAATTTGAATGACAGATGAAGATAAGATTCCAACTACAAAATGAATTGAGATGGAAAATTGTAAACTTCTCATATACCTCTTTACTTGTACCCGACTTCTTTCATTAAGTGTCGATAGCTTCGTCCACGTATTACACGTTGCCACATGTATGCTATTGATTCTTGAAGGTTCAACTCTAATCTCTGCTGAACAAGCCTAGACATAACCGTTGAAAAGAATGACATCAAAAGTTCAAAACACAAAACATTTCCTAGAACATGTAAGTACAAAAAACAAACCATCTAGCAAGACAACGCTGAATCCCACGAGTGATTGGACGCATAAAGGATGGATCTCTCTGTTGATAAAGTAAGCCAACCTAGCAAACAGCAATCATGTAAGCAGCATATCATTAGGCCAATATTCAATAGCACTTAATTAAAATACCTCTATCATGGCAACTGCTGCAGGATCATCCAATATTTCCAAGCTATCATCTGCTAGGTAGTTCACCTGTGAATTATATAAAACAGGAGACTGAAGCTCTGGCATTCCATAAATGTGTAAAATAGATTCTGCAAGGATTTCTAAAGATATATTATCTTGCATTTTCCATGCATGTTTTTAAGAAATGAAAATGTGAGTCATAGGATAAGAGCGGGGTGGGTGAAATGATGCTAAGCATCGGGTGTCTTGTGTGACAAAAAAAATCTCTTAAAAGTAAAAAGGGTAAATTCCATAAGACGATGATCAGACCTGCGATACTATATAGAGCGGGATGCTACGCGACTAAAAGACAACATATATAGAAAATGAGTTTAGCGGAGATGAGGCTGTTGCGGTGGATCTGTGGTCATACAAGGTGGGATCAAATCTGCAATGATATATGTGATAGGGTGGGGGTGGCACTAATTAAAGAGAAACTTATCCAACATCACTTGAGATAGTTTGAACATCTCCAACAGAGGCTTTGTGAGCACCGATATGTATTGGAATCAAGGATCTATAACTCGGTAACCCGTACTCGCTCGGTCATCTCATCTTGTAGTGATTATACGGTAATCGGCATTGTACTCGGCCTTGTAACTGGTTTTTCTATTTTCATAACGGATTTATATGTGTATATTCATATAAAATCAAAGCCTACAAAAGAATATTTAAATTACAACCTGGACAGCTCCAAACTAAAATATATATGATATATCAAATAAAGATGTCAGCCTAAAAGACTACAAATCTTCTCCATTGCAATTTTACGCTTTGTTTCCTCCCCAAGCAAAAATATATATGATATATATCAAATAAAGATGTCAGCCTAGAAGACAACAAATCTTCTCCATTGCAATTTTACGCCTTGCTTCCTCCCCAAGTTCTGTATCATCCAATGGAACCAATGGAAACAAGTCACGAGCTGTGGTATAATCAATAATATAATGGTAAAGGGATACCTAACAGGACCATTGCTTTCTGTTCCAAAAAGCTCTACATTGTCACTCTCGGGATCAGAAGATTCAACACCACTCAGGGCCTTGTCACATTAAATTAAATACAGAAAGACAGCTTACAAGAACTACAACTTCGAAGTTGTTCACCTTGTACACACCAAATGCAATAACCACAAGATACAGGATCCTTGTTGTTCATCTGCTGCCGTGGTGGCTGGTGTGTTTGGGACTCTTTGCTAGGCTGTGGGCTTAATTGAACATGAGCTTCATTAGACTTAACTAGCCACTCAGCGAGTACACAGCCTGTTAGCCAATTGTCCCGAGTACTCGCCCGGTTATACCGGTTAGCTTACCCGTTTTTGCCTACTCGTACTCGGTGAGAGGACTTAGTCCGAGTACTCAGGCGATAGACCTAGTTTTAGAACTATGATTGGAATTGTAAGACGTACCAAAAACATAATCGACCAAGACTAACATGGGAGGAAGCAATTAAAAGAGACTTGAGAGATCGGAATGTATTCAAAAAGTTGACTTTGGATAAGAGCGCATAGAAGTTAGTGATCCATATACCGGAACCATGATATAAGAAAAAGGTTTAGGGCAAATTTTTAGGCTCTCCGTTCAGATGGCACGATGTGGGGCTTAGGGTTTTAGCCTTGTATGTTTTATTACAAGGTTTGCGTTTCTTTAACCTTGAGGGGATTTCATTCTTAGCCTACCCTAATTTGTTTGGGACAAAAGGTTTTGTTGTTATTGTTTGTCAGTGTTCTAAAAGGCAGTATTAGGCGACTGCCTAGGCAAGCCTAGGGCCACCGCGCCTTGGCCAAAATCGGCAGGCTAGTTAGCCAGCCCGCCTAAGCAGCCTTCGGCGGTCAAAGGCAGCCGTCGGCGGTCAAAGACGGAGCTGTTGCCGCACCAAAGCCACTGGGATTGCACGCTATCGCCGCCTCTGCCTCGTCGGACTCCACTGCGTCGCGACCGAGGTTCATTCCGCCTCCTCCCCCTTCGTCGTCTCCCCTGAGTCTCCTCCATCTCCCCTCCGTCGGCATCACCTCCTGTTGTGGACGCATATTGCGGGCAATTCTATACGCGTAAAGGTAGAAGATTGCAAGCGGCGCAGGGTGCCGTGTCAAGCTCGGTATTGACTTCTGACAAACATGACATGATACAGTACACGTCTGAGACGGATACAGTTGGCGCAGTGGAATAGGATTGCTTCAGATGGCAAGTTCTGGATAGGAAACTAATAGTGCTATAAGTTACCATGTATACGTTAGTTGCTATATAGTGTTCCGATTCTAATTAGTAGTAGGATACATATGATATTCGGTTTGTACAAGTTCTATATAAGAGAATACATGCTCTTAACTTTTGGGGGCAAGCAATAGAAAAACATCTTCTCCTGGTGTCTCAGAGCTTCTGCGCTGGCTGAACAGAGCGTTCCGCGTGCACATGAAGGCGAGTACGTCAGTATGATCTTCCCCACTACCCCTAACGTTCTAATCCCGATTCCCGACTACAGCTTCATCCGCGACTTTTAATCCACCGGAAGCCACCTCAAAAATTAGCCCATATCACCTCCCCTCCACGCCACAGATCTACGGGAGAGGCGGGCGAGCCAGTGAAGGGAGGTGAGCGGGAGAGGAGGGTGATGGTAGAGGCCAGAGGGGAGAAGGTGAGCGAGGGAGAGAGCAAAGGCGTGCGGGGGAGATGGCCAAGGCGAGGCGTGCATGTGTGTGGTGAGAACGGGGAGAGAGAGAAGAGATAAGGGGCGCGTGTGTGCAGTGAGAATGGAGAGAGAGAGAGGAGATAAGGAGGGGGAGGTAAATGGGCCAGTGGGCCAGCTACATGCATAAATAGGGCCCAGGACTAAATAAGCTAGGAAGGAAGGCATAGACCAAATGAGAAAATGGACCAAAACAGAAAAAGAAGAAAGAAAATAAAATAGAAATTAATACACCTCATTTTTAATTTAGCCACCTAGATCCCCTAGGCGCTAGGCCCCACCTCACAGCCCGTTTAGCGTCTTCTTGAACATTGTTGTTTGTAAGTATTGAAAACAAGGGAAAGCTGTCACTACCCTAATACTATCTCATGTTTATTTCTATTAGTAATCATCAAACAACACAAATGCCTGGCTTGTAAAAGGAACAGAATTATTACCCCAAATTCAGTGTTGACAAAGGATTGGACAAAATCCATTAGTTGAATCTTTGCCCACTTATAGGATGCATGAGGATTGTCACACCGAGGTGGATGTCTCCAAGGCGCACCAAAAGACAATCTGTTTTCTGGTACTTTACCCTCACGGACATCAGAGCCAAACTTCTGCACCATTCTTAATGCTGTCTCCATTGCAGGGTTCACAACAGACACCTGGTGAGGAGAAATGAAAGAACAGTCATGTTTTTTCCCTCTTATTGTATCTGCATTCTCCTACTTCTGATATTCAAAACAGAAGTACACAATGACAATGAAAGAGCAGATTAGGAAAGGGGAACTAACTACCCTTTCCAAGTTCAGACGAATGTCATGTCACATAGCATGTATGCCTAAGCTCTGATTGAAACTTTACTTACTTGCAAGTGTGCCAGGTATGTATCAATAATTTCCTCAATGTTCCTATCATGCAAAACCCTGTAATGCAATGGGGATCAAATAATGATAACAGTAATATGCAGCATGGCACAGTTAAAAACTTAAAATAACCAAGATGAATGCTCTTATCTTGTGTACTTTGAAACCTGAATATAATGCAGATACGCTACTCAAGAGATTTAACTGCAAACCATAAATCCACTAAAGAATATGTGCTTGAAAGGATAACAATGGCTTGAGAAACTAAAGACTTCAAACTCCACAGATAACACATAATTAGAAGAGACCTAAAATTTTCAATTAACCTCTTCTGTTGTGAGGTATAGTAAATAGCACAACCTAATATACAGATTAAATAGATAAAATTGAAAAATCAGCATATCAAACTGAAAATGTTGAACTTGTAGAATTTGTTGCAAAGGGTAAAAACATCTAGACTTGGTCAGTTTGCCCTTCCTGTGATTCCAAGAAAAAGGAATGCAATCTACGAGAGCAACAAACATAGGCTAATTCTTCTCCTGTTTATTAATCCCAGGAGAACGGACTAAGACAGAATTACCCCCCCCCCCCAACAAAAAAAAACACTAAAATGGTAAGATACCCACAGCCTGGAATAAAACAAACAAAAGATTAATGACAAACAAAGTGGGCATGCTACTTACTCCGGGCTATTCGCCTTTTGCTTCAGCATATATATCTCAGATAATTGTCGTGGATTTGGCCCAAGAACCTCATCTACAACTTTCCACTACAACTTCAATAAACATCAGAAAGGATTATGCATAGAGTTTGCACAAGGGAGAAAAAAAATAAAGGCTGTAGGTCCAAAATCTTACTACCTCCTGTTCACTGAAGAATTCAGACACCATATGCAGCTTAGCTTCTTGTGGTGTCCAACCAAATGTCTGTGTCGTCCAATTATCTGTTGTAAGCAAAAAAAAAAAAGGCAAACAAAAAAGGCACAGCAGTACAAAGGTAAACTGAGCATACCTCACGAGAAATGAAGATATTAGGAAAACCAAAATCAACGAATGCTTGAGAAGAATAGTAGCTGCAACAATTTGAAAAGGAACACAAATTCATCAGTTTCCATATAGAATGTTCTTAGTAGTGATGCAGCAGATTATTTAATTTACAGAAAGAATACCGTCTACCCATAGCATGCCAGGAGAGAACTACTGAAGTTATAAGAAAAATAAAAAGGGGGATAAAACAAAAACTATATTCCGGTAGTTGTGGCTGCCTTACTTTCTTTACGGTACGACCATTGGTCCATGACAGAAAATCACGAAGATACAGCGCAGAGTTAAGAGTTAACAGATTCTCTAGAATGTTCAGTCTTATATAAAAAAGGGTAACTCCATATCGCATTCTTAACCATGGTTGTCACGGCGCCCTGGCCAGTCGCGGCAAGCTGGGGGCACCAGGACAAGACTGCAGGTTATATGTTATACAAACCCCTTGGTATGCAGTAGCCACAGAAGGTCCAACCTCTAAAAAGTGTTCCATAAGTTACAAAAATGTCATATGGTGCCATTGGATGTCAACAACCTCATTTATTTACTCTTACTTTTCCCATTCACCTTCCCACCTAAGGGCATCTCCAATGCTTAATTTAAAAGTAGGCCTTAAGGTGTTGCTGATGTGGCTGTTGTTATTTCCTGCCATGTATAAAGCCCAAGTGGGTAAGAGGGGGTCCACAAGGCAATTATATAACCACCCCACCTCCCTCTTCCCCTCAACTTCCTCTCCACCTGTCAAACTTGCAAAAAAAAAAAACTCACTCATGCCAATCGCGATCCGCGACCTCCCACAGCACCGCCTCCCTACCTCCTCTCCACGAATCGCTTTCCAGCCTCCGTGTTACTCGCTGGAGTCTTGCTGTTGGTGATAGCAAGATCCTTACTCTCATCGAGAGGATGACACTTGGGGATGGGGCAATTTTCTCTTGTTTATTTCTCACATAATGCCATACCAACCTGAGGGGTTGGAGATACATATTTATAGGCTGCTAGTTAGCCAAGCATATGCCAAGATGCTATCCTAGACTAGTCCAAGATGCTGTCCTAAAGCTAGTCTAAGATGCTAAAGCAAAACGCTGCTAAAGCAAAAAGCGAGTCCTAGATGCTAAAGCAAAAGCAAGTCCTAGATGCTAAAGCAAAAGCAAGTCCTAGATGCTAAAGCAAAAAACAAAAGCACCATGTACACCATGTGCAGACAACACAAAGACAACACAAAGACTTATCTATCATTCTCCCCCTAAGTCTTGTGCGTCGTCTTGTGGGAGAGTTGAACCATCCTGATCTTGAAGCAGAGCTCAAGGAACTTGATCCTTCCAAGAGGCTTGGTGAGCAGATCCGCAAGCTGATCCGTGGTGTTGATGTAGCTTGCCTTGATGCTTCCTTCATCCAAGCAGCCTCGGATGAAATGGTACTTCACCCGGATGTGCTTGCTCCGTTCATGGAAAACGGGGTTCTTTGCCAGGGCTAGAGCGAACTTGCTGTCCACCCTGAGCTCCACTGCTTCAGTGTCCCTGCCGAGGAGATCACCAAGCAGTCGAGCGAGCCAGAGTGCCTGAGTCGAAGCGGTGGAAGCCGCTATGTACTCGGCCTCACAGCTGGACAGGGCCACCACCTGCTGCTTGACTGACTGCCAGTGAACGAGGCACTTGCCGAGGAAGAAGAGAATCTCGCTTGTGCTCTTGCTGGTGTCGATGTCGCCCGCGTGGTCACTGTCGCTGTACCCGACGAAGTGTGCCGCGCCAGGACACCTCGGGTAATGGAGGCCGTGGTCAAGGGTCCCCGCAACGTAGCGGATGATCCTCTTCACAGCCTGCTGATGCTCCGTCGTCGGTCGTTGCATGAACCGACTAACGTAGCCGACGGAGAATGCCAAGTCCGGTCGTGTGTGGGCGAGGTAGCGAAGGCTCCCCACAAGACGCCGGTACTGCGTAGCGTCCACCTCCTCCGTCGTGCTGTCGCGGCTCAGCTTCAGCCTCTCCTCCATCGGAGTGAGAGCTGGGTTGCAGTCGGTGAGCCCAGCTAGCTCAACGACGCGCTTGGCGTAGGCGGTCTGTCGAAGCGTGATCCCGGAATCATCCTGGTGCACCTCGATCCCTAAGTAGAAGGAGAGGGGCCCCAGGTCACTCATCTGGAAGGTGGCCTTCATCTCTTCCTTGAATGCCGCCACCTCCGCATCCTTGGTGCCGGTGATCACCAAGTCGTCGACGTAGACACCCACCAACAGGGCATTTTCTCCACTGCCCCGCCGGTAGATGGCCGCCTCGTGCGGACTTTGCTCGAAGCCCATCCCTTTCAGCGTGGAGTCCAACTTGGCGTTCCACGCCCTCGGTGCCTGTCGCAAGCCATAGAGGGCCTTGCGTAGGCGGAGCACCTTGCCCTCCTTGCCGGGGATCGCAAATCCCGGCGGCTGATGCACGTAGACCTCCTCCTTCAAGTCGCCGTTAAGAAATGCCGACTTGACATCCATGTGATGAACACGCCAGCCTTCCTGGGCAGCTAGCGCAAGGAGGAGTCGCACGAACTCCATCCGTGCGACGGGTGCGAAGGCGTCATCGAAGTCGACCCCCTCCTGCTGCACGAAGCCTCGTGCCACCAAGCGAGCCTTGTGCTTGACGATGGCGCCGGCTTCATCCCGCTTCAGCTTGAACACCCACTTAAGGGTGATCGCGCGGTGACCGGCAGGAAGATCCGCCAGCTCCCACGTCCGGTTCCGCTCGACGGCGTCCATCTCCTGCTTCATCGCGACACGCCACGCCGCGTCTCCCTCCGCCTCAGCGAAGGAGCGGGGCTCGCCGTCGTCGCATGCCAAGTGCAGCTCCGCCTCGCAGTTGCGCTGCGCCAGTCCAGGGACGGGCAGCTCGCCGAGCATGTTGTCCATGGTACGATAGCGCAGAGGCTCGTCGTCGTGGTAGGCGTCGACGCGGTCCTCGTCGTGGGACAACGGAGTAGCGAACTCCACCATGCGCTGCTCGTCGTGGACCGAAACTGTTGGGGCCGATCCCGGTGGTGTGGCCGCCGGTGCAGGAGAGTGGTGAGCCGGTGGTGAAGAGTGGGGCGTAGCCGGTGCCGAAGGTGGTGGGGCACTCGCCGGAGCTGGTGGCGAGCAAGGTGTCGAGGTGGACGAGCTCGGTGAAGACGAGCTGCTAGCTCCCCCGGCTCTCTCGAAGTGGACGTAGTCGACAACAAAGTCCCTGAGAGTCGAAATCGAACCGTCGTCCACCGCCTTGTCCCACGTCCAGCCTCGCCCTTCGTCGAACACAGCGTCATGCGAGATGCGGACGCGCTGTGTGACAGGGTCGAGGATGCGGTAGGCCTTCGAGCCCTCCGTGTAGCCGATGAACACTCCCGGAGTGCTCCTGTCGTCGAGCTTGCCGATGTGGCCAAGCTCCTTGGCGAACGCGAGGGAGCCGAAGACCCGCAAGTGGGAGACCGCCGGCTTGCGCCCATGCCAAGCCTCGTACGGCGTCCTGCCGTCGAGCGCCTTGGTAGGCGAGCGGTTGAGGATGTAGACCGCCGTCACCACCGCCTCTCCCCAGAAGACAGCCGGCATCCCCCTCTGCTTGAGGAGGGCCCGAGCCATCCCCACAACCGTCTGGTTGCGCCGCTCGACGACGCCGTTCTGCTGCGGGCTGTACGGCGCGGAGTAGTGGCGCTGAATGCCCTCATCAGCGCAGTACGACGCGAATTCAGCCGCTGTGAATTCGCCGCCGTTGTCTGTGCGCAGCACGCGCAGCTTGCGGCCGCACTCCGCCTCCGCAGCAGCCTGCGTGCGCCTGATGGCGTCCGCAGTCTCTCCCTTGCTGCCGAGGACCATCACCCACATGTAGCGGGAGAGGTCGTCGACGAGCAGCAGGAAGTAGCGTCGTCCTCCCGGTGTGGCCGGTGTCACCGGGCCACACAAGTCCCCGTGCACGAGCTCGAGCCTCTCCTTGGCTCGGAAACTCGCCTGCTGGGGAAAGGGGAGTCGCCTCTGCTTCGTCATCACGCAGACGTCGCAGAACTGCTCCACATGGTCAAGGCACGTCAGGCCTCGCACCATTTCCGTGGCACTGAGCCGCTTCAGGGCCTCGAAGTGAAGGTGCCCAAAGCGCTCGTGCCACTACCACGCCTCGTCGTCCCAACGAGCAGCGAGACAGAGGGGTTGTGCCACCTGCATGTGAAGGATGTAGAGTCGATTTGCGCCTCTGGTTACCTTGGCAAGAAGGCGACGGCGAAGATCCCAAATCCGCAGCACCCCGTGCTCGATCTCGACACGTGAGCCGTTCTCATCCAGCTGTCCCAAGCTGATGATGGAGTTCCGCAGATCGGGGATGTAGTAGACGTCGGTGAGCAGCCTGTGCTCACCAGACACGGTGGTGAAGATGACGGAGCCGACGCCCTTGATTTCCACGCCGGAGGCGTCCCCAAACTTGACGGAGCCTCGGACGCTAGAGTCAAACTCGGCGAAGAACTCCCGTCGACCGGTCATGTGATGGGTGGCGCCGGTGTCGAGGCACCACCCGTCAGTCTTGTCGTTGCCGGAGCCGTAGCCGAGGAGGGCGTGTGCTTTTGGCTCGTCAAGGTGGAGAGCCACTGCGGCCGGTGCCGCTGGAGGTAGTTCGATGCTCACATGAGCAATGAACAGAGCCGGCTGCTCCTCCTCCTCTGCCTGCGCGACGTGGGCCTGGCCGCGACGTGGGCCTGGCCGCGTCGTGGCTGTCGACAATCCCTGGCCCAATGACCAAGCTTGCCGCAGTTGTGGCAAGAGTCGTCTCGTGCCGGCTTTTGCTTGCCAGAAGCGCCGCCCTGGGCGCCTCCACGGTCATCACCCTCGGCACGTCCTCGCGCCCCTGCCTGGGCGTCTTTGCGCGGCTTGCCGCGCTTGCCACGCTTGTGGCCGCCTGTCGTGGAAGAAGGCTCCCCCTTCTTCCTGTCACCTTGGCCGGCAGCCCACTGCTCCCGAGTGAGGAGGGGCTTCCCGCCAATGGTGACGGGTCCCGAGAGGCGCTGTGACTCATCGCTGTCAACGACCTTGAGGCGACCCAACGCCTCCTCGATCGTCATCGTGGAGAGGTCCAGCAGAGACTCGATCGAGCGAGCCATCTGCTTGTACTTCTCGGGGACGCAGCGGAAGAGCTCCACAGCTCTCTCTTCGCCGTAGGTGTCGTCACCGAACTGCACCAACTTCTGCAACAGAGTGTTGAGACGGAGAGCAAAGTCATCAACGTCCTCACCTGGCTTGAAGGCCAGGTTCTCCCACTCCGTGCGTAGTGCCTGCAGTGTAGACTTGCGGGCGCGGTCGCTGCCAATGCGTGCTGCAGCAATGGCGTCCCAAGCCTCTTTGGCAGTCCGCTTGTTGGTAAGCGAGAACTGCATCTCGGGCGGAACTGCAGCGATGAGAGCATCCAGCGCCCGTCGATCCTGGTCGTAGTCGACGTCGTCGTACCGGACTGCATCCCACATATGCCGCACCTGGAGCTTTACCCTCATCACCGCAGCCCACTCGACGTAGTTGGTCTTGGTGAGGGTAGGCCACCCGCCGCCGGGGCCGACGTCCCTGACGACAGCCTGGTACTCGTGGTGACCACGGTACCGAACCGGGGAGAGAGAGCCGCGTCGCCTGTGAGGGCCGCGCTCTCCGTCGACCCGTACGCCGCCGCCGTACGCGCCTCCTCCAGAAGCGTCACCGGCGCGTGCGCGCCTGTCTGGGCTGCCGCCGCGCTCGTGGGCGTGCGCGGCTGCCCACTGCACCGCTCGCCCTCGCGCTGCCTCCCTCTCCAGCGGCTCAAGATCCGCGTCGGCGCTGTCATCAGCAGAGATGGAGCTGCTGTTGCTGCCGCGCAGAACCTTGACCTCCGCTGCTGCCGCACGCGCTGCATCTGCCGCCGCCGCCACTTCCACCTCCGCTCTGGCTGCTGCCAGCTCTGCCGCTGCCAGCCTTGACGCCCTTTCCGCCGCCGCAGCGGTCTCCGCCGCTGCTCTGCCGCGGCGAGCTCGGCCGTCTGCTGACGCCGCGTGCTCGAGGCGACCGAGCGCTGAGACTGCCCTGCGGACATGGCGCGCTACTGGGGGGTGTTGCGTGGAGAGAGGGCTGCTTCTGACGAGCTGCTGCCCGTCTCCGGAGAGGAGTGAGCGGGGACAGCCGGAGTTGCTGCTGCTACCGGCTGGGGCTGCTGCGAGGCCGGAGAAGGAGATGAGCAGGAGATGCTCAGGCTACAGGATAGTATGGCTCTGATACCACTTGTTACTCGCTGGAGTCTTGCTGTTGGTGATAGCAAGATCCTTACTCTCATCGAGAGGATGACACTTGGGGATGGGGCAATTTTCTCTTGTTTATTTCTCACACAATGCCATACCAACCTGAGGGGTTGGAGATACATATTTATAGGCTGCTAGTCAGCCAAGCATATGCCAAGATGCTATCCTAGACTAGTCCAAGATGCTGTCCTAAAGCTAGTCTAAGATGCTAAAGCAAAAAGCTGCTCAAGCAAAAAGCGAGTCCTAGATGCTAAAGCAAAAGCAAGTCCTAGATGCTAAAGCAAAAGCAAATCCTAGATGCTAAAGCAAAAAACAAAAGCACCATGTACACCATGTGCAGACAACACAAAGACAACACAAAGACTTAAATATCACTCCGCGCAACCAGATCCGATTGTGGCGGCCGTGGAGGATGCGTTCTCCAGCCTCCACGGGCCAATCCAAAGGCAGTGGTCGGCAAGGATGGCCTTCCCAACGGCGCGGCGGGTGCTGGTGACTAGCTTTGGATGAGGTGGCTAGCGAGGATGTCCTCCCCAGCGACGACGCAGTTCCCGACAGCCGGATCTGGAGGCATTGGCCGAAGAGGATGGCCTCCCCAGCGGCACGGAGGGTCCGAGCAGCTGGATCCGGAGGCGGTGACCGGCGAGGACAGCCTCCCAATGGCGACACAATTCATCTCCTCTGCTCTCGACGGCATCCACCACATGGTCTTCACACCATCCGACGACCCAATGGGTGGGGCTGCTTTTTTTATTCCTCCCCCCAATGCTTGTGGTCGACCATAGGGAGGCCAGATTCACCTTATTGCTGCACTATGGATGCCCTAACTCCTTTATTCCCCCTTTACCTTTCCCTTTCACCTTCCCATCCCAATCACTGCCTCCATTCTCCATTGCATCCCTTCCCTGCTCTTCTTTCTCTCTCCATTCTCCATCCTGAAAGCCTAGGAGGTTCTAGCGACAGGATAAAGCTACTCTTAGTAGCTTGGGAGGCGACGGTGGCTAGGGTTTAGGCCCTTCTCTCCCTTCTCTCTTCCCAGTCGAGGCAAGCATCTATGGCGGTCGCTCTGCTGGCCAAATGGACACCAAGTCATTGACTAGGCGACGCCGTGACAACTATGTTATTAACAATTATTCAGCATAACTGGTTATTTAATTGAAACCCATTTTTGAACGAAGCCATCAATTATGATGTTAATTGTCCATTTCCAGTTAACCATTCTTACAACAAAACTTGCATGCATGATTGTCATGGCGGAGTCGGCGACCACGGCGAGCGAGAGACGCCTGGACGCCTAGACGACGCCTAGGCGAGGGCCCGGCGACGCCTAGGCGACAGGCACGGCGACGACATATACACTGCCGAGTGCCGCCTCTCTCTCAGTATATACTCTCTTCCAGTCTCGGTTGCGTCTTTCGCCTCTCTCTCACGTCGCGTCTCCCGTCTCCCGACTCCCTCTCTCTCGCGTCGCGTCTCCCGTCTCCCCAACGGCCGATCTCCCGCTCTCCCCGACGCCTCCCTCCCCTCCCCAGCGCTTCCTCCCCCGCGCGCCACCTCCTCCCCCCCCCCCCCCCCCCCGGCGCCTCCCCTCCCCGACGCCTCCCCCTGCCGTCGCCTCCCCTCCCCTCGGCGGCGGGAGCACGCTGGAGGGAGGTGGCCGGAGCACGGGAGGGAGACGGCGGCGGGAGGAAGGCGGCGCGGCCGGTGAGGTGAGGGGCGGATGGCGTACCTGGGTTGGCGGTGAAGCTAGGGTTCGGACCAAGGCGAGGCGATCCTCCCCGGCGTCTCCTCCTCGGCGACAGGACGACTTGGCGTCGCCTAGGCGACGCCGTGACAACCATGCTTGCATGCAGACACACATAGGCATACTTTCTTAAGTTTTCCACCCACCTTATTACAGTTTTTTGGACAAAGCATACCCTCTTAAGTTGTACGTCTTATTACAGTTTTTTAGGCATCCGCTATTTGTAATATTTTGGAGGCAGTGGCATCACACACACATCTGCTCCAAGATGGTAACATACTCTATGACAATTGTCCAATACAATATGCAATGTGTAAGTTATCAAAAATTTCACTCCAATACAAACATGGAGAAAGCAGTAAGATGGCAATCTATATACAATTCAATGCAGAGGTACTAAACAACATGTGACTGATGAACTGAAATGGTCAGGACATGGATTGAACAAAGTTGTGCATTGGAATGTAGACCACTTGCATGTGATGTCATGTATGATATATACCCTTTCCAAAAGCCCACTGCTTTTGTTAACGCACTATATGAGCAAGATATTGCAGCTTCTATAGCCAACTATCCCTAACATCGGCAAATCAACTGATCAAGCATATCTTGGTATTTTGGGTATGCTAGGATAATCAAGTCACTATTTGATAGGAGCGACACTGATACAAGGCGGTGAGGCATGTCCAACGAGAAATGGCACAACAGTGCAAGGGGTCTGATACTCAAAATCAATGGTAGTATGGTACAACAAACCCCCACAGCAGGTCAGAAATTTATAGTTAACCAATCCAAGATTTATCAATGTAGTTGCAAGTCCTTTGTCACTCATCCCAAACTCTAAGCTTCAATTATGTTAATTATGTAAAGCAGACCTGTCTTTCTATTTTTATATACGATGATATGAACACAGTTATGCCCCTCAAGTGCTCCCAATTAGGGTATACCGTTTGCTACTCAGGTCCTGTTACTTTAGCCCCTAAAAGCACTAGAAAGGCCAATACAGAACATACAGAAACATATAGACCCATACACTTACCCATCTGAGGTTGACATAATGACCGGCAAGCACTGTTCATTTGCACCGAGTGCAATCACCCTCCAAATGAAGCTGTCATGGTACATTGCTGCAGGCACCATCGTCTCATCCTCACAAGTAGCCTTCCTCAGTGCATCCACATTGTTCAGCACCAGCTTCGGCTGCACATACAAAATGTCATCACTAACACATTATACCAACCCTGTACTCACGAATCCTCAAATCAAACCGAAATCACAACAACATTCTACCTGGAAGAAATCCTCCTCGGCTGCGCGGGACAGCACATCCAGCAGGAGGCACGGCCAGTCTGTGGCCGAATTGGCCAGCGGCCGAGAGAACCGACCTGTCCTATTCATCTCCCGCACCGCCTCCTTCCTCCACGCCTCCTGCATCCCAAGCACCTCTTTGGCCACACGCAGAGCCGCCATGGCCTCTTGCATGTACGCTCTTTCCTCCATGGAGCAGCTAGTGGCCTCCCCCTCACCAATGCGGAACGTGGGGTCGTCCCCACGGGCCGAGGAGGACGCGGCCAGGACGGCCCTCGCCCAGAGCGCAGGCACAGGGTTAGTGCCGCCGCGTCGGGCGGCGGGGCCCGCGAGGCGGGAGAGAGCGGTGTGGAGGCCGTGTGAGCGGGACAGCGCGGCGAGCACGTCCTTGGAGCCGACGGCGCCGAGGAGTACGGCGTCGCGTGCGAGGCCCTCGAGCGCGGACTCGAGCCGGAGGCGTAGGTCGGGGAGGGAGGGGGCCGGGTCGGCGAGGAGGGACCAGGGCGCGGCGGTGGCGTGGGCGGGGGAGGTGGGGGCGGGGTGGAGGAAGTCAACGAAGGAGGCGGAGTGCGGGGGCTGGGACCACTGCGGGAGAAGGCGGTGGAGGAGGAGCGTGGACTTGCCGACGCCGCGGGGCCCGTGGAGGAGCAGCGGCTGCGGCACGCGCGGGTGGAGCGCGTGGTTGTGGAGGACGGTCTCGAGGACCGGCCGCGGGATCACGCGCCACTGGCGGCCGCCTCCCCCGCCGGCGGCGGCGGCCATAGCGTGCAGTGGCGGTAGGGTTTTGTGGGTTCTGGGTTAGGGAGACGAGACGAGACGAGACGAGTGGAGGAGCGGTGAGCACGAGTGGTGAAGGAGAAAGCCAGATGTGAGGATGTAGTCGCGGGTCGGGCCCGTTCAGGAGGAATGGTCCATATTCTCGTAAATCAGAGTGGGCCTACATTAAGATTACTAATTGGGCCTGTAAATGCTACTCAATTTTTTTAGAGAGAGAGAGGGTCATTCAGACGTTGACAGTAATTTTTTTGTCCAACCAAGGACCTGTTTGAATCGCAGGATTTGGGGTACAAATTCTAACTATTTGAACTAATTTCAAGATATTTGCAAAGAAATCCCCCCGAGTTTCTCTATTTCCCTTTTATTTCCTTTTAAGGTTCCATTTGGAATTTTGCGAGAATTTTACAGGAAACAATTCAAATTAAACTTAACAATACCGTTCGGATACCGGCAGGTATGGCCTATATGCAACATTGTGCCATCTAAAATGGTGCAGAGTAGCCCTGCATTCCATGCCCCCTCCATGGACAGTGCCTCCTTGCTGGTGTCAATTGTTTCAACTATTGGAGTTATTTGGGCTGGCCTAATTTTATTTCAATTAAATCTAATAAATCCCAAGGCCCACAATTAATGCTAGGAGTAATAATCTTTAATCCCACATGGGAAATCAAGAGCAGATTGACTCAACTTAAATGGGTGGAACTAAGTTACACCTGTTGTGAAGTTGAAAAGGGTGGAAGGTGTGCTACACACGAGTTGAAGATGGCATTCAGTGACTTGTCCGTTACTAGAAACTGACACTTTGATGGTGGCTGTTACTTGTGATTGATGGCACATAATGGCTTCCTCCCTCGTGCGACACTTTTAAGAGCTCTTCTCCATTATTCCTATATATGTCTGGAGCGCTGCTTTTTTCTGCTACCCCATCCCAGCTCCTGCGCGCACAGGCGTTTGGGAGAGCAGGCCTCCGTAACCACGTCCAGCTGTGACATCTGCACGGATAGGCGGGCGATCAGGTTTTTGGGGAGTGCTCAGCACGACTGCTCGTTTCTGTACTCGACGTGATCGTCTACTTCACGGCGGCTTTCCAATACACGGCAAGTACGACTACTTCCAGAAGGCTGTTCGAGGGACTGCACTGTGTACCTTGTCCTGCACCGACTGAGATCGACTACATCGAACAACTGCTCATGTCGACTGAGCAGAACGGCGCATCCGGTGCCTCTGGCACTGGCCCCGCCTCTGGGTATAACATTTTGTCCCTGGTCTTTCTAGTACTGTTCTTAAAGTTAGTTGCACTGTTTAGTGTTCTACAAATGAGCAGTACTGTAACATCCTAAAATTTGGATGTTTGAAATTTGGAGTAATTTAAAACTTTTATTTGCATCTTATTGTCATTTAAATTTTGGCACAAAATCTCATTGGGGTTTTCCTGAATTTTGTGCGGAGCAAAATAAGAAATAATTTTGGGGAGTTTAAAACTCTAAGAATCAAAAATACCAAAAATCTTGTATTCAAATCCAAGCCAATAAAAAGGGGAAACCAAGAATATCATCTTTTAATTTAAATGGCATACACAAACCCAAGTTGGACATTCAAAAATTTATGCATACAATTTATAGCAAAAATTAAATAAAATCTAAAATAGAAGGCTATTAAATTTTGTATCAAGATAATTGAGCCAAAACTTGGAAATTCAAGTTAAGATTCAAATTTCAAAACTGCTAAAACCTCTCAATTTCTCCCATTCCTTTTCAAAACCCCTCTCTATTACATGCGGGCCCCACTCCTCTTCTTTCTCTCTCCTTCCCTTTCTTTTCTCCCACCCGAATCCCTTCTCTGCCACTGGGTCCCGCGCGCCCTGCCTTCCTTGCTCTTCTCCCTCCCCCACACTCTCCCTTCTCCCCTTCCTCCTTTCTTTTTCTTCCCGTTGCGCGGCCGAGCTGCCTCCACGTCGTCTCCTCCCTCCGCGTCTTCTTCCTTCGCCCTGCTCTGCGCCCCTGCTTGCCATCATTGCCGCGTGGCCGTCTCGTCTTGTCACCCTGCCGCACCCTGTCGCCGCGTCGAGCCCCGCGTCTCCACAGAGCCCCGCGCCGTCTGGCCACACCGCTGCCTCCACCCTAGCTCCATCCCCCGCGCGCGCGCTCGCCTATAAGAAGCCCTGAGCTCGCCCCCTTTTACCCTTGCTCCTTTCTTCCCCCTTCGAGCCGAGCGCAGCTCGAGCTGCCCGTATGAGCCGCCGCAGCTGTCCGCCCAATTCAGTCACTCCGGCCACCAACTCCCCAAATCAAGAGCGTCATGGCGTGCCCCCGGCCCTCCTTCACCCTCCCCTCTGGTTAATCGAAGTTTCATCCCACGAACCGCCGCTGCGCTTCCTTCTTCTCCTCGCCGGCCGAAGACGCCATTCCCGCCGCCATTCCCTCCTCGGGGCTTCGCGGTCCGATTCCCCGTGGTGGGAGCATCCCCAAGCCGCCGTGAGACTTCCCCGACCGCCGGCCGGAGCACTTCCCCACCGAGGCGAGCCTTCCACGTGAGCCGCCCACCGCCGCCCCTGGCTCCCGGCGCCAAGCCGCCTCGGCCACTCACCGGCTTCCCCGACCGCACCGGTACGTTCCCCGGGACTTCCTCTTGCATGTGCTCACGCTAATTGGACTTCCCTTCCCCTTGGTCGTCGCCGCCCCCATGGCCCCTCTACGCCCGGCCGCCTCCACCGTCGCCGGCCACAGTCGCCGCCGCCCCGGCCGGAGCCGCCCCACCCGGAGCTTCACCACCTCGGGGGCAACCCGTTTTGGGCATCCACCGCCCCTCCGGCCGAAGGTCACGCCGGTGAGCCCGCCGCCTGGCCCTACGCTCGCCCCTCCTCTGTTTCCTTTCCCTTCTGGCCGAGCCCTGCTCTGCTCTTCTTCCCCCTTTCGGCTGGCATGTGGGCCCGACTAGGAAACTCCTTTCTAAGCCAATGCATGTTCCAGGTTTTCCTCCCATTTCTTGGTAATTATTGATCAACATTGTTTCCAATGAAATAATTTTTTTAAAAAAAAGAGAGGTCAAATGTTAATAATAAAAAGGAGGGAGAATAAATTGTATGGTCTATGTGATTTACAAACTTTAATTTGTGAATGGATTTAAAAACTCAAGGAAAGGATTTAACTATTTATTTGAGGCTTAAGTGTCAATTATAGGCATTAGCAAAGTATGGTTCTACTTAAGGCCCAAACTTAATAAGGATACATATTAAGAAAAATGATAGTAATAATAATAATAATAGCACATCCAAGTTCAAGTTGTGGAAGTAAAGTAGAGAGGCTAGTGGATCTGGTTGGGATATTTTAAGCTTTCATATTAGATTAAGTAACCTATATGAGTAACTAATGTAGTTTGGAACATTTAACTAAAGTCTAGATTATAATTATCGGCATTCATAAAAGGTGGACTTGGCAACATGACCAAATTTAATAAAGGTCCTGATTAAAAATACATTCAGGGTTACGATGAAGGAAACAACTTGAATAGCGTATTACCTACAAAAGCGAGACTTTAACTTAAGAGATTAACCGTAATTATAATTTATGCCCTAACATTTTGTCTGCAGCCATAAAATAAATCTTAAGGGTAAATTCAATTAAATGATAACTCAACCAGCTTCATAAAACTAAACGATATGCCGAAGCCATTTGAAATGTAATATATATTTAAATTAGAAAGTCATGATTTATAAACCCCACCAATAGTACACCGCCGATAAATAAATCTCAAAATGCTAGATTTAGTTATTAATGCCAGTCGAGGTTTAGGTTAACATTTCACTTAGCATGACTATAGAGTATATCGTAAAAACTATTTGGACAATAAAAGCCATATAATTTTAGGTGATACACAATTAACCATCTAAAGTATGACTATCGTTCCTATGTCTTTAAGAAGTCATAAAAGTACTTTCACAAACAACCATTAAATAATCTGTGGTGACCAACCATTAGCTTTGAATGCAAGTTATCATAAAGACGATATATGAACCCCTAGGTCAGGGTTAATGCTCTTACGATGTACAAATTAATGCCATTCAAAAAAATAGTAGGCTTAAGATTAGCTATTAATGAATAGGTCTAACCTAGCTCATAGAACTTCCTTGATAAATATAAAAATAGTAAACGAGATCATTAAAGAAAAGATCAAGTCATCGTATTCTACCCCCGACCTTGCCTCCAATCACCCGAATCACCCATTAGCTCATAACGATACTAAAATTGAGTTTTATTTGGATTTATTTGGATCTTTTAAGTTATTTGCTTTTATTTGAATTCAGACGCTTATTGCGTAGTTAGAAACTGGAGTCCCGAAGAATCAATGTATCAGGCGAGATCAAGATCAAGGTGAAGATAAAGACCAGAAGCTCGAGACCATCAGATGAGATAGTTTTGAGTGAGCCCAAGACCGCGGTAAACCGCTCCAGGCGAGTCAATACTTTGATCATGTTGAACCTACATTTTCTGCAAATTATTTTTGTTTAAATTATCAAATTGCATGCTGTTATTTTATATGCAAATACATGGTTAATTGATTCTAGTTATATGCCCAATTGCTTGCCTTGAATAATATTACACATCCTTTGGATTACTTGATTATGTGAACTTTGTCGCCTTAGCAAAATTACAATAGTAACCTTTCGAAAATAAGTCCGTAAGTTATATGCCATGCTCAGTATTGTTTAGGTACTCATGGGTGCGAGAGCGCCAAGCATCACTTTTAATCATCAGAAAAATTGGTTGGGCAGTCATGGTGGTAATGACTTGTGTATGTTGGATATGATTATTTTATATTCCAAAAAACCTCAAATTGCTTATTTATCTGGGCGGATGGTTCGGGGGTATGGTGCAGGTGTGCACGAGAGTGGGGTTTGTGGTAGAACCGCAAGATAACCCTAAGGACTGAATCTTGTCATGACCTCCCCTGTATAACAGTGCAACCACAAGTCTGTAAAGTACAACTTGGCTTAGTAGATTTACCGAACCCTGAAAGTCATCATCATAGGTGGAGGAGGTGAGGTAGTGCAAGTGGCGGTCTGGGTGACGGCTTGAACGGGACACCCGCAGAGGGTGAAGTTCTTCTGCGGCGTGCTAGCAAGGTGAAGTATCCAGCTGCTAGGCGCATAGGAGGGGAACTCCCGCACAACCTATGAGACCTGCCGCAAGCGGGACAAGCTCATAGGGGTGAGATGATGGATGGGGCGAGGTACTTTGAACGGTTACTGTGATGGTTTGCTCAACCGCATGACTAAGGAATCGTGTGGGGCAACGAGTAAACTGTCTCTTGTGGGTAAAGTGTACAAACTCTGCAGAGTCAAAAACTATTCGAATAGCCGTGCCCACGGTCAAGGGCGGACATGGGAACTTAACTAGATATAGTTCTATTTAAAAAAATGTTTGGAAAATGGGAATGGAAAAGTGGAGGGCAGTGGAAAGCCCTGATTTGAGTTGTCCTGGGTGTCGTCCCAGTGGTAAGTTAAGCGGCTATAACGCTGAAAGATGTTATACGGTGTGATGCCGTATGTATGGAGAAATTATGGTGATATTAGGCATATGGTGTGATGCCATATGTATGGAAAATCATGTTAATATTCCTTGAACATTATATTTTGTTCCAAAGCTGCTAGGTCTCAGGAAATTTTATGTATTGTATTTCAAATAGTGGCATTACTAATCTTACAAACTAAAATATGGGCGGAATAAACAGGGTCGTGAGTAAAGGAGATAGATGTTTGTAGTATGCACATAAATGTATTGGTGGATTCAGGTCGATCATGAATAGGAAATGATAGTGTGGGTTCTGGGAGAAATAAATTGGTGGGGTCCAGTTGAATAGATAAGCTAGATAAATGATCTAATTGAATTTTCAGAAATTTGGAGGAATAATACAAGTATTGGATTATAATTCTTGATTAGTGATATTCTTGGTGGATATAAAATGATGAATTGTAGAGTTGATCAATGATATTCTTGGTGGATATATAATATTGAATCGTAGGCTTAATTGATGATATTCTTAGTGGAGTTGAATCAATAATAAAAAGGTTTGGATTGTTAAAAAATCTTGATGGGAATGCTCGGTGGATTAATTAGATGAGGTCACCCGCTGTTTGGAGATTAGACAGCAATCAATTTGGAAAGAGTATGTTTGGTGGAATACCTAAATAATGTCACACGCTGTTTGGAGTTCTAGACAGCAATAAATATAGAAGGTGTATAATCGGTGGAATAATTGGATAATGTTACTTGCTGTTGGAGTCTTAGACAGCAACCAATACATAAAGAATATGATCGGTGGATTGAATAGAGGATGACACATGTTGTTTGGAGTTTAAAGAGCACTCAATAGAGGAAGTGTAATTTCGGTGGATTAAGTCAATTATGGCAATCGCTGTTGGGAGTCTTAGACAGTAGTTAATAAAGAGCGTGAATCTTTGGTGGATTAAGTCAATGATGTCATTTGCGGTGAGGAGTCTTTAGGTCACAAAAATAGCAATATGATATAATAATAGAAATGCTACTAAACGCGTTTTATGGCAAATAAAATAACCCGAGCCTCTCCTTTGTTTAGCCATGCATACTATTTATTTGCATTCTGTGTATTGGCTCGCGGAGCACGGGGTCGGAGTGCTCACGCTCGCTTTTGCGACAAAATACAGAATCAGGAATCAAATCACCTCACCTCAGCAACAAGATTGGACAAGCTGGCAGAGAAGATGAAGATGTCAAGGGCTAGGTCGCGCACCTCCAGTTGGCTGCCTGTGGGCATGTCCTGAAGGTCCCACCTGTGTGCTTCGTTCTTCCGCTGCTGCAATTTTATGATTTCGGCCTATCCGGCCCATGAGTAAGTCTATTATTGTAATTACGCTTCCACATGATATGTATTTTGATATTCAGAACTGTAATCTGTGAGCACTATCTACTGATCCAGGGAATAGTGTGGTGGAATCACAGAGGAATCCAGATATTAATATCTGGGTCCCTACAAGTACTAGCACAACACTTGTCATGATTTTAATTGGTAATTTCTGAATTAAAATATGTCGTAATTTGCCTAAAATTCTAGCATTCCAAAAACCTGATAGGCATTTTTCGGTTACTGGCTTTGCCGCTGCGCTTAAACCGAACGTGTTTGATGGCACTAACTACAAGAGGTGGCGTGCTAGAATGGTGCTATGGCTGATGGCCATGCATGTGTATTACGTGCATCAGGGTAAGCCTGAAGGAACGCTTTCTCCTGAAGCGGAGACTGCATTCGAGGTTCATGATAACCTGTTTCGTGGTGCCGTAATTAGCGTGCTGGCCGAAAGCATCGTGGATGTGTACATGTCGTTGCCGACTGGCAAGCAGATGTGGGATGCACTCGAGGCTAAGTTCGGTGTTTCTGATGCTGGGAGTGAGATGTATGTCATGGAGCAGTTCTACGATTATCAGATGGTTGATGACCGTTCTGTAGTAGAGCAGGCTCATGAGATTCAGGCTCTGGCAAAAGAACTCGAACATTTCACGTGCGTGTTGCCGGAAAAGTTTGTGGCAGGAGGCATCATTGCTAAGCTGCCACCCTCTTGGTCAGGTTTTGCCACTTCTCTAAAACATAAGAGACAAGAGTTCAGTGTGACTGACCTCATTGGCTCTTTGGATGTTGAGGAGAAGGCGAGGGCAAAAGACACTCGCAGGAAAGGAATTGAAGGGAGTTCTAGCGCCAATTTGGTGC
Organism: Dendrocalamus latiflorus; assembly: GCA_017311315.1. Taxonomy (NCBI): domain Eukaryota; kingdom Viridiplantae; phylum Streptophyta; class Magnoliopsida; order Poales; family Poaceae; genus Dendrocalamus; species Dendrocalamus latiflorus. The sequence continues at coordinate 9,920,356 of CM029625.1, read as the reverse complement.
AGGAGAAAAACTTCAATGGCTCCCACAATAAGAAAAAGAAGAACAAGCCTGAAAACAAGCAGAAGATTAATCAAACAACCACTTTTAAGAAGAAGAACAAGGAGAAGGGCAACTGCTTTGTGTGCGGTAATTCTGGCCATTGGGCTAAGGATTGTCCAGACCGCAAGGACAAGCAGAACAAATCAGCTAATATGATTATTGGCGAGACTGAGACGGGAACGCCGGGGTACGGTAATCTATTACCTACTGTTCTTTCAGTCTGTCATTCACCTGAGTGGTGGGTTGACACCAGGGCGAATATTCATGTATGTGCTGACATTTCCTTGTTTTCATCTTATCAGGTCGGGAGGACTTCTTCCTTGGTGATGGGAAATGGAACACATGCTTCTGTTCTTGGTGTTGGCACGGTCGATTTGAAGCTTACTTCAGGAAAGATCTTGCAGCTAAAGAACGTGCAGCATGTCCCCTCAATAAAGAAGAATCTTGTTAGCGGTTCTCTATTGTGTAGAGAGGGTTATAAACTTGTGTTTGAATCCAATAAATGTGTATTGTCTAAATTTGGGACATTTGTTGGAAAAGGCTATGAGAGCGGAGGCTTGTTCCGCTTTTCTTTATCAGACATGTGCAATAATGTTGTTAATCATGTGTGTGATGTTGATGAGTCTAATGTTTAGCATTCGCGACTTTGTCACATTAATTTTCGTTGCATGACGCGGCTAGCTAGTTTGAGTTTAATCCCGAAATTCACTTTGGTCAAAGGTTCTAAATGCCATGTGTGTGTGCAATCGAAGCAACCTCGCAAGCCTCACAAGGCCGCGGAGGTGAGAAACTTGGCACCTTTAGAACTAGTTCATTCTGATTTGAGTGAGATGAACGGTGTGTTGACTAAAGGTGGTAAGAGATATTTCATGACGTTGATAGATGATTGTACTAGATTTTGCTACGTGTATCTTTTGAAAACAAAAGATGAAGATTTGCATTATTTTAAGATCTATAAAGCTGAAGTAGAAAACCAACTTGAGAGAAAGATCAAGCGGGTAAGGTCAGATCGTGGTGGAGAATACTTTTCAAATAAGTTCACTTTATTTTGCGAGGAACATGGTATTATTCATGAGAGGACACCTCCATATTCACCTCAATCTAATGGGATTGCTGAAAGAAGGAACCGCACTCTAACTGAGTTGGTTAACGCCACGTTAGACACAACGGGACTTTCCAAGGAATGGTGGGGTGAGGCTATATTGACTGCGAGTCATGTCCTAAATAAAGTTCCTACAAAGAATAAAGATGTAACGCCATTCGAGGAATGGGAAAAGAAAAGATTAAATCTCTCATACTTGCGGACTGGGGTTGTTTGGCCAAGGTTAATGTGCCAATTCCAAAGAAGCGCAAGCTTGGACCGAAAACCGTGGACTGTGTCTTTCTTGGTTATGCTTTTCACAGCGTGGGTTATAGGTTCTTAATAATAAAATCTGGAATACCTGACATGCATGTTGGTACAATTATGGAGTCCAGAGATGCTACATTTTTTGAGGATGTGTTTCCGATGAAAGAGGTGCATAGCTCATCGAGTCAAGAACCAGCATTAACCCCTGAATTGTTTAATCCGATAGAACACATTGAACAAACATTTATGGAAAATCCTGAGGAGGATAACACCGTAACTACTCGAAAAAAGTAAGAGACAAAGGACTGCAAAGTCATTTGGTGATGACTACATTGTATACCTTGTGGATGACACCCCAAGAACCATTGATGAGGCATATTCATCTTTCGACGCTGACTTTTGGAAGGAGGCGGTACGGAGTGAAATGGATTCTATTATATCTAATGGAACTTGGGAGGTTGTTGATCGTCCTTACGGGTGCAAACCTGTGGGATGTAAGTGGGTGTTTAAGAAAAAGCTTAGGCCTGATGGTACGATTGAAAAGTACAAGGTAAGACTTGTGGTCAAGGGTTATACCCAGAAAGAAGGCGAAGTCTTTTTCGATACTTACTCACCAGTTGCCCGATTGACTACAATCCAAGTGCTACTTTCTTTGGCAGCCTCTCACGGTCTTCTCGTTCATCAGATGGACGTTAAGACGGCTTTCCTAAATGGAGAGTTGGAGGAGGAGATTTATATGGATCAGCCAGATGGATTTGTAGCAAAAGGTCAAGAAGGAATGGTGTGTAAATTGTTGAAATCTTTGTATGGCCTTAAACAAGCACCTAAGCAATGGCATGATAAGTTCGATAGAACTTTAACATCTGTTGGCTTTGTTGTGAATGAAGCTGACAAATGTGTGTACTATCGCTATGGTGGGGGTGAAGGAGTGATATTGTGCTTGTATGTTGATGACATATTGATCTTTGGGACAAACCTTAATGTGATTAAGGAGATCAAGGAATTTTTGTCTCAAAATTTTGAGATGAAAGATCTAGGAGAGGCTGATGTTATCCTAAATATAAAGATAATAAGAAAAGGTGATGGTGGGGTTACACTTTTACAATCCCATTATGTGGAAAAGGTCTTGAGTCGCTTTGGGTATAGTGACTGCAAGCCAGCTCCAACACCTTATGATGCTAGTGTGATATTGCGAGAAAACAAAAGGATAACATTGGCTCACTTATGTATTTAGCTAGCGCTACGAGGCCTGACATCTCATTTGCTGTGAGCAAACTAAGCAGGTTTGTCTCAAACCCAGGACATGATCATTGGCGTGCTCTTGTGAGAATAATGCGCTATCTTAAGGGCACTATGAGTTATGGTATTCACTATGCCGGGTACCCTAGGGTACTAGAGGGTCATAGTGATTCAAATTGGATTTCTGATGCTGATGAGATTAAAGCCACAAGTGGATATGTGTTCACACTTGGAGGTGGCGCTGTTTCATGGAAGTCTTGCAAGCAGACCATCTTAACGAGGTCAACAATGGAAGCAGAACTCACAGCATTAGACACTGCCACTGTTGCGGCCGAGTGGCTTCGTGAACTCCTTATAGATTTGCCGGTTGTTGAAAAACCGATACCGGCTATCTTGATGAACTGTGATAATCAAACGGTGATTGTCAAGGTGAACAGTTCTAATGACAACATGAAGTCATCAAGGCATGTGAAGAGGCGGTTGAAGTCTGTCAGGAAACTGAAAAACTCCGGAGTAATAGCTTTGGACTATGTCCAGACGACTAAGAACTTGGCAGACCAATTCACAAAGGGTCTATCACATAATGTGATAGATGATGCATCGAAGGAAATGGGCCTGAGACCCACGTGAGTTATGCCGTAGTGGTAACCTATTCTATGTGATCGGAGATCCCGTGAAGTAGGGTGGTGAAACAAGCTGTGCGCTGACTGGGAGGAGAGAACCTTTGTAAAAGGCCTATTCCATTAAAGATGCATTTCTCTCCTAATCTGTATGGCAGGTTGGCTTATACCTTAATGTGTTCTGAGTGGCCTAGTTTAACAGAGATGTTGTCCTACAGAACATCTTATAAGGAACACACCTATATGAGCTTGACTGCTAGTCACAGTTTATGAGATTGGGTGATCTTTAGAAGCTCATGAAAGGCCAGGGAGTATGACTTATACGCTCCAAACTGAGGGGACGCATTTGGCAGCCTAGTACCAGTAAAGGGCTTTGGTAAAGCTTGTTCGCACAAAACTGTCAATTCAAGGCATAGTCCATTGTTCAGTTGTGGATGAGTGTAGCCTCTGACCTAGGTGGACGTTCAACTTAACAGTCTCCATCAAAACACTGGTATATCAAACAACAGTGGAACTGAGAGCATTTCTTATGTGCCTTGGAATTTGGTGGGGATTATTGGAGTTATTTGGGCTGGCCTAATTTTATTTCAATTAAATCTAATAAATCCCAAGGCCCACAATTAATGCTAGGAGTAATAATCTTTAATCCCACATGGGAAATCAAGAGCATATTGACTCAACTTAAATGGGTGGAACTAAGTTACACCTGTTGTGAAGTTGAAAAGGGTGGAAGGTGTGCTACACATGAGTTGAAGATGGCATTCAGTGACTTGTCCGTTACTAGAAACTGACACTTTGATGGTGGCTGTTACTTGTGATTGATGGCACATAATGGCTTCCTCCCTCATGCGACACTTTTAAGAGCTCTTCTCCATTGTTCCTATATATATATCTGGAGCGCTAGTTTTTTCTGCTACCCCATCCCAGCTCCTGCGCGCACAGGCGTTTGGGAGAGCAAGCCTCCGTAACCACGTCCAGCTGTGAGATCTGCACGGATAGGCTGGCGATAAGGTTTTTGGGGAGTGCTCAGCACGACTGCTCGTTTCTGTACTCGACGTGATCGTCTACTTCCCGGCGGCTTTCCAGTACACGGCAAGTATGACTACTTCCAGAAGGCCGTTCGAGGGACTGCACTGCGTACCTTGTCCTGCACCGACTGAGATCGACTACATCGAACAGCTGCTCATGTCAACTGAGCAGAACGACGCATCTGGTGCCTCTGGCACTGGCCCCGCCTCTGGGTATAACATTTTGTCCCTAATCTTTCTAGTACTATTCTTAAAGTTAGTTGCACTGTTTAGTGTTCGAAAAATGAGCAGTACTAGCACAACACTTGTCATGATTTTAATTGGTAATTTCTGGATTAAAATATGCCGTAATTTGCCTAAAATTCTAACATCAATCACTGCGATCTCGGAGCTAAAGTGAGCACATATGGTATGTTGGCACATAAGAAAAAAACAGCATTAACCATGGTTACTCTACCACCATAGGAAAGAAAGCAAGACAAGCTGAAAGCCTTCGTTCTACTCTGTCGTTCAGAGGGGAAAAAATCTTCAACGCTGTGTGTGTATACACATATATACATACATATATATATATATATAGATATACATATACATATATATACATATACATACATATATTATGTATATATATATATGTGTATGTGTGTGTGTATATAAGTGAGAGACCATGTGGATGTAATCCCATATTTGTGATGAGTAATTGACGCTTGACTTAGAGAGCTTGAGTTTGTTTTGGGTATTTCATGTTTGAGTACCTTTCACTAATGCTAATGTATGTTTATGCTGTTTTGAGCGGTGCTATGTGATGTTTTCTTGTCTGTGATGGATACAGGATTTTGAAGCTAATTAGTGGTGAGGCATGGGATGGCCGGACTAGGCACAGGCGGTGCTGAGGTCAAAGCGATCAGGAGATGTCGAAGACGGCGAGGATTCGAAGTGGTTGTGGGTCTTGGATAGCAAGAAAAGACGAAGCTTCCAGGAAGGTGCAGGAGGGGCATTTCGGTAAAATACGCAAGGCTGCAAAATGGAAGCTGATTCGGTTGAAGATAACGGGTAAAGGGCTGAGTTTACTAGTGCTAACGAGTAAAGCAAATTGTGAACCTGGTAGTGGAGGCTATAAATAGAGAGGGTTAGGGTTTGGAGAAGGAGTGCTTGTTTTCCCTCCTCTATTTGGATGTGAGGTTTTGGGTTCTGTCTTTGCTCCTGCGTGAGCAGCTTTGGTTGTTAAGATTTTGGCTTTTATCTCTTTTGTGGGTGTTAGTCTGGAAATGGGAGTTGGCTGCCATTTCTTGATTTTCCTTTAGTGTATGAGTGACTCAGGAAGAGAGACTAGGGGTGAGATGGCTGTAAGATAAACCCTTTGTAATCATTCATCTCAATGTATCCATTTGAGAAGTCTTGTGATGAAAATGTTCTGATTGACTGTCTTTCTGTGTTTTGCTTCTTTTGTTTGCTCAAGTTCCTCTTTTGCTGCTTTCAGTTTATCTCATTTCTGAGTTGAATCATTGGTTAGCTCCTGGTCTTGTTTGGCTCTGTATGGGGAATTAGTCTCAAGACCATTTGGTCAATTCATTCCCAAGAGCAAAAAGGCTGAATCAAGGAGTTCTTTCACTTTTCAATCATGCACCTCATTTCCTCTATTACTTATTTCTAGGGTTTGGAGGCAGAGCAACTTTGGTTTTCTTGGTTCTTTGGCGAAGAGATGTTTTATCTGTGTGGTTTCTCAATCTGTGTTCTTGTTTTTGAGTTTTCGTTAGTCTCATGTTCAAAGAATCTAAGAATCACAAGCAATCTAGTTTTTGTTTCAACTGCAGTTCTCTTTTCAGCATTTACAGTATTTACCGTTTTCCATTGCCTCTTGTCTGCATTTCTTCTTCTGGAGGTCGACTCGTGGTTTAGATTGAAATCCTGTTAATTTGACCTGAGAAGAGCAGCAAGCTTTTGTTCAATTCACTGATTTCGGGTCTTATGCAGTATTTTCTCTGTGTCTTCGGAATGCTTTTGTCTTAAATTCAGTTTTCTGCTCTTCTTTCTGTTTCAATTCAGCAAAGAAGTGGGACTGGCTTTGCAGTCCTGTTTTCAGTCCCTCACCAAAAGTAAGCACTGTTTTATCTGTTCTTCAGTTGCCTTACCGACTACTACTGATCAAGCTGTTTGATATCTCTCGGTTGGAAATTAAGTTCTGAGTTTCAAACAGGTCTTATTCTCAAATCATCTTGGTCTCAAGAGAAAGTTTCCTTCTGAATCACTTATTCCTCGATCTGTTTTCGGCTATCTGTCTGTTTTCAGTTTTGTTCATTTTCGGTCAGTGGACCTCTCGTCATTCTCTGAAGCTAGCTCTATTTCCCGGTCAGCCTGGCTAGTCACCTGCGGTCAGACCGGCAGTAAACCTGTGGTCAGACCGGAGGTTATCCGGCGGTCAAACCGGTAGCACGTCTGCGGTTAGACCGGCTACACACCTCCGGTCAGACTGGCCTCTGCTTGCTGCTCTCTGATGTGTTTTGATTTTTGATCTGTTTTGCTTTATTTTCTTGATTGGTTTTCTGTGTTCTTTCCAAGTGAGCTTTCATTCTCCTTCTTCATAACTTCTATACCTATCGGAGAAGAAAAGCGTGTGGATACTTGGGGGCGATTTTGAAGGCACCATTCACCCCCCCCTCTGTTGCCGTTTTCGATCCTACATAAAGATTAAAAAATAAATTAATGAATTCTTATAAGGAACTGAGAATACCTTCATATTAATGTAGCAAATTGCTTGGTTCTCTAGTTCTCCCTTCTAGCTTTAAACCAATATAATGAAACATATACGAAGAATGAGAAAATAAATAAGTACATGTATCATGTATGCAAATAAATAATAGAATCACAGTCGCAGATAGTCAATTAGTCATATAGTAAGTATTCGACGAACCATACACTTAGTACATTATCAAAATAATAACCATAGAGTATAGTACCACATAAGTCCAAAAGAGTGTTCAAGTTTAATAGACCATAAGTCCATAACCATAACTATTACATAATAAGATAGATAGGCAGATAAAAGACATGACATAACACAAATGTGTAGTCTAATTGTTGTTTCCATCCTATAGAATTGGGTCTGATTGGTCTGAAGGTCCAACATCTGATGTAGACTGAGACAGGTCCAGCGTCCCAAGATCTTCTAGGACATTCTCAAGGTCCGGCTCATCCAATGAGAGGTCAGTGTGCTGAAGGAATTGAGCACCACCATCAAAGAACTCGAAGCTATCTCATCCGTCATACCGCATTCTTGATGGGCCAGTGTAATACTATTTAGATTTCCTTGAAAGAAGGCATAAGTTGTAGTGTGCAAATACGAGATCCTTAGCATATCCAGGGTTCAACCTACAAGCCAGAGGGCACACACCAAAGTAATTAAGTAACTACATGTAGTGTAGTCTAGGAGTAAGAAATGGTAAATTAAGGAAAGAAAGTAAGTGTAGAACCTATTCCTCATTGAACTACGGATCAAATCATAGGTACTCCAGTTTCTTTCAACACAAGAAGATATTGGCTACCTAAGTAATTTCAATGCCAATTTTCTCAAATCTAGGCAGAGTTACCATAAATTCTCCACCATTGGTTTAGTTCTAGATGAGTTCTATCCTCAATTGAGTCAAAGGAATTAAATCCACTTCCAAACAAAGAGAAATATGCAAATTGCTATTTAATATGCCGCAATTCATCACCAACAAAAAACCTCCTGAAGCATTTATTTCTCATCTCTGAAATCTCAATGTCCATATAAGGAGCTTGGCAATTTGGAATCTTAGCAAGCCAAGTTTCATTGTAATACCTAAAAAATGGGCGCAAAGAACATGAGAAGCCAAGTTTCCTTATATGTGCTAAGGTAATGTTCTAAAACTGAAATATAAAGGCAAGCAACAAAAAATTAAAAGGCAAAGGACCTTACTTGGGATTTAGTGAGTGTACCAAGCAATGCAAAGAGTATTACTTTTTGCCCATTGACTCACCAATATCTCTTGCACAATATTATAAAAAGTAGACCCCTCATGGGGTTCTTTCCCTTCATGGTGATAAATTGTAGCCTTCACCTTCTCAATCATTGTATTACATATCTCATAGATCAAATGAAGGCATGGTTTATCGGTATCAGCTGCTCATATTATAGAATAGATAGGCTCAGTGAAATCAAGGATGTATTGCACCTTATCCCACCACACATCATTCAAAATCTTATCTTTGACAAACTACGCTCACCCCACATTATCATCCCTATAGGTACTCTACTTTTCACTCACTATCATCAACACAAGATTTTCTTTGATCAAACGAAACCTCTTCAACATCACAATAGTAGAAGCAAATCTCGTATCAGCAATGGCAAGAAATTTCAACTTACTAAACTCATTGAACATAGACAACCTAATGGAATGTTTCATGATGAAATTATTTATAATATTAGCATTTGCTGCAACCTCACTGATCCAAGGGCAATCTTCATAAGCCTCATCATCAATTTCCCTAGCAGCACATATGTTCTTCAAGCCAAGATTCAAGGTATGGATGACGCATGGGGTCCAGAAAATGTGGGGGTACTTTTGCTCAACAATCAACCCCATAGCTTTGCAGTTGGCTGCATTATCAGTGATCACTTATACAACATTTTGCGGTCCAACCTCCTCAATTATAGATATCATCTTCTCGGTGATGTACTCCTTTCTCTTGACTTCGCCTTCAATGTTAATTGCTCTTGAAAACATTGATCCATCTTATGTTATGGCCAAGAAATTTAAGAGTGGGTGCCTTTGAGCATCGGACCACCCATCTGATACAACATTCACACCTTTTGAGCTCCATGTTAACTTGATGGGCTGCAGCATTCGCTCAACATGTGTCTTCTCTTGCACAAGAAGATTTGTCCTCAACTTGTTGTAACTTGGAGGGGCATAGCCACTCAAGTTGTGGTTGGCAGCATAGGTAAATGCCTTCCTAAAATAAGAATTTCTTGCTACATTGAAAGGTATGCTTACAAATGAATAAAGGGGTCCAAATTAATTTTTAAATGTAATTACCAATTTCACATTGTAAGATAAGGAGATTTGTTAGTGCAGAAAGATATTAACCTGCGGTAAAGAACATCCTAGCAATCAAAGCATCAAGCTGGCTATGACCTTCGTAGTGGAAGCTTGATTCAATAGCTGAAACCCCCTTTCTCTTCCTCACATTCAAGCCTTCTGTTGGCAGTGAAACTTCCCTTGGCAGGCTTCTCGCAATCACTGCCTCCGCTTTAGCAATTTCATCATTAAGTTGAGCAAAAATATCAACTGTAACCTTTGGACAAAACCACACACCATAATTCCCTATCTTCAAGAGATGTGCTTTAACTCTTGAGTAATTCCCATGGATAATGTGATCACAAAGCCTACATTTAGACTGTGCATTCTCTCCTACACCATTCTCAGTCTTTTGTAGCAACTCAACATACCTCCAAAGTAGCTTCTTTTCATTGTCAGTTAGAGGTATCACACGAGCAGCATTTAGGACGGTCCTGACCAAGGTGGCTCTACTGGATGGGGCAGGACACACACTAGTACCACTGCTACATGACGCACTAGAGCCTCTGAATCCACCACCACCAGATGTCATGATCTGATCTGACAAGTTCAAACATAGAATGAGCTCATAGTTCTTTAGCCAAGACAAAATATAGCAAATAAACAAGCTAAGGAAGACACTGTGATAGCTAATGTGTGCTAAGTTGCTAACAGCAGGAAGCATAAGCTAACATTCAATGTATGATTGGCATCTTTACCTGGCATAAAAACACATAAATATCTGAATAAACCTTCACAAAAGCAAGCATATCAAGTCTTCAAAGAGATGTCCTGGACCAAAATCAAACATAGGCATCAATTTGATATGTGAGTTTAATTTGCACTGTTGTTTTGCTCCAAGATAACACTAACAGCTTTGGGTTTTCAAACAAGCTCCTGAATCTTTTTGGATATATTTCTGTCAATCATTTCTCTCAAGGCAACCAATAATTTGTGAGCCTTCTTATGAAGTTAGTGTGCTGGCCAAGGGTTCACCGAGGGGGCTGGCCAGCATGGAGAAGGCGTGGAGGTGGCGGGCCAAGGCAACGTGGAGGCGACAGGCCGAGGTGATGTCAAGGTGGTGAGCCGAGGCGATGTGGAGCGGTAGGCCGAGGTGGTGTGCGTGGAGGCTATGTCGAGCGACAGGCTGAGGCAACATGCGTGGAGGCGGCAGGGAGGCAGCGGGAGTGGAGACGACGTGGAGGGAGCGGGAGTGGAGGTGACCGACTGATTTGGATCTGGATCTGTGAGGACTGAAGGGATGAGGCTTTATTAGGTATACCATATCGGGAAAGTGTCGACGAGGTATCGGAGAAGTATCAGGATTTATTTTCTTTTTTTGAATAATTATAAATTAAGGTATACGTGCAACATACGTATCGAAGCATATCGGGACAGTGCCTGTATCCAGTACAATATCTGATACTGGTATGTGACTTTTGTAAAGTATTCGTGCAACGTAGGCTCTGACTCAATTACAGGAGATTTTTGGTTTTCAGGGCAGAATATTCAATGGGGCATGCTAGAGAACTGTGTGACTTTTGAATTGTTGAATGTGAACAATTAGCAATCAAGAGGCATGCGAAGGGAAAGGACCAGCTTTGGAGATCCAGTTCCCGAAAAGGATTTCAAACTTATCTTAACTCACCAAAACTACAAATGGTAATTTGAGGGGTGTCAGATATTTAGGAACTTTATGGTTGTGGTAGGATAACTAAAAGCAAGCATTATCCTCTTAAGTATGGTTGCAACAAGAGATTTTTAAAGCAGGTGCCAAAAATGATTTATGAGGTATTGACCTTACTAAGAATCATGTAAACCATGGTCACAAAGTACAATATCAGGATTTTCAACATCCTTGTTCCTAAGTTCAATTATTCCCATTGGTGACTCAGAGCACCCACCGATTGTGCGAGGGCCCAGCGTAGAGGCGGAGGTGACCGTCAGAGGCGTCTTCTGTGACATTTTGCAGCTGGCATCCTACCTGGGCGCTCCCTTATAGATTGCTAGCGTAGAATGGAAAACAACAATTAGAGGAGAGTGAATGATTGCCTTCGGTTTTTAGAACCTGAAACCAAAGCTCAAACCAGAAAAAAAATCTAAACAATATATTATATCTACTGAAACCGAAGAAGCAAGGCCTAAACAAAAAGCAACTAAAACTTGAAACCAAAAGCTTTTGGCTGGTCTGACCTCTAGCACTATTCATTGACCAAAAAACAGCACGACTAACGAGCACGAGAATCAATCTAACTTCAACAAATCAACTCCAATTGACCTCAAATTTGACACACGCAATGCTAAAGATATCTAGAATTTATTCCAACAAGAAATTGCAAGAATATCAACTAGATTCGAAGAAATCCATATCACAACTGAAGGAAAACAAAAACTTGGTCAAAATCAAAAATTGCAGTTGTTTTCAAATGACTGGGGAAATTCCAATGAATCTTTGCAGATCTGTTCCTAGACCTATTTGCAACCTATTCCTCAAAAAGAATCAAACCAAAATCACATGGATCACGAAGACAATCAATTTCCCAAAATGAAACAAAAGACTAGGAACAAATGTAAGATTCCTCTATGGATTGAATCACAAGTTGTTATGCGTTGCTAGATAATTATGTTCTATGGCTACAAAGTGCCCTTATGGCACCCCTCAATTCCTAGCATAGAAGTAGTCGACAAAGCCACCAAAAGCCTTACAAAAATCACACGTTAACTCTTAGCATCTCCCTGCTTTTATAGTCTAACACTCCAAACCGTGTCCTCATCAAACAAGGACACCAAACTCTATCCATTCCGAAAATCAAGGGACCGAAAAAACTTCCGAACACGGGTTTTCCATAATCTCTAAGCCTTTCTAGTTATGGACTTCTTCCATAACTCTTTCAACTCAGCACGTGACGAACCCTCCAGGACTGCACCTCCCGTAGCTTCTCCATGCATCATCCATCTTTGATCTCCACGTGCTCCAGCATGAGCCCGATCACCTCATGACATCCTTGACCGCTTGGACCGCAGTAAAACCGGTCAGACTACCAACCGTGGTCATTCTGTCATGGTCGTTCTACCGTGATCGTTCAGCCGTAGTCGACATGACGTGGTCATTTAGCCGTGGTCGATCTGTTGTTGTCAATCTTTAATGGTCGATCTATCATGATCGACCTGCCATGGTCGACCTGCCATGATTGAAATCTGTCGATTCCAGTTTTGCAAATGAGCACCGTCCGAAACTTTCATAAACGTAAATTTCAATACAACTCAAATATTAATTATTCGTCGTCACTATATGTATGACCTATCCATATGTTCTAACAGCTGGCTTCAGTACAAATTTTCAGAGTTAGATGGACGGTGCCACGTCATGCATTGAGCATGAGTAACTTCATATTATACTTGGTAGTATATTGTTCTGAAATCTGAACGGGGAATGAGTAATAAGGTTCCTGTGCCACCACTGTGCTGTTCCTTGGTGAGGAGAAGGGAAAATTATATCGGGTCAAAATTTTTAGTAGAGAGCAGTGATACGATCGGTAACCGCCGGTTACTAAAAATTTTAGATTTTTTGGCCCAAACATTTTAGATTTGTTGGCCAAAAAATTTGAATTGAAATTTATTTTTTTTCAATTTTTAGATGAATTTTGATGAATCTGAGTCTGGTATAAAATTTTACTGATCCCTGCCGATAAGGCCGATAACCACTGGTTACGGCCAAAAGTTCATCTATAGAAATTTCCCTCGTAGGGAGTTGGGGTTGGTCCTTGGATTAGGTGTTGTTTTTGCCACCCAATGCAGAACTGCTATTGAATTATCAATGCAATAATGCCTTCCATATCGTTGGGGCGATCGAATAATGGCTGGGCACTTGGTTTCATGGGTATCATGTGTCACATTTTCTGAGACTTGATGAACTTGCTGGGAATTAGCTAGAAAGTTTGTGGAATTAGGGACTGGGGTGAATGTGTACGCTAGGAACGCTCAGGTCGACTTGGCGGCGCCAATCTTGGTCATCTGATGCTAGCCTTGCTATTCAGAAAACGGCTTTTAACATCAAATAACTCAATATATACTGATTATTGATCAATTAAACCGATTCTGGTCTATTTCCGATTCCCCAGCTAAATTCCAGGAACTGACTGGTTTCCAGCCAATTTCCAGCAAATCAATGAGGTAAACTAAGCCTATTCCAATAAAAGTAAGATGTTTCTTATCCTCCAAAATTCATGCAGCAGACTTCAAAAAAAATCTCTGAACTCACTATAAAGCCTTAACTATTTTGCCAAAGACTTGAAACATCTCCAACTCACACGACAGCCAGGTATATCTTCTTAATCCATAACAAAGTAACCAGGAAAATGAGAACACAAGACATCCAAATAATCACAAACCATGACAAATTACCAGACAAGAATAGTACTACACTGATCATATGCAGTTTACAAAGTGACGTAGCAAGTCATTGGACTTGTAGGACTGATGGATGACTTGAGTGCTAAATATTTTTAACCACCTTCAACAGATGCGTAACAAAATCTCAACACCAGCCAGATTGGTCAAACAAAATCTTCTGTTGAAGGTGATCTTAGATCACAGTGGAAATATTCTATGGTACAACAAGTCAACCGAGTAGTCTGACGGGCTGACCATAGATAACATTCTATAGTGTAGTGCAGAGTAATTCTGCTAGAACAAAACAAAAGATGAGGTACACCATCGCCTAAGTGACATCGCAGCCTTTGGCATAGGACATGAGCGTGCAGAAGCTTGGGATGCGTTTCTGGTTTATCTGACTTTCACTAACTCAACTTCATAGATGATTGTTGAATTTTTGGGTACTTCTCCCACTGCTTTATCGCCGTAGCTGCAAAATAAATGTGATCCAAAGCAGAATAAGCCTTGTTGCAAAGAGGTGTGTGTGTGTAGAACTGGAAGTTGTATAGGATGCCAAAAGCATACCACATAGATGGTGGGATGGTGAGTATCCTTTTGTCCCCAACACGCATACCTACAGTTGATATCAGAAAACTATAAACCATACTCCAAAAATAATTTTGAAACGTGAAAATTAAGCTCCAAGATGATTACCACAAATACCGACATCCCATCCACGAATTACTTTCCCAGCACCTTTAGTCAGCATGATATGCATTGTAAGTATTTATATTAAGAATTCAAAACATAATGCAAAAGAGAATAGGTTTGCGTATATTTTACCAAGCTTGAACTTGTAAGGCTTCTCACCAACATTAGACTCAACAATTTTCCCATCCTGTAGTGTGCCAACATATTTGATATAAACCTGCACAAGTAAAGTTGGGTTGTTTACATCTCTCTCTCTCTCTCTCTCTCTCTGTTGTTTGGGCAAGGCACCTTGATATAGGAAATTACAATGCACCAACTGCAAAGCATGTATGATCAAAAAATTGCCATGGGCACTGTCAGAAGAAATCTGAGTGCTAATTGCAAGATGATCATAAAGCAAGGGACCTTCGCCAGACACATAGATATGAAATGTACAATTACAATAATACTAGAAAGCTCATGAAAGAAACTTAGGGGCTACCTTGCAGCCATTAGAAGCCATTTTCGCATCTAGGTTTGCTGTTGTGAGATCTTCTATGGTCAGCCCATCTTCCAATGTTCTTATCTTATTGGAATGTTTTCCATCTTCTGCCTCTGATTGATTTCTCATCTTTTTCTTCAATTTCTTCTTTGGTTCAGCTTCTTGTTTTGAAATCAATGATCTATTCACATCTATTACATCCCTGCTCATGACATGTAATGGGGTACATATCAGTATACACAATAGAAACACATATACGCTAAGTATGAAGAAAGAGATATATACACTGGCGATGCAGGATCCTGACTGATGGCATCACTTTTCCTTTTCCGGACATCCTTACTCTTTTTTCTGGTCTTGCCATTTGCCTCAACACTTGGGGGTTTGACTTCCTCAGAAACTTTAGCATTATCTTTCTTAGCCAAAGAAACAGATTTACGCACACTATCTTCATCTTCACTGCCACTATCAAATATTGATCGAGCATTGTGCCTGACAGCAGGCTTGTATGGAGAATCATCATTGTTCTCATCGGTGCTGTCAACTTGGTGCTTCTTCTTTAAGCGTCGCCGTCTTTCAACCTTACCAGTTGGCTTTTCAAAATCTATGCCATAAACATTTGAAATTTGCTCCAAATCAGGACAGAATTATGAGCAGGTATCTGTAGATTAGACATATTGGCAACCTACAATGTCATTGTGTGAACACAAACAGAATAACACAATAAAAACAGCATGAATCAACGTATAGTGGCACTAGTCAGAACCAAGGATTCAAAAACCAGAAATGGGAAAAATATCGGACCCCCTCCAGTACCGTTTACCGGTTTTAAACCATCCAAATTTCATCAAACAAAATTTGAATTTGATCGGTTTCGGCCGGTTACCACCCATCAATTTAAATTCAAAATTCCAATTTTAAATTTATAACTTTTTCAGACCGATATTTTTTTACCGGTCTAGGCTGGTACAGCCGGTAACCGCCGGTACAGCTGTTTTTTTATCCTTGGTCAGAACAAAGTGGCAAAGGCATGTTAAATTCAACTTTACAAAAACAACAAAAAACCAGAAGCAAACAAACGATCCTGCAGTGATTGATCTTAGATTAGGTCATCTCTAGTATAACAGTGTCACATGCAAATATATGGCACACCAGAAGAACAGAACAGCTTTAAAGGTCTTTCAAAAAAGAAGAACAGCTTTAAAAGAATATTGCAGGTTATAGTAATGCAGGATCAGACAAATAAAAAATAATAACACCTGTTACCATAATAAAAACTCGAGATAGCTACCAGACATATCCATGGCCCCAAAATGAAAAGTAATCCCAATTTTTCTCTTGAGAAACAAAAGCATAAGACAATTCACTCATGAGTTTACTCATTCTCATTCTTAGTTATAAATATGACAGCACTATGAGAAAGACAGGTTCAACTTCATGAACATCATTAAGATTCATTAAGAGTTCCCTAGCTAAAAAGAATGCTAAAAGTAAGTATCTGTAAGTAATTCAGTGTCACACGACTCAATCCAGTACCTTCATTTTTGTGGCGATCAGGAGTGGAGCACACATCAGCATCATCGATAAAGTCAGATCCGTACTTGTCCTCAGATACCGCAGCGTCACCATCATCGATAAAGTCAGATTCATAGCTGTCCTCACTCACACCATATTCCTCATCAGTATCAGATTCTCCAATATCCTCCCCATGAGATTCTCTAGTTACAATGTTAAGAATGAACTCTGCCCGCAACGTGATACAAAAGTGAAACAAAGAGATAGGGCTATGAACAAGGATACGATTCATCATCGTCTCCTGCATGACATCTGCTGCTCGAACGGATGTAATACCCAGAGAGATGAATGGAACTCTGACCAAGTACTGAAAACACAACCTCATCGTCCTCCTCCAACTCGATCTCCAGATGGCACATCTCAGCCAATCTAGGATTCAAACTACAAAGTATTATAGGCGTCTTGTTACCAACATTACATTGCACCACCGTCCTTGCAGCACCATCACAACTGCCCAGTGTAGCCTAAAAATCATAACAAAATATTAATTATAGCATGCCCTAAAGACCTGTTGAAATGGGTTGTGATGCTCAGAAGCAAACATTCAACCATTCCAGCATTTTGTTCAGTTCCAGCAACAGGGGAAAATGCTAATTAAGCACATGAGCAATTGAGCATGTTCTATCCAAATGAAAAAGGAGGAAGTGATCAACTTATTTTCTTTTCAAGTCCAATAAAGACGGCAGTAGTACTGTAGTAGTATCCAAGTAATTGCTCCAATGACACGATGAAGCTCAAGGTCGCACGAATATGATGAAGGGATGCCAATAACACATCATACACTAAGATAGGTTCACTGGTTAACATTTACATTACGCAAAAAAGAACAAACCAAACTGAAAAGGAATTATAAGCGACTACTCTCAATCAAATTACGACTTTGTTTTCAAGAACTCTTTCAGAAGTAAGCAATACGATGATCATAAGACGTAAAAGTCAGCAAGAGCATGTACTGATGTACCACATGCCAAGCAGAAATGCAAAATGAGAAATTCGACGAGGCAGGGGCCCTGAACCTGGCAAATGCGGAGGCGGCCATGGGAGGGGTGGTAGCGGTGGGTGTAGGGCTTCCCAGGCTTCACCTCCACGCCTGCACAAACCATGTGTTCAACAACAGCAGCATCAGCATCATCAACAACAACAACAAAGCAATCAAGAAATGAGCTAGAGGTAAACAGAGCAAAGAACCAGGCTATACCCCAGAACGCCATAGGGGTTGGGGGACTCAGGAGGGTAAGACGACGACGAAGCGCAGCGCAGCGGACGCTGTCACCGGCCGACAGCGGAGAGCTCCGGAGGCGTGGACGGCGGCGGCGGTCCCTTGCCTTCGAGGGGTGGGTTGAAATACTACCTAGGGCTACACATTGGGCCGTCGTTAGTTGAGCCCATGGAGCCCAGCTACCTGCTGGGCTGGTCTCTCCATTTGGGTTAATATTTGACCCTTAAACCAATTACCGAGGTGTATTTCCATTTGGCAGGGTAAGAACTCTAGATCGGCTCTGGACCTTACCTACTATGTGTTTAATGGAAAAGTACATAGGCCCCATTTGGCAGAGCTCTAGCTCTAAAAAAATCTGTAGATTTTTTAGAGCTGATCATCTGTAGCTCTAGAAAATCTTGGATCTAGAGTTGCAGGCATGTTAAGTGCATTTACATGACTCATTTCATTTATATTATATATTAAATAAAAATATTTAAATCACTTTAATTTATTCAACAAATTACAGATCCAACATAGATCTCGGAGCTAGAACTGTGCCAAACGGGGCCATACTTACGCTTCATAAGGTATTAGATCTCTGCTTAAATTCTAGCATAAGTTCCAACAAAATACACATAATGTATGTGAGTGGTGTGCGTCCTAATACAAAAAAAAAAGGTTTGTTTCTATTTTACGCTTTCACAGCGATAACCATCGACATATGTAGGTCGTATTCTTTTTTCGCTTTTAATTTCTGCTTTTAATTTTTCTATAATAACTAACTTTTAAACGGAGTATCTTTGTAAAATAGAGTCTACTAGTTAATTGTAGTACATACTATACCGACTTTATCTATATCGGTAAAAACCGCACGTAAGTTTATATTACTCTATAATCTCTTGTACGAATAGCCCAAAAGTTACAAACTACAGTAATAGATAAAATCAACCTTTAATTTGTCCTTTAATTTTTGTGCACCTATTTGATAGGCAGTGAAGTGAAGCACCCCTCTTCGAGTAATTTTATGACTTTTGACACGAGCGAGTAACTGTTAACCAGATAAGTCGATACCAGGCACGCCCCATCACGCCAAAACTCTTGATATTAATTTAGAAGTCAGTCTCACTCATGGCTACAAGGCACAAGCTATGAGAACAGCAAATTTCGTGTACAAATACAAGAAAATAATATGTAGCTTTGAGAAGGAACGATAACAACAAAAATGTAGTGTTAGTCTTCCTAGTTCTGTAAGAGTCAATATGAATATCCAATTTTTTAAAATAGCTTTTTTATTGCTCTCACTTTTATTTTATTTCAAAAATAAAACAAAAAATTACATATCACACATGTCATTGCTCTTACTCTCGCATCTTACTACTTTTGAGTTTTGACTATCATAAAAAACCATGAGCTGCAGTAACATCCCCGGCCGTGACATAGACAGAAGGAGCTGACAAGGGCCTACGAAAACGATGAATCATGTCAATCGCATCAAACATGAATCAGAGAGAGAAGGAGAAGAGCCATTCCAACGATCATCGAGTTGACGTACGGGCCTTGTGCTCACCAAGCGTCGTTCACCTGCCTGTCTCTTCATGTCTCAGCAACCTCACCAGCTTGTTACTTTTTGCTTATCACAGCTTTACTGTACAATTCGAACAAATGTAGAGCTCAGTTTTTACTGTTTAAGCTTTTAGCTATAATTTTTAACTTATTGTTAAAATTACACTGTAACAGCTGTTACTTTTTTAAGAAAAAATAAAAAATCGTTATATTGTCATGGGCAATACAAAGAAATAAGAGGGAAAAAAAAGGAAAAAAGTCAAAAAAAACCCCCAAAAAACTAAAATAAGCTGAAATTAGAAGCCGACACATTCCAAGTAGATTCTGACTTAAATAAATCAGAAGCTAAAGTCGTTTGGAGGTTTCAAGAAGAATATTCTTTAATAAATAACCCTTCTAATGATAATATTTTAGAAATAACCCTTACCTTAGCTTAATTCTAAAAACTGGCCACTGCTTGCGTGGAGAGCAAATGAAAATTACCATCCCTCAGGTAAATCAAAAGTTATTTAAAAAATATCTCTTTTAACCACGTCACTGTCAAAACAATACTATCATGCCACTGGTTCAAGAACCTACCCTCTCTTGCATGTATCGTAAATTTTGCTCACTTTTTTTCCTGTGAATTATCGTGAAGACAAGATTAGCCAGTGTGGTCCATGAAGTTTTTCTTAATGGTCAGTAAGTTAGATTGCTGTCTTTTTTACTCTTTCACCTTTGTACTTCTGATGAGGCGGTGGGGTCCCGATCTTCCGATAAGATGATAACTATCGATTTTGGTAGAAATGACCCTTGCGATCCGACTACAACCGAACAACGTCGCTTGCGCCTTAGTAATCGCTGAACCACACTCCAAGTCGTTATCAACCGTGCCAAGAACGCGGTTGACCTGACCACGAATGTCTATTCCTGCATGCAACAGAAGAACACGCAAGAACAAGGATAGTGAGCAACCTGAAATTTGCTAGATATAAAAATCGCACAAGGATAGTTGAGGTTCTGTAACACGAATCTGTTGGTCTAGCCGATACAAGAGACAACGTGAAGTTTGCACATGGGGTTAAACTGATCTAAACAAAATCTAACCCTAAAAGCTATGAATAAAAGGCTTATATAACCCCTTGGGACGTCCAAGTGCACACCCTAGGGTTACAAGGCCCATGGGCCCAAGTGGTGGTGGTGCAGCACCCTTTTTGACTCGGATTCAGAAACCAACGTGGATTGTTTTGATGATTCCGGCCGGCTCAGATAGAATTTGAAGATGAGGTTGGATCCGTTGGAAAGTAGACTTGATAAGCTTTCCATGAAGTATAAGAACGTCCCAAACGAAGTCCGTATGAGGAAGTTATGCCCGTTTAAACTTGCACCATTGCAGCAGTCCGAATCCGATTTTAGTACGTGCCCAATACAGACTCTTTTGATGATTGCGGTGTGCATGATATTAGATCCATTGGAAAGAGGATGAGAAAATCTTTCCAACAAGTACTCGTGGACCTCAAACGGACTTCATATGTGAAAGTTATGCACATTTGAAGTTGGGCCTATCAGGCTGAATCCGAATTGATCTAGAGGTCGAATTGGATTCCAAAACGTGTCTATTTTGAACTCTTGCTTGAATTGGTGTAAAAGTGACGTGGTGCTGTAAAAATATATATTTTCATCATTAGATAGCATCATATTCTCATTTAAAATATGTTGAGGCTGAAGAAACGAATTCACCTTTAGTTCAATCTTGATATTGGGCGCTATTGTTGTATGTGTTTGTGGCGTAGTCACATCAACTTCTTTTTACGGGCCTGTCCTTTTCATAGAAATTTAACCTCAAAAAGGCCCTCTAATGTACCCTTAGCCAGTTTTTTCTTTTTAGTAAAGTCTTCTGATCTATATTAATACTTTTTAGTAAAATCTTTTGATCTATATTAATAACTCAATAAGAAAAGTATATAAGTATCTAACTTTTACATTGAATATTGTAGATAAACAACATATCACCATCAAGTTTTTGTGTCAATGAACATGATGGACTTCTTTATCTTCCTCGCTATCGACTCTGTATTTTGTAACGGTGTCTTGATTGCCGACAAACACGGCAGTGGGAAGTAGATTATCGATGGATCTTCATTGATGTGTAAGACCCACGTCTAGGTAGCGGTGTTGTTCGTCAGAAGAAAATCAGATGTAGTGATTTATTTGCACCCTTCTCGACCTAGTGTCGATTTCCAATGTAGTGTCACCATCGTGGGTAAATAAAATCTAGCTAAGAACTCGCTAGAGAAGAACAAAAGTAGAAAATATTATTGGCCCGCTCATTTGGACTTCAGATTTTGGCTTTTGGTTTCTAACTTCTAATTTCTTAATTTCATCTTTTCTGGTTTTTGGGCTTTATTACTTTTCTTTTTTTTCCATGCTCCTTTGCATTGTCTATGATGGAATAACACGTTTTTTATTTTTAAATTCTTTAAATTTAATTACACTAAATAAGCTATCATCAGTTACAGTGTAAAATAAGTCTTAAATAGTGAGAAAAAGTCATAAGCCACCAAAAAAATCCAAATAAGCAAGGCTATATATAGGAAGAAAAACAGAAGAAAATACCTCTAAAAAACCAATGAGTCCCCCATCCACTCAGGCTCTGTTTTTATTTTTTTACTTTTCAGCGGATTTTAGTTTTTCTCAGCAAGCATTATTTATTAAATTAATAAAATATAACTAAAAACTATAAACCGCAGCTTAAAAGGGGTAGACCCTCAGTACTGGGAAGAAAGCTGAAGAAGATGAGCGAGGGCCCGACGTATGGACAATGAGTTGTGGTTAGCGACTAAGGTTCCTAAAATATGGTCTATTTCACTATTCTTTCCAACCTACTAGACCTAATCAATTTTGGGCCGGGCCTATTCTTCGGTACCCTTTTTCTTAAAAAGAAGAGAAGAAGATATATAAGAGTAAGTACAAGAGTGGAAAATACAACCATCCCCATTTATAAACAAACAAAAGGAAAAGAAATGACCTTCAACATTTCCAAGAATATAAATACATACAAAATCTACTGCTCTGTATATTGGAAACAAAAAAAAAATCCTTTTAACCAGTTTAACTGATAGCATATCATGGTGACTACAGTTAACATTTTTTTTATGTCTGGTGAATGGTGACTACAATGAAGTTAGTACCAACCAAACTATGAACATATTTTAGTGAGAAGATACCTGGCTCATTGAAGGCACATTTTGTTGGTAGCAACGTCTAGAAACTATGCGTAGTCTGAATTTCATTTATACCTCGCCATTTGTCACCCTCTGTGCTACTATTATGACCGCAAGGAAATTAAAGAAATAACAAAAGAACAAGCAAACACGTCTGCCTTCCCACAAAACAATCCTAAATTCTCAATCAGCAAAGTCAATATAAGCAACCAGATTTCAAGGTGCTTGAATTCTGTGGTGCATTGTTTGCACGTGCATATACAATTAATCTACCAACACTGTAGGCTTATGTTGTGCAATTAATCTAGTAAAGTTACAGTAAACATTTGACCTCCATGGCGTGACAAATTAATAGCTCTAATTGGCTGCGACAATTAATTGACTATTTTAATCAAGTCCATTTCAAGAAAAAAGAGGAAAATGTTTGTATGTTTAGCCCTGCTCGGTTGGGCTGAAAAGCTATGGCTTATGGTTGAAATTGCACTGTAACAGCTGAAATTTCACTGTAGCTGAAGGTGGCTTATTTAACGTAATTAAATTTAAAAATAGAAAAAAATATGCTAGCTCATCACGGACAACACAAACGAATATGGGGAAAAAAGAACCGACAAAAAAGCTCAAAAAGCCAAAAGTTCAGAAAAAGACGAAATTTATAAATAGTGAAAAATAAGTCAGAAGTCAGAAGCTGAAGCCGAAACGAGCGGTTAGGCGGCCATCTGCGTTGGTGACACTAGTGGACGGCTGATATTTTTCTTTTTCCTTAAATTTCACTACCACACGTACGGGCTCCCATGATTGGACAATAAAAGTGTTCCACAATTGCACACTGCAAGTGAACACAAGAAGTTTCTTTGAAGGTTTGGTGTTTTGGAGTACAAAATAAGTTACTAAGAACTTGCATAATTATATGGCCTACCATCCAGAATGTTGCAGTTTTGTCTACAGGCTCTCAATACTTATCAGTCGACTGGTAGCTAGCATAGCTACCAGTAGTCGATTATGGTTGGTGAACAAACTATGAGATTTTTCTTAGAACTAGCAGAAATCTTGGACAGATGCAGGAGAACGCATGACAACATTCTTCATCTTCTTATCTCGAAAAGAAACCCTGGACAGACCTTTGGAAAGGAGTTGGGTAGAGTTGGTAAGATCGAGTTAGTGGTACTAGCTTTAGAGAGTGTATCAGCTGCAAAAATCTATCCGTGTGTGTAAACATGTAATCTCCACTACGAGGCATCTGATTAGCATGAAAACGAATCGTATTCTCCCTCACCTAGCTTGTGTTTGGGTATGATTAACGTCAATGACGGAGCCAGAATTTGGTTACATCCTGGTGGAATGATCTAGGCTATCTGGGCTGAACCATGAAAATGCTACTCAGACTGAACTGAATTTATCCAGGCTGTACACTAGATATTTTTCCACACCCCGAACTGAAGCCTGCCTTGCCTGAGGTATGGCTCCGCCCCTGATCAACGCGCCACGATCCACACCATCCAGATGAAATACAATCCGACAACTAAGGGCGCGTTTGGTTCCTGGCTCCCGCCACCCAGGCTGCCTTTCCCAGGCTCCGCGCAGCCAGGCCAGCGAGAAACGAAAACGATTTTCGTTTCCGCGCGGCCAGCGTAAAGGTGCTTTTTGCATGCAATGAGCCAGGATGCTGGGCAACCAAACGCACCACGATGCATGCACAGAGCCAAGACAAGGATTGGTGCAGGGAACCAAACGTGCCCTAAGCAGCATTCCTGTTCTTCTATTTTCAGAGTAGCCCCACTAAATACATTTCCTTTGGTCACAATTAACATAATTTATATGAACCAGTGAGTGTTGCTTTTTGTGCCGAAGTGGACGCCATGCGTCGCGTTCTTTGTCTTCTCTTTTGTGTAGGGACAACAGCATGGCCCAAAGTTGGAGGCCATTGCCCTAAACAAGCCTAACTCCTTGTCATTTGCTCATAATGCAATGGCATCTCATCCATTGTTCCATGAGAGGATATTCAAGTACACAATATTGACTTTTGGATGGATGTTTAATTAGTAGGAGTGGTACATTTGTTTTCCTTCTGGCTAGCTTGGCCTTACTGTCCTGCTGCATTGTAACCCTTGGCCAGTGGCCACTAAAGAAGCCTTCGGTTCGTGTACTGTTCATGTTTCGGACACTCCAAATGTCCTCTCTGGGTTAATTTGATGCAATCTAGGATCAAGGAAGAAACCTTATTCATGATATCAAATGCATTGCAATGCTCTGCATTTAGAGGGTGAAAATAACTAAATGTGGTGCAAATAACACCATGCGTCACAAAAAATTCCTATTCTAACTGCTACTCTCCGGTCCAATTTAGATTTTCTTTTTGCAAAGTGGTTTCGGTTTGCATATAATTGTGGTTTGCAAACTCAATCACCAGCCTCTTGTTTGTTTTTTTTTTTTTTGCATGTAACTAAACGACATCTTTTATAGGCTGAAGGGAGTGTATATTTATATGTCCCTTCAAAAACAAAAATGTAAAGACATAGTCTCCAGTCCCCAAGAAATAATTAAATCGCATAGGTCCAAATTGAATCTATGTAACTTGCGAATTTCACTATACAATAGTATTAGGTTTGCACAACTAATTAATGACCAATGTCTTGCATAATGGCAACCAAGTAAGATTCGAAATGGATATCGATCTCAATGGTGAAGTTTAAAATTTACAGAATGTTGGATTAGAAGATGTCCTGGTATGCACATTAATTGCGATGGAGTAGCCAAGAGGAAAAGGTCCAAAGCTACTCCTATTTTCCTACTACCCCTGTTGGTAGCCTAAGGCCAGTCTCAGTGGAGGTTTCATATCCCAGTTTCCAACACATCCATATTTTGGAAACAGTGCAGAAGAGTTTCATCTCCATGAAACTCTCTCTACTCCCATGAAACTTTTATCATCTCTCTCTTCATCAATACAGTGCCATGTCAGCGTATTTACTACCTATGAAACTCCATGAAACCCCCACTGAGACTGGCCTAAGAGTGCTTCGGGCTAATAACGCAAGTAATTACACACATATTACAAGGCCATTTTGGATTTATGCACCTATTATATTGGAAGAAAGAGGAGAAAAAGGTGAAGTCTTTGCTTTGCTTAATGCCCAAGGAGCCATCTATTTGCACAGAGCTCAAACATATTGGTGTTGGCTCTATTTTTTTAGATTTTTGGCTTATCTGTAAGTCCAAACAAACAGCACGACTTCCTAAAGTGGATTTTTCAAACAGTTTTCTAAGCCTAAAACCATGTACACCATCTGCGTCCGCATATCCACCGATTGCTACCATCTTGAAAAGCACATACAAAAACCATAAGCAGCCCCGATCGTTTCGGCTTCTGGCTTATTTTTCACTATTTCTAAATTTCGTCTTTTTCTGATTTTTTTTTGGATTTTTTGAGTTTTTTTACCGGTTCTTTTTTTCCTGTATTCGTTTGTATTACACGTGATGGGCTAGCCCATTTTTTCTATTTTTAAAATTTTTAAATTTAATTATACTAAATAAGCCACCTTTAGCTACAGTGCAATTTCAGCCAGCTACAGTGAAATAAGCCATAAGCCACAGCCCAACCGATCACCACACAATGAATATGTCATCAGGAGCACCAACATTTCTGCCAGGCACACCCAACCATATGCATGCGCCCCTATACAAGCCAAACCCAATGTGTCCAAAGGGGGGAAAGTTATCTTTGGGAAGTTCCCTCCCTCAAAATTCAAACACATATTAATAATTCTCACGAGAATAATGCTTATCTGTATGAACTGTTTCAGAAATATATACAGAATGATTTGGTGACAGAACGGCCCGAGAAAACCGAAAATATGACTGTCCAAACAAAAGTCGGCCAGTTGATTTTCCATTGTCCTTAAAGGACGAATTTTATGGTGATTCGTCGTACCGAGCAAGTACATTGGGTAAATCACCTAGTATTGAACACGAAGAATAGGTTAATGACGGTAAACAACGAGCAAGCAAGGTACTTGTGAGGTTAAGGCCACATTTGGAATGAAAGAAATTTCACCGATCTCTGCAGAAGTTAAATTATTCCTGTGTGCAGGAATATCCTGATTCCTAACAAAAATTGAATTGTTTCCAATGAAATTCTTGTATTCCAAACGCGCGCCCGAGGTGTTGCTTTGATCAAGCGACCTGATCTAACGGTCGAGATTTGTTCTCTGAAACCCTACTCTATCCCATGGACCACTGTAAAATGCCCCTTGAAGTAATTTTGCATGAACAGTTCTGAATTACCAGTATATAAGATCTTTGGGTGCACTCATCCCTGCCAAGAAAGATACTAAAAAGAAGTGAAAATTTTGTCTGAACCGTCCTCAAAAAGGGGGGGAAACAAATGATGGGTTGCATTGGAGAAGCAAGCCATTGTGCAAGCCTGCATATCAAATGCAGTAAACAAACAAAGTGTTCAATTAAGAACAGAAAGGACTCCCACGTATCCAAAAGAAATGCTTAGTTATGGAGGCCTCGACCCTCCTCCCCAGGGTGCTGTCTGCTCTGTGACAGCAACTCCATGGATCATGGTGACCTTGGTGCTGTACAATAATGCTATCTGACTATTGTGTTTAGGGAAATGGGATTAGGAAATAACTGATATTGCACTCTTCCTCCTTCCATCCACTTGCCATTTACACCCCCTCCTTTCGCCGGCAAAGGCACGGCTGGCGGCATGTGCGAGACCCCCCTAGCGGATGCTAGGCATACGGGCTCCTCGCACGTCCGGAACTTAATTCATAAGTTCCTACAGACAATTCTAATCTCCAAATTAAATGAATTTTTGGGGTACATGTCGACTAATAGGACTGTTCTTTTTGGCTGCAGCTTGTGGCTTTTGAGCTGTTTGTACGAGAGATTACAGAGTAACAGAAGCTCACGTGTGGTTTTTGGTGATATAAATGAAGTCGTTAAAGTATGTACTATAATTAACTAGTAGACCCTATCTTGAAAAAACACTCCGTTTAAAAGTTAGTTACAATAGAAAAACTGAAAAACAACTTTTAGAAGTTGAAAAGAACAGAGCCAATATTTGCGAAGACATGCATGTACCATATGAGAATTGACCTTTCTAGAGTAAGAGAATTGTAATTAATCAGTTAATTATTACGTGAAACACCCGATTTCGTGCTAGGAAAGGGATTGTTGTTGATTAGATCATGAACGTTGGGGTGATCCGTTGTGGTAGACTGAATAAATACGAATCATTGTATTTCAGGCTAATTAGACGATTGGTGGCGCTGATTGGCTCTAAGGCCTCCCAATATATATAACAGATATACCCCCTAGCTTTTGCACATTGTTGATGCATATCAATATGCGACTCCGTGGCTCAGACGCAACGCAGACGCAATATATGATGCGTCGGCATGTAGCTTCACGTTGAAGAATGCAGTGATAATATTGCTTAAGATTTGGCCACCAAACATATATACCCAATCCGGTCAGCCGCCCTGCAATAAACATGTTGTAGATAATACGGTATAATCAAATATTCAGATATAATTCCAACATAATTAAATATAATTAAAACATATTTCTAGAGTTATATAAATAACAAAAATTACATATAAACATGTAATTCTACCATACATATATCCAATGTATGTAACAAGGACACTGCCGAAATGAGCATGTACAACATTTTCATGATCCAGGGAATAACTAGAACTAGTATAAACTTCAAGTTTTAGTTATTGATTAGTGCTCTCAGATGTAGGGTTATATAAGAAATAATCTTAGCCTTCCCGCTACTATGATCTATACTATTCACTAATTGAATATGCAAAGTGAGATTCAAACTTTGAGCTCTAAATTACAAGTTATTTATACGTCAAAAACTTTCGGCCAGTAGGAAGGCAAAGCAAAATGATCACAAGACAGTACTTCTAACTTGATATAATCTTAGATAAAACAATCACAATTTCTATAAGATTAACAGCCGGCCGAATGGCTAACTGAAGCATATGAAGTACTAAAGATCACAGATGTAAATACCCAACTATTTCGAAAATGATAAATTGCACAACTGAGAAGCAAATGACAGTAATAGTAATAATTTGGAGCTCAAGTTTGGTCATTCAATTTTAGTATAAGACCTCAATTTCATCATCGAGCTATCGATCCAAACCCACATTATCTTTTTGCCAATTTCAATCAGAGATAGCAATCACCCACAGAATGTATATCTGAATCAGAAAGCAAAGAGCAAACAGCTAGTATACTCACAACGTCGGTGATACTCGAAATCACCTAGAAGAACCGAACCAGGCAAGGCACACATGCAGCGTTGTCCCAGAAAACCAAGCGCCTCGCTATGCCGCGCAAGGAGACAAGGTAGACGGAGATACAATGTCACTTTTCAAACCTCGGGTAGCCGAAGTCAGAAGTCAAGGGTCGGGGTGGATGTCGCACAAGACCGACGAGAGCTCTAGCCAAGA
The DNA here is from genome assembly GCA_017311315.1 of Dendrocalamus latiflorus. NCBI lineage: Eukaryota > Viridiplantae > Streptophyta > Magnoliopsida > Poales > Poaceae > Dendrocalamus > Dendrocalamus latiflorus. The sequence continues at coordinate 9,891,417 of CM029625.1, read as the reverse complement.
GCACCCGTGAACACCAAGAACAAGCCACGGATTCTCCTTCAAACACTCGGCACAAAACCTAGCCGAATCAACCTTCTAGAGGTAAATCCCCAAATATTCCCTCACTGCCAGATCCAAAGAAAAGGCACAAAAAAACGCATAGGAAAACCCAAAGAATGGCTATTCAGGCTGCACAGCCACCAACAACGAGTAAGAAACTCGGCCGACTGCCCTTCAAGCTCAAGACCGAGACACAGCTGAGAGATGGATAGGAGATCGGAGGGGAGAAGAAGACTCACTTCATTTGGTGCTAAAGAAAGGAGAGGAAGGCTGCCTCTTATATGGGAGTGGGGAGAAGGCCGGCAGGCTACTGCCACGGCTGGCGCCAAAGCACCTGGACCGGTGGTGCCTCTGTCGCCGCCCCCGCCTCTACTAGACTCGGTCGGTCGGGAGAACCGGACAGCCGAGCACCTCCCCAACTGTGCATGCCCAAGAAGGCTTCAGCCTTATCTCCTCTATTGTCCCACTGACAGGTGGGACCCCCTTCTTTTTTTTCCCTTTTTGTCAAATTGGGAATTATTCATTTGCCCTCAGGAATCCAACAAAAACAAAGATCTGATTGTACTTGCAATGCATTCCTCGAACACAAACTAATGCCCAACTAATTTAGGCTATCTTTAAAATGGAAGAGTTTCACAACGAACAATTCAACTCTCACACAAATCTTAATTTTATAATTTCTGCATGCGATCCAAACAGAGAACATGTTTTTTTTTAAAAAAAACTAAACCAAAAATGAAAGAAATAAAAAAGATAAGAGAAAAACAAAATAAGTCAGAAGTACATGCATGCTTATCTGGTCATAAATCAAGGATGGGTTCAGCAAAGCTTTGACTTTTTTTTTTTGCTTTTTGTTATAGTTTTTTTTAAACAATTGAATGTGGCTGCTTGAACCAACATTATTGCTTGCAAGATTGGCATTATCAATCTATCTACACAGTACAAATTGGAAGAAAAAATCAGAATAGTACAAGGATAGATATATGAATATGAACACCCATCGATGGATATATTATCGCTAGCTGCTGCGCATAAAATGATTGATTTTCGAAAAGGGGCTGGTTAATTAGTGGTAGCTAGTACATTGGAAACTTGGACGTGGCTCGGTCGATGGATGGATACACTGATATTAAAATTTCAAGCGATGTCGCGTGACGCGCTGAAATGCCGGTGTGTGTCGCCTCCCATCACGCAGCCCCCGACGGCGACATCGTCGTCCTTCCGATGATCCATGCATGCACATAACTATATTTGCATTCTCTTGTGCTATACAAGTCTATGGCTACCGTCGATGGTTTTAAATTCTAGCATGAACGTTTATACGAATGAACTAAATATAGATAAGTTATTTTAAAAAAATAATGAAAAAGCTGTTTTGTTTATTTATTTAGAATGAATCATAAACTGTAAGTTCAAATAAAGGAGCATATAAATGCCTTTGTAGATCAGACTGTGTATGCAATTAATTATGCATGCATAAACTAGTTATGATACGGATCTTTGTAAGTTGTCCCTTTTTTCCCAAGGATAAATAGATTTTTGTGACAATTAGATTTGTAAAGAGATTGATGTGCCGTATAGTAGTTGTCCCATGGATAAAAACATATGATCAGTTATGCTTAAGAAAATTTTAGTCACCTTATAACTACTACAAAAGAGACTATACTAAATGACTACATTATATACGGTTTATAGAGAATTGTCTATGCTTGAACTATCACAGACGGTTTATACTAACAACCGTCTGTGATATTTTCATATATGGTTATTAACACGAACCGTCTGTGATAATTGAGACATCATAGACGGTTCATGTCAATAACCATCTGTGAAAGTTGCGGACATCATAGACGATTCGTATAAAAACTGTCTCTGATATGAGCATTATCACAGATGGTTCTTATAACAAACCGTCTATGTTATTGTGGACATCACAAACGATTTGTATAAATAACTGTCTGTGAATTATCACAGATGGTTATTAATACGAACCATCTGTGATAGTGTCGTATCACAGACGGCTTGTGGTTGGAACCGTCTGGGATAATCTGTGCTATTAAATAGAAGGCGTATGTGGTCTCGACACAGATCTATCTTCATTACGATGCATCGGTGGTGGAGCAAGGCAGCCGGCTTTGGGGAGTTTGGTGAAAACATATCGCTTGTAGATCTGTATACATCTTCTTAGTGATCAGAGGTTAGTACTCAATTGTTCCTAATAACTTATATGCCTTGTAATATAAAGAGATGATAGCTAGGTTTTTGTTAGATCTAGCTAGCTAGCCAGATTTAGAAAGATAATAATACTTTGCTCAATTTCAGAATGGGTAAGCACTCCTAGTTTACTTCAATATATTATTGCTTAATATTATTATTTCATGAATATGTGGCTAGTTAGTTACCTAATATAGATGTGTGTAATTAAGTAGCTAGTTTGATTTGCTATAATAGCGCTAATAATCTAATTTGATACACATTTGTTACATGTGTAGCGTAGATGGACCGAAACTGGATGTATGTTGAGAACCGTGTGAATGAATAGTACATTAATATCATGCCTGCTTTTAGAAGAGCGGCCGAGCTGGATATGTTGAAGAAGGGGATGGAATATATATACTGTCTATGCATTGATTGTGATAATCTAAAGATGTTTAGCAACTCAACGTAGATCGAAGCTCACTTGATTCGAAGGGGTTTCAGAAAGAGGTACAAATGTTGGACCAGCCACGGTGAAGAGAAGATTACATAAGAAGGTAGTTATGACATCGTCGAGGGAGACAACGATATGCCGATTGTGGACTGTGGTTTCGATGAGGATAGGTCGCAAGATGACAATCTGGATTAGATGCTACGTGATGTAGAAGGGAACTATAGTGAGTGAGAGTTTGGTAAATTCGAGGGCTTGATGGAGAATTTAGAGAAACCTTTGTTCCCGTGCTGCAAACCGCAATACACAAGATTGTTATCCATTCTAGAACTGTTGAAATTGAAGGCAAGTAATGGTTGGTCCGTCAAGAGTTTCACAGCATTATTAGGTCTCCTAACGGACATGCTTCTAAAGGGAAATATGTTGCCGAGAACCACCTACCAAGCCAAGAAGATTCTTTGTCCATTGGAAAAAAGTAGAAAAATACATGCATGTCTAAATGATTGTATTCTCTAGCGTAAAGAGTATGCTAGCTTACATGTTTGTCCGGTGTGCAAAGCATCCTGATACAAGCGTAAAAATGATGGGAAGGGCATCGAGGTGAAGCAAGAACCTTCTGCTAAGGTGTTGTGGTATCTTCCTGTAATTCCCCATTTAAAGTGTTTATTTGCAAATTGAAAGGATGCAAGATTGCTGCGTTGGCACTCGAAGCAGCGTAAGAAAAACGGAATGCTAAGACACACTACTGATTCTACCTAGTGGAGGAACATCGATATGATGTTTATAGACTTCGGTGTGGAACCGAGGAATATAAGGTTTGGGTTGAGTACAGATGAAATGAATCCTTTTGGTAACATTAACAACTGACATAGCATCTGGCTCATGACTCTGTGCATGTACAACCTTCCTCTTTGGTTGTGTATGAAACGGAAGTATATTTTAGTATCACTACTTATCCAAGGGCCAAAGCAATCTGGAAACGATATTGATGTATACCTAGCACCATTGGTAGAAGATCTTGCGATACTGTGGAATGAATGGGTACATGTATGGGATGCAGACAAATGAGAGAACTTCACTCTGTGTGCCATGTTGTTATGCACCATTAATGGTTTTCCCGCCCTTGGTAATTTGTCAGGATTGAGTACAAAAGGAGCCAAACCCTGTCCGCATTGCTTAGATTATACTAAGAGTGTGTGGTTGAACAACTCGTGTAAAACTGTGTACATGCGTCACCGTAGATTCCCTCCAAAGTATCACCTATACTGCAAGATGAAAAAATAATTTGATGAAAAAAAAGGATGACTCAGTACCAAGGTCTTTTAGCGAGAAAGTGGTCTTTGATATGGTCAAGGATATCAACATTGTGCTTGGAAAAGGGACATAAATTGAGGACATGTCAGAAGAACATGTGGAAGAAGAGGTCAATATTTTGGGACTTGCCTTATTGGGAACACTTATAAGTTCGCAATTGCATCGATGTCATGTACGTAAAGAGTAATGTATATGACAGCTTGATTGGTATCTTATTGAACATTCTTGACAAAACAACAGATGATGTCAACGCAAGGTGTGACTTGGTCGTTATGAATATTAGGACCGAATTAGCACCGATAGAGACCGATATATGATTCACTTGTTAGCTACAAGATCTATTTGAAATGGCATGTTACTATTCCAAAGGGACCTTGTAGCAATAATATATACCACATAGACCTTTAAAGAGCATGAAGCAAGTTACACACTCCAATGTGTCAGGTTTAATGAACTTGAGATACTAGTGTATGTAATTTGATTTATGAAACTTTGTTTTATGATCTTTAGTACTTCATGATATATGCTTCACTTGTTAGCTACAAGATCTATTTAGAATGACATGTTACTGTTCCAAAGGGACCTTACAGCAATAATATATGCCACATAGATCTTCAAAGGGCATGAAGCAAGTTACACACTCCAGTGTGTCAAGTTCAATGAACTTGAGACACTGGTGTGTGTAATTTAATTCATAGAACTTTGTTTTATAATTTTTAGTACTTCATGATATATGTTTCACTTGTTAGCTACAAGATCTATTTAGAATGACATGTTACTGTTTCAAAGGGACCTTGCAGCAATAATATATGCCACATAGACTTTCAAAGAGCATGAAGCATGTTACACACTCTAGTGTGCCAGGTTCAATTACCTTGAGACACTTGTGTGTGTAATTCGATTTATAGAACTTAATTTATTTATGCTCATAGCTCACTGCAATTAGTTTTTTCTTATAAGAGAGATGGCGTCCACACAATCATCATCATCGTCATCTACGTCTCACGCTCCGAAGATTGGATAAGTGTGGCCGAGGAGTATCGAAAAGGTCAGAGGGCCGAATGACCATCACGGTGGTCTCTCCGGATGGGGTCCCTTTGAAACTGAAGAAAGCAGTGGCAGCATTTCAGACTACCCACGGGATAATTGGAAGGCAACAGGTCCCCATCACCATAGCAAGCTGGAAAGATTTGGCAAAAGGTCAGAAAAATCAGCTGTGGGAAGAAATAACAAATTCGTTCAAGATCCCAGCAGAAGTATAGGGACTCGTGCAACGGCCGGCGTTCCTCGCGATGGGAAAAGAATGGAAGAACTTCAAGAGCACTCTTATCACGCAGTACGTGGCCAAGGATCTCATGCCCTTCACAAGGTGTCCTTTCGTGTCGTTGGAAACATGGGAGGCCTTTGTGCAGATGAAGACAACAATCGAATTTGAACAACAAAGTACGGTGCACAAGGCTCTCCAATCACAAAACACTCATCATCACAGATTCAGTATTGCTAGGTACGCAGGTAAAATCCTACAGTGGAGGATGTAGGATGAGGTTGCAATCCGATCAGAGGCCTCCCTGCCATTTGCCGGGATCGCAAACGAGGGTGCCGGAAACTAGTTAAAAGCGAGGTCATCAATCACGTCTTCGGTGTCTCCTCTTTCAAAAACCCCACAGACAAGGAAGTATTCCAACGCCTGATAAGATATGTTAAACTATATAGTTGTTAATGCCTCTTGAACTTCATGAGTTAGAAAATAACATGATTGCCTTTTGCAGCAATCATTCACTACCAAATCTTCTTGAGGCTCCTTTGAAGAATAAAGGGAGAGAGATATACTATCACAGGCCTTGGGAAACAAGGAGCACCCAGGTTGCACACGAGGCTTAGGGGTTTACGTATCTTAGAGGCACGGATTCCCAAATGACTCCAAGACATATAGGAGTAGGAAGAGATCCAAGGCCTATCACGACGAACAAATAAAATATGAGCTTTATACACAACTTGAGGAATAGCTATCTACCTCACTTCAAGAGAAGACTACCTCACTTCGAGGAGAGATAGATTTATTAAGGGAAGAACTGATACAAGTCCGCAACCAATCACAACTCACCCCTGTTAATGCGTTACCCAGTCCCCCTCAACGTCGGAGTAGCTGCGTGTCCACGCTAATTACTCAACATAGTGACGTCCATTTACCTATCAACGCCATCCAGATAATGTACCTCTTTAGAATGCTACGTAGATAGATCTACCTGGTGGACGCCTTAGCTCATCGTGTATCATTATATAGGAGCCCACGCTTTGCATTCTCAGAGCCAGGCTTGTTGGCTCTATTCCCATTGACGCTAGGGGGTGGCGTATCCATGGCTATCAGGGACGCTGGTGCATGGTGCCTAACTAGAGACCGGTTTTGTGAAAGTTCAGGTGGACATGATTAATGATGTTTTTAGGAAAGTCCCTCTTGAGAAGCAGCCAAACGAAGAGATTACAACATTAGGGTATGGGGGTACACACATTCATCTAGTAGCCCAAGAGAGACATCACCCTCGACTCGTTCGTGCCGCGATCTCCACATCCAGTGGCCCAAGAGGGATATCATCCTAGACCTATCACATTGGCTCCCATGGTGAAGGGGACGGGGTTCCTGATCTTCCGTCAGGTGATGATAACTCTCGTTTTGGTGGAACGCGACACACCGATCCGGCTTCAGATCCAACAGACCCGAACCCTGCAACCTTAGCACCACGACTCCTCTGGTTATCAACCGTGTCACTAATCCGGTTGACCTCGCCAAGAAGGCTAATCCCTGCCTGCGAAATGCTGAACACAAGCAAGAACCCGAAAGAACGCAGCTCAAAGAAGTGACAATCTGCAGATGTATGATTAAGATCACGAAAGTGGGGTTTCACTACTGAAGACGGCGACTGTTCGATGACAGATTGATCTAAAGTAAAACCCAAACCCTAATGGTGGGGGTGGCGGCTGGATATAAGGTCTAAGGGTCATCACACCCCCTGGACGCGTCCCCTAATGGGCTCTAAGACGATACACGGCCCAACGGACCAAAAGACGGTGACGCAACACCCTGGCAGATTCTGGATGCTGATTTGTTTCGACGATTCCCGTTGACTCCGGTGGCATTTGGACCTCAAACCAAAGCCATTGGTTAGCCTATGAAATTATCTTTCCATGCATATGTGGGTCGTCGAAAACGGAGTCCGTATGCGTCCTGGGCGTCCGTTTTACTGCAGGCTGGTCCTGAAGGCCGAGGCAGACTCGAACTCGAATTGGACTGGGCCTCCGGCTTGACTTGGACGTCCTTGCTGGTCTTCTCCGCCTCCACACCTCTCTTCATGTACTTCATGACCCTCTCCAATGTTCCTAAGCAAGATAACATCATTAGATAGCAATCTATTCTCAAAACTATGAAAAGGATCGCTTAAGAACGAGCTCACCTCTAGATTTAATTGTCGCATGCGAGCTCGGGTCATTGGACCTTGCATAACGGTTGGAGGATCAGCGGTTGCATCCGAAAGAGTGATGTCCTCATCACATGGGTCCACCTCCAGCTCCATTTCTGAAGCCTGTTGCATCGACTCTGTAGAGACGACATCGAAAATATATCGTAAGTGAGGCGCTAAAACCCAACCGAAGAAGATTAAGGCCCCTCCCGGACAATGGAAGTTCATTCTCGGAGTGTCGTTAGCCCCCTGTGTCACAATTACCTAGGCTTGGACTGATTTGCAATACATTGCATACCTGGTACATGCAGATGTCCAAATGAAGCCAAACCGGCATAGTGGATTCACTGTGAGATATATGGAAGCACATTTTCTCCACGACTCAGGCTACTTCGTCATGACCTTCGAAGACTTATTTTTACTATTCAACCTTGGCAAACTCGACGCCTCACTTCTACGATGCTGAACACTGTAAGTGTACTGTATAATCATGTTCTACATTCACGTCATATCGATAAATGTCATTATTCTTTGCTTATATATAGATACATGATACAACAAGTCCAACGATGGCGAGAACCAGTGGGTTTCCTCGACCCACACTTAGTCTCTAAGCAATCCATCAACGATAATGTATCCTTCATCCAAGATTACATAGCGAGCGAATTGATTGCTCATAGTGACAAGGAGTACATCATAATACCCTTCAACCAAGGGTAAGTGCTTCACTAGTTGCCATATAAATTTCATTTGTAGCACTTACACAACATGAACTTAGGATTAATCACTATGGTGATATACATGACTAGGGGTAATTGGATTCTGATCATGATTATACCAAAGTGAAGCAAGGTAATATACCTTGATTCTTTACTTAGTAGTGACTACGACTTCACTCATGTGCAACAAGCAATTGATAGGTAAACTCATTTTCTCCATACATAACTCTATTGTAATCTTTTCTTCGTTTGCAATGGCCGAGGCTAACTTTTTTGGAGTTATGTAGGGCATTTAGCACTTATGTTGCCCAGGGAGAGAGACATAAGGAATCTAGTGACACAGGATGCGATTTCTAGTACCCGCTACAACACAACAATCCTATATCACACTTCGTTATAATGTCTCTAGAATTGACAATACATATGTATGTAATTCTATTATTGCAGTACCACCAGCAGTTACAGGGTAACGTATGTGGATTCTACGTTTGCTACCATATGAAGGAAATCATGGACGCTAAGACGAATGATCCAGAGGTTTATCAACCTTCCAATAATTATTATTTTCTGATTATATATATATGTATATATACACACACATACTAATGGCTTAACATTACTCGTAGCGACAACGTGTGGACTTCGACGAAAGTGCAATTGATCTTAACAAACTCGTCGCAATTCGAAGAAACCTCTCCCTATTCTTGCTAGTAGAGGTCATAAATAAGACTGAAGAATTCCACCCTGGCAATGGTGATTAGATGTTGAAACATTAGATTCAATTGTAATCACTCAATTGTGCTTAGTCAAACAATTTCTTCAATTCAATTCATTTGTGATATCTGTGTAACAATTGTCATGCTATATATGTGATCTACTTGTGTTATTTCATTCATCTATGAGATTTATGTAATGATTATCCTGTGCTATATATATATATATATATATATATATATATATATATATATATATATATATATATATATATATATATATATATATATATATATGTATATATATATGTGTGTGTGTGTGTGTGTGTGTGTGTGTGTGATCTTGCTCGTTTTCATATAGCATGGCTAGCATATCCTGAGGCTAGCTGAAAAAGAGCAATTAACATCGCTGTTGAAATAGTTTTCACAGACGGTTCGGTGTTCCAAACCATCTATGATATGCACCATATCACAGACAGTTAATAAAAACCGTCTATGATATACACGATAACCAGCTATTATCACTGACATATAAACGCAGACAGTTCAAAAACCATCTTTGATGATGGGAAACCATCTGTGATGACAGTTTTGAACCATCTGTAGTACAATATATAGAAAACTCCATTTAATTGATCTGAGTTTTGACCTAATGTTACTCTTGCATATGTAAATATAGCTATGATGCATATGCATAATTTTTTGCTAGGTTGATTAGGTGTGTTTTCGACCTAAAAATACACTCCTTTTATAAGATGTCTGGCAAAAAATTAACAAAGAAATAAAAATACACTCCTTTTATAACTAAATACATGCTATTTTAGGTATCCATTACACGATCACAAACACACACATTAGATGATTTTTTATTTATGTATTATTAAGAGTTAAAATATTATGAATACCTCTTATTTATTTTATATGATATATAACTAATATAATTATATTTGTGTATATTAATTGACAGTTAAAATTTTAATAAGTTTGACTGCATTATTTCTAGAACGACATCTATTTAGTGATTGATGGAGTGAATTTATGACAAAATGTGATATCCCCCTAATAAGAATGTATGCATTATTTCATATTTTAGGTATTGTCTACCTGATCAATAGGACAACTTCAGTTATAATTTAACTAGCCATAAAATTCATGCAATTGCATGGCCACAAGCTGGAGTCATATATTTGAAAATACGGCTGTTCTCATTGTAATTATACAGCTCTAATGTCTATAGCTTATCTTTACATGTTATAGATTATAACACACCATAACTGATGGTGTAATCTTTCTTTTTTTTCTCTAATTAATGTGGAAATTTCTAGACTATTAGAGCGAGCGTGGAAGTTCCTTAATTTTAACATTGCTATAGTTATATATTAGATAGATTAGGTGAGATTGAGCAATGATGGATCAATTCACTTTTGATATTGTCTTAACACTATAGTTTCTTGCTCATGTAAGATGAAACATAATGAAGGCTATCAAATTTAGGCATTTCAGGTACATTAAGCCATAGAGCCAAATTAAGCACCACAATAATTTATTTTGGATAATACAAACATATTGTGTTAAACTATTCGTACAAAAGTTGTATTTAATCTACGAGGGCTCTACAATGGGGAAAAATTAAAGACAGTCTCTTGGCTTAAGGATGCATGCACGTATGCAAATATAATAGCAATTAATTAATCTTAGATTAGTAAGGGACACCCGTGCGTTGAGGGTTAGGTTAATGGTTTTTAATTAGCTCATGAAAAAAGGTGTGAATACAAACATGGCCAAATAAGATGTCTGGCACAGCTTACTTAACTAAACGGACCATATCGTGTCAGTCCATGGGTAGAGCCTCGGAGCCAAATATGGCCCAATAAGGTTACGACTGTGCCATGGTGGTCGGGCACATGTAGCACAATAGGCTAAGGATAGCCTGTTTAGCACGCAGGTTCGCTGCCACGTGCGCCACGTGTTCCCTCGCGTCCGCCCACGCAGTTGCCAATGCTGACGTGTCAGGAACCCAGATTTTATAATCCGGATTCCTCTGTGATTCCACCGCACTATTCCCTGGATCAGTAGATAGTGCTCACAGATTACAGCTCTGAATATCAAAGTACATATCATGCGGAAGCGTAAATATAATAGTAAACTTACTGATGGGCCGATTAGGCCAAAATCATGAAATTGCAGCAGCGGAAGAACGAAGCACACAGGTGGACCTTCAGGACATGCCCACAGGCAGCCAACTGGAGGTGCGCGGCCTAGCCCTTGACGTCGTCATCATCTTTGCCACCATGACCAGTAGTGTTGCTGAAGCGTAGTGATCTGATTCCTGCTTCTGGATTTGTTATGAGAGCGAGTGTGAGCACACTAACCACCGTGCTCCACGAGCCAATACACAGGATGCAAATAAATAGTATGCATGGCTTATCAAAGGAGAGGCATAGTGTTATTAATTCTACCTAAACTCCACACGGCGATTGCCATAATTGACTTAATCCACCAAGACACACTTTCCTTACTGATTGTTGTCTAAGACTCCAAACAGCAAATATCATCAGTTATACAATCCATCAATCAATTGCTGCCTAAATCCCCAAACAGCGAGTATCATCATTTAAATAATACGCCAATCAATTGCTGCCTAAAGCTCCCAACAATTAGCGACACCATTTATCTAGTATCATTTATTTTATCCACCAATATCTTTTGCATTCTAAATTCTTAATAATCCAATCCTTTTGTTATTGATCCACAACCATAATTTGATCTTCCCAATAATCAACCTTATTTTGCATTAACTATCTCTAACTGATTTACTAGTATACCTCCATCAAGAATATCATTGATCAAGTCTACGCATCACTAGTATACATGCACCAAGAATATCATTGATCAGTCTACAATTCACTAGTATATATCCACCAAGAATATCATTGATCATGTCTACAATTCACTAGTATACATCCACCAAGATTATCAATGATCAAATTTATACTCCAAGAATTGTTATCATACCTCCAAATTTCCAAAAATTCAATTGACCCATCTAGTAGTCGATTCTATTAATCCCAATATTGTCAACATCTTTTTAGAATTAATATTAGTTATCAGTGTCGTAATCCAACAATTACCTTTGCACTCCTTAATTCTCCAAAAATCATTTAAATCATCTATCTAGTATATATATTCACTTAGTCTCCACCAATTTATTTCTCCCAGAATCCACTCTATCTTTTTCTATTTATGATCGACATGAATCCACCATTACCTTTATGTGTATACTACAAACATCCATCTCCTTTACTCACGACCCTGTTTATTCCTTCCATATTTTATTTTGTAAGATTAGAAGTGTCATTATTTGAAATATAATACATAGAAATTTACTGAGACCTAGCAGTTTTACACAAAAACATAATGTGTAAAGGAATGCAATAATAATAATGATTCAGATTCCATCCACCATTACATGGCATCCGCACCATATGCTAACATTTCAGCGTTATAACCGCTTACAGTACCACTGGGACGACAGCCAGGACAACTCAAATCAGGGCTTTCCATTGCCCTTCCACTTTTCCATTTCCACCCACAAGGTTGTTTTTGAAACAGAACTATATCTGGCTAAGTTCCCATGTCCGCCTTTGACCGTGGGCATGGCTATTCGAATAGTTTTGACTCTGCAGAGTTTGTACACTTTCACCACAAGAGATAATCAACTCGTTGCCCCACACGATTCCTTAGTCATGTGGTTGAGTAGACCATCACAGTGATTTTTCAAAGTATATAGTCCCTTCTGTCATCTCACCTTATGGGAAACTGCCCACTTGCGGTGGGTCCCATCTATGCGCGGGATGTTCCCCACAGTTACTAACGCAGCCGGGCTCCACTTTCCGCAACGTTAGAACAGCTGGGAAACTTCACCCTACACCGGTGTCCCTTAGGGCCCCCTTGCCCGTGTGTATCCACTTCTATCCACTACCAGTGAGATGAGTCCGGGGTTTCGATAAGTTTACTTAGCCAAGTTGTACTTTACAGACTTATGGTTGTACTGTTTTACACAGGTTAACATGACAAAATTCAGTCCTTAGGGTTACCTGGATGGTTCTAACACATTTCACAATTTGTGCGTCCACTGCACCACATACCAGCCCACAAACCATCCATCCAGGCATTTAAGCATTATTGGGGTTTTTGGGAACATAAAGTAATCATATCAGCATATACCAGTCATTACCACCATGACTTCCCAAACTAATTTCTCATGATTAAGAATGACAATGATGCTTGGGGCATTTCAGCGCCCCCGAATATCTATGCAGTACTAAGCATAGCGTATAATTAGGGACTTATTTTCAAAAGGTTACTATTATAGTTTTGCTAGGGCGACAAGGTTCACACATTCAAATATTTCAAAGGAGGTGTAATATTATTCAAGGTAAATGATGGACATATAACTAGAATGATAAATTAAACATGTATTTGCATATAAATTAACAGCATGCAATTTGATAATTTAAATCAAAGTAATTTGCAGAAAACATATGTTCAACATAATCAAAGTATTGACTCGTCTGGCGCGGTTTACCGCGGACTTGAGCTCACACGATGCCTTCTCTTGAGCTTCTATTCTTCTTCATCCCTTCGAGCCTGATCGTGCCTTGATCTACTGAATCTTCACGACTTCTAATTTCTAATTACGCGACAAACGACTGAATCCAAATAAAAGCAAATAACTCAAAAGATCCAAATAAATCCGAATAAACTCAATTTAATTTTATTATGAGTTAATGGATGATTCGAGTTATTTGAGGCAAGGCCGGTGGTAGAATACGATAACTTAATCTTTTTTAACAATTTCTTTTATTATTTTTGTATTTATCAAGGAAGTTCCATGATTTAGGGTATACCTATGAATCAGTGTATGAGTTTAGTTGGGTATCATTTTGTCGAGCGTTAATATTCCGGGCATACGTGATATATAAGCGATGTATACAATGTTTAACCTACCGAGTTAGCCTTACTGTCTGGGTATATAGCATTTTGTGGTATGACATTTTATGTACCTTCAGTTATCGATAGGCTAAGTTTAATTTGAATTAGGGTCTATTTATATGGGTCCCAACTTGCTATACATATAATTATGCTCAATATTATTATGTATTACATCTAGTGTAAAATTTTAATTGATGACACTATTTTTCTCTTTGTTATTCTTTAGTTACTGTTAGGCTTAGCTTTGTTTCTAATTTTGGTTTAAACCTAGCTATCTGGCAAAGCTTACTTTTTAGGGTCACATTTCAATATTTACTATTTAGCAAAATTCTACCACTAAGATTTATTTCATGGTGGCATGATAAATGTTACAGCATACATGTATATATATATATATATTATAATTAATAATAATATGTGTTTACTAAATCATCATTTCATGAGAGCCTAAATCTTACACAATATTCCTAATCAAGGTCTCATTATGCCTTTAATTAGAAATTTTAGGAGTTAATTCACAAGGTTAAAAGGATATTAGTTACTAACATGTGATATTTTAATTTATGTTTAAGCATTCATTAGGTTTGTTTACTCCCTCACTAAATTTTTGCATCCTTCTTAAGCCTTTCCCTGATTTCCTTCCCCTTCAGCCGGACTGCTAGCGCACAGCAACACAAAAATTAAATTCACCAAAAACCCGCCTTGGCGCTGCGGAGCGGAGGCTCCAACGCGCGCGGCCGAGGCAAGTCTTTGGGCTAACGCTGCTAGCCAGGGGATCTCTCATGTGTTACCTGTCTATATAGGGCGTAGATAGCAGTTATGCAATGCGGTAGCAGAGGCCGGGGCAGAGGAGGCCAACAGCGGGGAGTGGCGGCGGTGTAGTCGGCGATGGGCGGCCGGGGAGGTGCCGGTGAGAAGCAAAATGGAATCCCTGCTCCACGGGGAAGGCGATGGAGGTGTCTGCGGTGGCCGGGGATCATCGGAATTGGGTCGGCGACGTGCAGCGGTGGCGGGCTAGGGATAAGCTCGACGCCGACGAGCTACGGGCACGGGGAAGTTCGGTGGAGGGTGGGGACGAGTTCGCCTGGCTCTGAGGAAGGTTCGGGTGTAAGGAATTGGGCTAACTTGGCATGAATCGCCGGCGAGCTTGTCGGCCGGCCGCGAGGAAGAAGGGTGGCGTCGGCGAAGGAGAGGGCACTAGAACCCGATTGCTTGGGGGAAAGGGAGTGGGGGAGTGTGGGAAAGGTGATGGTGGCTTCGGTTGCTCTTATAGACGATGGGGGTGTGCTGGCGCCGACCGGGCGGCGGGGCAGGCGGCGATGTCAGGCGGCGGAGCAGAGCAACGGGATTCAGGGGTCCGACGTGATGATGGCGTCGCGTGCGTGCTGAGGCCGGGCGAAGCGGGGCCGTGTCGGTCGGCTTTGCCGAAGCAGCGAGCAGGAGGGGGGTCCGGGCGCATGCGGGGAGATGAAGAGGGAGGGAGAGGGGCGCTGGCAATTGGGGCCCACTGGCCAGAGAGAGGGGGCGCGGGTGGAGGCGGGACCGGTGTGGCAGAGGGAGCGGCCTAGGCTGGAGGAGCGCGCGCGTGGAGCGGCTGGGCCGCTCGGCCGCAGGAAAAAGGCGGGAGGGAGAGGAGCTGGGCCGGGTTGATGGCTGGCCTGGCTTATATATATATATATATATATATATATATATATATATATATATATATATATATATATATATATATATATATATGTATATGTATATGTATCTATTTCCCTCATGTCTATATATGTATTATTACTATTTTTTATAAATATGTGTGCTCATGGATGTATATGTACATATTTATGTATAATTTCTTATATTATTACTTTGCTGGCTCATTTAATTTGCTTATGTTTAGTTCCTATTTTGACCGACTCTTCCTTGCACAATTCGTTTATACATACATACATACATATATACATACATACATACATACATACATACATACATACATACATACATACATACATACATACATAGGTATGTATGTATGTATTTATGTATATGTGTTTGTATTTTATTCATTTACTTTTATTGCTATTTATGCTATTATCTTCAAAATGAGATTTTATACTTTAACTCAAGTTTCTCTTTCCTTATACTGGAGCATCTTTTCAGATTCATATTTGAAATTTTATCTTTCTATTATTTGCACATTTCCTTTTAGGGTATTACTAATGTTTGTTTCTTTTTGAGCTTCTTAAATTTTTGGAACCTCACAAAATTTCAGAACAATGCCATGAAAATCCAAACTCAAATGAAATATATTGCAAAACCATTCAAGAAATTCATATTTTAAATTTCATATTTTTCATGATGTTACATGACGCCAGCGAGTGGGAGAGAGGGGAGTGCAAGCCACGAGAGGAGGAGGTGACGAGGAGGAGGCTCATCGGAGGGAGAGAGAGAGGAGCAGCGGAGCATGAGAGGGAGGAGACAGCAGGGAGGGAGGAGGCGGCGACCGAGAGGGCCAAGCAACGGAGTGTGAGAGGGAGGAGGTGGCTGCTGAGCGGGCCGAGTGGAGGAGCATGAGCGGGAGGAGGCAGCGAGGCCGTGCCGAGCTCGACACGGTACTGTGCATGCCGTGTCGGGCTGTCTCGCCGGGCAGAGGTCATTGCCCAAGCACATCACGTTGTGTCGGGCCGGATCGGCATAATCCATTTAGTCCTAGTGTGTGTCATGTCTGAATCAAACTAACAGTACCATGCTTCGGTCCGGCACGATTAGTCCGACTTATTTTGGCCACCTCGTTGATGCTTGCAAGTGGTTCCATCCCAAGTTGCACGCTTGCGAAGCAAAAAAAAACAAAAGGGCTTGTCATCTCAATGGGAAAAATAAAGACTTGGAGGAAGAATTTGCCCTAGAGTTTTTGGATGACGCAGCATCAAGACTCAATAACTGATTTACCAATTTTCTTGTCGGGTGACATTGCTTGATGTGTATACAATATGGGGGTATTGAGTGTTAGTTCCTCTATCATTTAGGCTGATCAATTGTAGTTTTCTCATTTGAAATTAACATTTAAATGTCTATTCTATTTTCACCAAAAACCTAGGACTTTGTCTTTTTGTTACTCATGGACACGCCCAGCAAGAATATCGACAAAGTAAGCCATTAGTTGAACTTAGAAAAACAGGATGAAACATTACAACGAGAAGCCACATGGTTGCCTCATGAAGAGCGGCCGCAGAAGATCAGGGTGATTGGGAAAAGCGAGTGCGTCATACGTGCAGGAGCAACACGTGGAAGCGCCGTGTGCATGGCCCCGGCCCACCAACGGCAAGTTGACTGGGCTCCTTCGCTCCCTGCCAGGTGGGTCCGACAACGTGGGGCCCGTTTGCTAGAGAGAAGTTTAAGGATCTATGGTTGTTCCGGTGGGCCCGTGGAAGGTCCTCCGTCCTGCCACGCGCGTGCGGCCCCGCTCCGGGGCATTACTATTGACTAAAATGTCCTCTCGTAATTAACTAATAAAAAGAAGCAAATTTCCGAAAAAATTAATTTTAAATTTGGGCCGTTTCTTTGGGCTTTTTTATGGTTTATGATTTAATTTACACTATAGCTGACTTATTTTACACTGTAACTACCAGTGGTTTTTGGCATAATTAAATTTAAACAATTTAAAAATATAAAAAATATATTATCACATCGCAGACAATGCAAACGAATACGAAAAAAGTAAAAAAAAAACCAAAAGACTAAACAAAGATGAAATTAAGAAATAATGAATTAGAAGATAGAGCTAAAGCTGAAACGAACGAAACAGTTGTTTTCACCTTCTGTCATGCGCAAATTATGACAAAAAAAAAATGCTGTATGCCACCTCCATTTGGCAGAAGCTATCGGCCCCACAAAACTTGTTGAGAAGTAATCCGATCACAATAATGTAATGCGCGCATTCTGTTGAGCCATCAGCCTATGTAAATCCAATTGCTTTAGGTTTTTGATTTCTCTAAAAGTCAAAATAAGTAGAGTAATTTCTTAAAGTAGATATTTTAAACAGTTTCTCAAGTTAAAACCGTATGCGATATCTACATCAGCGTCTCTACTATCTATCCTTATCTCAAAAAATATAAATAAAAACTATCAGCTACAACCGAAAGCTAGCAATCGAGGCATAAAACTTATCTTAGCCAATGCAACAATACATGATTATTGGCTTCGACTCTTGATGCATGCATTCCTAGCTCCGGTCGATGCACACCACACGGTGTAACCTAACCTCAGCACTACAATCGTGGTGATCATTTGGGTTTTTTTGTGGCTTATGGCTGAAAAGCACTGTAGCTGGCTGAAAAAACACTGTAGCTGACAGATGCTTATTTAGCATAATTAAATTTAAAAAATATAAAAAATATGTTAGCCCATTACGTATAATACAAACAAATACGGGAAAAAAAGAACCGGCAAAAAAGCTAAAAAAACCAAAAGTTCAAAAAACAAAATTTATAAATAGTGAAAAATATGCCAGAAACTAGAAACGGAAGCCGAAATGATCACAGTCCGATCAGCTCGGATGGAACTTTTGAAAAGTGAGCAAAATAAGAACTTTTCTGTTGCCCACGAAAATTCCTACTGAACACATTGCAAATGGTCTAGGTATCCAGTAGCGCATTGTACTGCGTGGCGTCAGTCCTGTAATTGTTAGCTAATTAATTTTTGTTACAACAGGATTTGACTTTTCCTTCCTCCAAGTCAGACAGCCTGCACTTTCTCAGTTCTCTGCCAAAAGGAAGAAAACAAGGGGGAAATCTACTCATTTGGACGGTTGTGTATGCTGTCACTTCCTTAGATTACCTGACATTCGCCGGTCGTTTCTTTTAGGTTATGATTTTTAATTCATAATTTTTAAATTCTATCTATTTGTGAGAGATAATACGTAGAGAAAAATAATCATAATTTTCTTTCGACAGATATATTCGCATACTATAATTGCTATTAAGCTACAATTAAGTAAATAAAACGATAACGAAGCTAGTTATATTGCCAGCTGACACAAACTCCATGGTAAAGTTATAAAAAAATGTTGATGCAACTATGGTGTTAGCAAACAACTGTCATTTGCCTAATTGCGGGCAAAGTTTGATTACTTCCAACGCTACCAGATGGATACATACGCTCTCAGTGCTAAACAACCACATGCTTAGAATGATTGGCATAGTCTCTAACCAATGAAAAGAAAAGTGTACACAATTATGATTTTCCTCGGTAGTTGGTACATGATCCTGATATATCAATGCATCGCCACGCATTAGATAGCAAAATCCTGGTATACACAATAAATTCACAAGAAATACGTAGAAAATTCTGCAGAAAAACAATTCTATTATTTCAAAACTTATAAAAACCTTGCATTCCACACGAGACCTAAGTGTACACGACAGCGCGCAACAACCTATCAGGCACACCGGTAGCCACAGGGTGTTGTGCTACAGGAACCCCACGCACTCGCGCATATATTTCCTCCGTTTCCAAATACATATTATTTTAGTTTTAAAATTTTTTAATACAAGTTATTCCATATTTTCGAGCTATCATTTATATATATATATATATATATATATATTCCTTTGTATGTATCTCATTTTTATTTTTAAGATCATTTACTTCTACAAATTAAAGTACACACAACGTCCAAGAGCAATAAGTGATCAAATAAAAAAGGACAAGATGATATTTTGTATGCATAGATGGTGTTTATGCTAGCTGCGGCTGATGGATTTTGGTTGGAAATAAATAGTAGTAAATAAAAGAAGTGGTATTTCGAAGGAGTGGGATGCGTAATACGTTTGCGACACTCTGCCCTTATTTTCGAAACAAGATAGAAACGAGAAGAGTAAAAAAACCGCCTCGAAAAGATAAGTACTTATATTGGATTAGAAGCTAGAAGGAGAAACCAATCAGAATACCTCATAACTTTTGGTTGTTGCACAAAATCGTATAATCATTACTATTATAAAAGAACGAGTTGATGATTGTACGTTTCTTCTCCTTCAATCATCCTATTTTTAATTTTTTATCACTTTCTACTTTTCAACTGATCAGAATAGCCTTCTTTTATAAATATAATTCTTTATATATCTAATAAATTTTGTTGTAATGCACTGAGTAGATAAATAGTTTGCTCAGAAAACGGAGGAAGTGGCTAGGAGGACATCACCCAGCCAGAATTTAACACTGGAACCAGAGAAGTTTCGTGATGCATTAAAAAAATACCTGGGGGGCACAATTCCCTGCAGCGGGCACAGGCGTGCCATTACGGCCGAGTAAGGCAATAAATGTCATGTGAATATTTTTAATTCAGCCTCCTCAACGTGTTACTCATTTAGACAAAAAAATAGCTTATAGCTAAAATTTTATTATAATTAACTAAAATTATACTTTAACTGATAATAATTTATTTGACATAATTAAGTTTAAAAACTTTAAAAATAGAGAAAAGCATGTTAGCCCATCACAAACAATACAAACGAATACGGAAAAAAGAACCTGCAAAAAAGCTCAAAAAAGCCAAAAGTTAGAAAAAAACAAAATTTAGAAATAATAAAAATAAAATAAAAGTTAGAAATTTAAACCGAAATAAGCGAGGCCAAATTCGTACTGCTGCCTTATGCTGGACTACTCTCCTACAGCGATAAAGATTTTAAAGAAGTTGCGCGTTAGTACGGCCCGGTTCGGAAACACTCGAATCATCCCGCTCGTTTCGGCTTTAGCTTCTGGCTTATTTTTCACTATTCATAAATGTCATTTTTCTGAACTTTTGGCTTTTTTTAGCTTTTTTGCCGGTTCTTTTTTCCCGTATTCGTTTGCGTTGTCCATGATGAGCTAGCATATTTTTTCTATTTTTAATTTTTTTAAAATTTAATTATGCCAAATAAGCCACCTTCAGCTACAGTGAAATTTCAGCCGCTACAGTGCAATTTCAGCCATAAGCCTTAGCTTTTCATCCCAACCGAGCGAGGCAGTGAGATTTCATAGGAACTTTATAGAAAACAATTTAATTTCTATAGGAATCAAAAAAAGTCTTGTCTTCCAGATAAGGTCTACAAAATTAGGGTCAAAAATTTTAGTTACTAGTTTCTAGTATTATAATGGAACTTAAAAATTTTAATTCTTTGATTTTGTTTGTCCAATATAATTTTTCATCTACTTTGGTATGCAATTTAAGGAGAGGAAGAAAAACTGAAAATAAACTATCTTCTGCTTTGTTGCTTGCTTCACATGTTGTTGGAGAAAGAAAAAAGAAAAACCCTATTCTTGACTTCCAAAGCTCCCTACTCTCTGGAGCCCCAAAT
Organism: Dendrocalamus latiflorus; assembly: GCA_017311315.1. NCBI lineage: Eukaryota > Viridiplantae > Streptophyta > Magnoliopsida > Poales > Poaceae > Dendrocalamus > Dendrocalamus latiflorus. Next base: position 9,870,213 of record CM029625.1, on the reverse strand, counting down.
CCCAATAATTAATTTGCAATAGCCTCCTTCAACTCTTATCTTTATACTCCACCATCGTATAATACGAACACGAACATGTGACTCGAGTTTGTGACCATTGGGTTAGATGCCTTGGATTCAACTTTTTTATTTTTGAGATTTTCAAGCCGTAACTTGGGAGAAGCGTCCAAACATCTTTCGTGGCTCCATGGTAACTTTTTACATGAACTATAGTTTAATTTTGGCCTCCCAGCCCCCAGGCTCCCAGCTATATATCTCTCCTTTTCCTCTTCAATTTTTATATAAAAGTAGGTGTTAGTTTGAAAACATTAATTTAAAATCACGAATTGGTTTCTATATTGCTGAAAATGTTGATAACAGATGCCTTTTTACATGCAAGTACTTGAAATGAACAGCAATATACAAGCATCTCAAAAAGGAAAAAAAAAGAATGTAAAATGCCATCTAAAAAATAAAAAAGTCAATATCCTTACACAAGTACTGTACCACTGTACTCATAATTCAGTAATTACTCTACATAGTGCCACAGTATGTTTCGTGCAACTGTCCTATTGGCCTTAACCAATACTAATTGGGAAAGATGCAGTATTTTTATGTAAAATTTCTTTGTAAACTTTATGTACTAAAGACGAAAGGTATAAACCAAGTTTGGTTTAAGTTTATTAGTGGTGCAGAATACATATAAGGGTTTTGTGTTTTTTAATTATAAACTATATATATGCACATAAGGTTATTTTCTAGAATAAGCTTTAAATATATAAACTGCAATAATATTTTTTTGTTCAAAACATGCTTATAAATATAAAAGTTAGATTTTTTGTAAGTAAGTCAGTTACCATCATTGTTAATGGTATCAAAATATATAGAATATTGTCTGAATTGCAAACCACTTTTTCCACCGTCACTTACTTCTTTTAAAAACCACTTTTTTCAACGATTACTATTAATTTTTAGTAAAAACTTATAAATTATAATTAAAAATCATGAGCAACATATAATAGAACCGTCTACTATGAGCAGTAGAGGGGAGTCCGAGAGAGAAGTGAGATGCCAAATCCAAGTTTGACCCCAGACAGATGCTGAGACACACAAGCAAAAAAAAAAGTGAGCATTTGAGCACAAAAGAAGGTTTTATCCAATCCCTCACAAAAACCAAATATTATCCTTCGAAACTCGAGCAGTTTCACCTCTGCGATTAATAAAAACAATTCGGGCCCTCTTTTCGGGGCTAATTGCCGTTACAACCAAACAAACTCTTGGATGTTTTCTTAATGCCAAAGGGGAGTTAATAAAAAATACAGAAAAAAATAAATTTTATTTTTATGTATTTTTTTATTTTTTATTATGGATTAACATATTTTTATTTTTGAATTTCAGATAAAAATGAAAATATAAAAACCTACCCGTTGGATCAACTTTGAATGGCTCAGATTGAAGGGGACAGGGAGGGAACAGGGAGCAGGGGGACAGTGAAGCCCCGTTCTTCGCTTGCTTGCTCTCCGCCCCTACTTAAATAGTTTAAAGTGTAAGCTCGTGTGAGCCTTCTGCTTTTGTCTCTCTCCCCTCCCTCCTTTCCCTCCTGCTTCTCTCTCCGTGTCTCCAATTCTTGCAGTGGATTCTGCTGTTTCCTTCTTCTCTGAACCTTGTGGGTTTTCTCCATTCTTGATGAGGTTTTGGGTGCCAAGGTGAGTGCTTCTTTCTTGCCTTTGCTTTGGTGCTATTGCCTCCTTGGTTTAGTTTTTCAAATGTTCGGTTGTTTTTCGGTTGGTTTAGAGGTTCCAACTAATCTTGGTTTCTTGGTGGTTTTGTGGCCTTTTGGTTCTTGTTCTTGGGACTTGTCTGGGTTGGTTTCTTGGGGGTCCAAATTGGAGTTCGTTTCCACTCTGTTTTGGTTCATGGATTCTATCAATTTTGAGATATTTTGTCTTGCCTTTTGGGGTTTAGTGTTGGCAACTTGCACAAAGAAATCAAACCAAGAATTTCACATTTGCTTTCCCTTGCCAAGATTCCTTGTGTCCTTTTTGTTCTTTGGAAACAATTTACGCTGCGAATTTGGAGTGAATTTGTATGCCAAAATGATGTGAAAAATTTGCTGCAAATTTGCAGAGAACTTGCGCTCCTAATTCGCTCCGTCGACATGTGAAGTCATCCAAGAACTCGGCAGGACGCAAGAAGTTAGCGACCATCTCCATTTGGTTCTCTTCCTCCTTGCAAGAATCGACGAGTGCGAATTGACATATAAGAGGACACGAAGCCATGGCCGCCTCCCCGCCTTTCACGGCGGCCGCCTTCTCCTTGCTGGTGCTGCTGCTGCTTCGGGTGCTGGCGCCCGGCATTGCCGACGCCGACGAGGCGGCGGCGCTGCTCGCCTTCGGGCGCGCGTCCGTGGCGGACGACCCGCGCGGCGCGCTCGCGAGCTGGGTTGCGGACACGGCGTCCGGCGCCGGCGGGAACTCCACTGCGCCGTGCTCGTGGGCCGGCGTCTCGTGCGCGCCGCCCCCCGACGGCCGGGTCGTCGCCGTCAACCTCAGCGGCATGGGCCTCGCCGGCGAGCTCCGGCTCGACGCGCTCCTCGCGCTCCCGGCGCTGCAGCGCCTCGACCTCCGCGGCAATGCCTTCTACGGCAACCTCTCGCACGCGTCGTCGTCGTCGTCATGCGCGCTGGTGGAGGTGGACATGTCGTCGAACGCCTTCAACGGGACGCTGCCCCCGGCGTTCCTGGCGCCCTGCGGCGCTCTGCGGTTCCTGAACCTGTCGAGGAACTCCCTCGTCGGCGGCGGGTTCCCGTACGCGCCGTCGCTGCGGTCGCTCGACCTGTCGCGCAACCGTCTGGCGGACGCCGGCCTGCTGAACTACTCCTTCGCCGGCTGCCACGGCCTGCGGTACCTCAACCTCTCCGCCAACCTCTTCACCGGGCGGCTGCCGGAGCTCGCGTCGTGCAGCGAGGTCACCGCGCTCGACGTGTCGTGGAACCACATGTCCGGCGCGCTGCCCGCCGGGCTCGTGGCCACCGCGCCGGCCAACCTGACGTACCTGAGCATCGCCGGGAACAACTTCACCGGCGATGTCTCTGGGTACGACTTCGGCGCGTGCGCGAGCCTCACGGTGCTTGATTGGTCCTACAATGGCCTGAGTAGCACCAGATTGCCGCCGGGCCTCGCCAACTGCCGCCGCCTTGAGACGCTCGACATGTCGGGGAACAAGCTTCTCTCGGGCGCAATACCGACGTTCTTGACGGGCTTCTCCTCTCTGAGCCGGCTGGCATTGGCCGGCAACCAGTTCGCCGGGCCGATGCCGGATGAGCTGAGCCAGTTGTGTGGCAGAATTGTTGTGCTGGACTTGTCGAGCAACCGGCTGGTTGGTGCCTTGCCGGCAAGCTTTGCGAAGTGCAAGTCCCTCGAGGTTCTCGACCTCGGCGGCAACCAGCTCTCCGGGGACTTTGTGGTCAGTGTCATCAGCACCATCTCCTCACTCCGTGTGCTGCGGCTTTCATTCAACAACATCACCGGCGTGAACCCGCTGCCGGTGCTTGCGGCGGGGTGCCCATTGCTTGAGGAGATTGACCTTGGGTCCAATGAGCTCGACGGAGAGATAATGCCGGACCTGTGCTCATCACTGCCTTCGCTGCGGAAGCTCCTCCTCCCGAACAATTACCTCAACGGCACCGTGCCGCCATCGCTTGGTAATTGCGCCAATCTGGAGTCCATTGATCTCAGCTTCAATTCACTTGTTGGTCAGATTCCGCCAGAAATCATGCGGCTGCCGAAGCTCGTTGATCTGGTCATGTGGGCGAACGGCCTGTCCGGCGAGATACCGGACATCCTTTGTTCCAATGGCGCCGCATTGGAGACATTGGTGATAAGCTACAACAACTTCACCGGAAGCATTCCCCCGTCCATTACAAGGTGCGCGAATCTCATCTGGGTGTCGCTCTCCGGTAACCGTCTCACCGGGAGCGTGCCTCGGGGCTTTGGCAAGCTTCAGAAGCTCGCCATTCTGCAACTCAACAAGAACCTGCTCTCTGGACGTGTGCCGGCAGAGCTTGGCAGCTGCAACAACCTCATCTGGCTTGACCTCAACAGCAACAGCTTCACCGGCACGATACCGTCGGAGTTAGCCGGCCAGGGGGGGCTCGTTCCAGGTGGTATTGTGTCAGGGAAGCAGTTTGCGTTTCTCCGGAATGAGGCAGGCAACATCTGCCCTGGTGCCGGTGTGCTCTTCGAGTTCTTTGGCATCCGGCCTGAGCGGCTGGCCGAGTTCCCAGCAGTGCACCTGTGCCCATCCACAAGGATATACACTGGCACAACGGTGTACACATTCAACAACAATGGTAGCATGATCTTCCTGGACCTCTCATACAATGGTCTCACCGGCGCCATACCGGGGAGCCTTGGGAACATGATGTATCTCCAAGTCCTTAACTTGGGGCACAATGAGCTCAGTGGTGCAATACCGGATGCATTTGCAGGGCTCAAATCGATTGGCGCGCTTGACCTCTCAAACAATCAGCTCAGTGGCAGCATCCCCTCGGGCCTTGGTGGTTTGAATTTCCTTGCGGACTTCGACGTCTCCAACAACAACCTGACTGGTCCAATCCCTTCATCTGGCCAGCTCACCACATTCCCCTCGTCCCGGTATGAAAATAACCATGGCCTCTGTGGCATCCCTTTGCCTCCTTGCGGGCACAATCCCGGGTGGGGAGGAGGGGGGCCACGGGGTTCGCCTGATGGGAGGAGGAAGGTCCTTGGGGGAAGCATTCTTGTCGGAGTGGCACTCTCCGTGCTCATACTGCTCCTGCTGCTGGTCACTTTATGCAGGCTCAGGAAGAACCAGAAGACTGAAGAGATGAGAACCGGGTATATTGAGAGCCTTCCAACATCTGGCACATCAAGTTGGAAGCTGTCTGCTGTCCGCGAGCCACTGAGCATCAATGTGGCAACATTCGAGAAGCCACTGAGGAAGCTCACCTTTGCGCACCTCCTTGAGGCCACTAATGGTTTCAGTGCCGAGACCCTCGTAGGCTCGGGGGGATTTGGCGAGGTATACAAGGCCAAGCTCAAGGATGGCAGTGCTGTGGCCATCAAGAAGCTGATCCATTTTACAGGCCAGGGTGACCGGGAATTCACCGCAGAGATGGAGACTATTGGTAAGATCAAGCACCGCAACCTTGTACCGTTGCTTGGATATTGCAAGATTGGTGATGAGCGTCTCCTTGTGTATGAGTACATGAAGCATGGAAGCCTAGATGTTGTACTACATGACAAGGCCAAGGCTAGTGCTAAACTTGACTGGGCAGCAAGGAAGAAGATTGCGATTGGTTCAGCGAGGGGCCTTGCCTTCCTCCACCATAGCTGCATCCCCCACATCATACACCGGGACATGAAGTCAAGCAATGTGCTTCTTGATAACAACCTCGATGCTCGTGTATCGGACTTCGGAATGGCAAGGCTGATGAATGCACTTGATACGCATCTAAGTGTGAGCACACTTGCAGGCACGCCTGGGTACGTGCCACCTGAGTACTACCAAAGCTTCAGGTGCACGACCAAGGGTGATGTCTACAGCTACGGTGTTGTGCTCTTGGAGCTCCTCTCAGGGAAGAAGCCGATCGATCCAAATGAGTTTGGCGACAACAACCTTGTTGGTTGGGTGAAGCAGATGGTTAAGGAGAACAGAAGCAGCGAGATCTTTGATCCTACACTGACGGACACAAAGTCTGGAGAAGCTGAGCTCTATCAGTATCTGAAGATTGCTTGCGAGTGCTTGGATGATCGGCCTAACCGAAGGCCAACCATGATTCAGGTCATGGCAATGTTCAAAGAGCTACAGCTTGATTCCGACAGCGACTTCCTCGATGGCTTCTCAATCAATTCGTCGACTATAGATGAATCAGCAGAGAAATCAGCGTAATGTTTGATCCTTGCAGATTTTGATTCTCTGGAGGGATAGAACAACAAACTAGCTCAATCATTTTAGCTTAAAAGTAGAAAAAGGTAGTCTCCAATTCAGTAGGAAATGTTGTTATTTTGATTCCAGCCACTGTATATAATACATGAAAGTATGAAGAGGGACACGATGGTAGGGTTTAATCGCAGAAAAGCTGTTCTCTTCAGCTGTAGAGATCGTATCTGTTGATTTATATGATCCGAATTCTGATAATATTGATGGAGGACAGTTTGTGGTAGTGTAAGACGTACGGGATGGGTTGACAACTCATTGTAAATCCCCTGCATTTTGTAATTCTCTTCGTATAGTGATCATCGTCAATTGTGCGTTCGTAGTTTTTTCCCATAAGGGTTTTTCACATTAAAAATATGTCTCTTATTCTTGATTATTTGCACTATTTTCCTTGTCGTTTTCTAATAGTATCTACCTTTGAATCGAATTCCCTGCGTTTCGGCATCAATCTTGTTGAGAATGTAATACAGCTTAGCTTTTTAGCAGTTGCATGTGGTCTGACTTTGTGTTCTTGTCTACATCATAAAGTTGATGCCTGAATGTTATATAGTCTTGCAACTTGATATGGAACATTTTCCAACCAATATCCATCTTTGCAAGAATTGACCTTGTTGCTGTCAGTTTCTGATTGATGCTTTGCCGACAATAGTAATACTGAACAGAAGAGAATTTCAGAAGCTCTTGAGTGTCTGACAAGTCCTTTTCTCCCCCTTTTATTCTGTAGTTGACTGATACTACATTGGTTCTATTTTTTTTCCAGCTTTTGCTATCTTTCTTTGACAAAACTGTAATCAGTGTTGCTGATGTTGTCAGTTACCACAGCATGTTGGCTTAAGGTGTTGACAATATCTGAAAATTCATTCCCTAGATTTTGTGGACGGTACTTGAATCAAGTTGTGCAGGATCAGATATGGCGAGTTAGAAGGGAGAGGGGTGAATGACTTCTTAAAATCATCCTCTAAGATTAGCAACACAATGTATCGGAAAACACAAACCCACAAACTTCACTAAAGCCAAGAGCCAAAGATTACAAAATCACCCGAGAATTCAATTTCATTGGTTTGACCACTGGCCAAGGGGTGTTAGACTGCCCAGCCGGTCGGACAGGATTCCAGGGGCGGTCTAACCACTCCATGAATAGAAGCAGAGAGAGAGAGAGAGAGAGAGAGAGAGAGAGAGAGAGAGAAAACAACACTGCCCACGACTAAGAAAAATGCCAACTCTTAAATCATTGATATAAACAAGGTGAAATTTGTACAAACCCTTTCTAAGATGTTAGAAACCAATTCCAATCAATGATCGTGAAAGACCATAGTAAAAGTTCTAACCTTTACCAAAAATGGGGAAGACTATATTAAAACCAGGTAAAAGAGAAAAACTCCAATTTGCACTTGTTTGTGAGTCCTTAATGTAGGATCGAATACAACAATCAGAGAGGGTGAATGATTGCCTCCGTTTTTCAGAATTTCTTAGTGCTCAATGAAGGTTTCGACTGCTCGGGGCTCAACTGCTCAGATGTTGTAAACTTGATGATGGTTTTGACCGCTCGGAACTCGTCCGCTCAGCTGCCAAAAACTCCTTACCAATCATAAACTACGATCGCTTTATACTTTGATCTTCAACCGGTTTGCACATACTCGAAATCTTCGACACTGGGTGCAGAACCTCTCGATCACCTGTGCCTTCGAGAAATCAGCGTCTTTGAGTTGACATGCTCTGGTCTGCTCTCCCTGCCAATGCTGTTGGAGGCGATCAAGTGGACGACTTGACGTGCGATCAAGTCAACGGAGAGATGCTATCTCGCCACACGCTACTCTGCTCAGAACGAGAATGAGTCGAAGACAAACGCCCACAAAATACGCCGCTAGTGTCGACTAACCTTTCCAGACAAGATCTGATCTTTTATTTCTAAATCATGTTCTGTGCTACAAAGTTCCCTAACGACACCCCTCAAACCCTAGCACAAAAGTTCTAAAAGATTTCTCCCAAAATCCTTGCAAAAGCCACGTCTTAACACTTAGCCTCTCCTTGATTTTATATCTAGAGCCCTAAACCGTGTGCTCAGCAAACACAGATACGAAATCCTATCAGATTCTGAAAATTAAGGGACCGAAACCCGTCCAAACTAGGTTTTCTAAAATATCTAAACCTTCTAGTTATGGACTCCTTCTAACTCATCACATGTCAAAGCCTTCAGAACCACACCTCCCATAGCTTCTTCACGTACCATCCATTTTTGATCTCCATGTGCTCCAGCATGAGTCTGACCACCTTGTGACATCCTCAACCACCTGGACCTTAAATTTCCTCCTCCTAGTCCCGGTCCTTCTCGTCACCAACCATGCTGTCTCTATGCCCAACCTACACATGCAAAGACCAAAGAACGTTTTTCCAGGCACAAGTTCTTCCCAACTTGACTGACATTAGTTTACACACGCAAAACACACTCTTAAGCATTAATAAACACAAATAAAATCATCTACAATCTCAATACCCACACTTTCCAAAAATCAACCTCAAACCACTTAGTGAGACCGATCTGATCACCATGCATAGACCGGTCATACCGTTGGCCCAACACATACGAGCACTTGAAGATCACGAGTATTGATTGCAAAGTCTACGACAACTGATTGTGTAGCTTACGACTACCGATCGTGAATTCTACGACTACCGATCACCGATTAAGTACTATGGCTACGACTACTGACCATGGACTATAGCTACGACCATCGATAAAGCACTGTAGCTACAATCATCGATAAGGTACTATAGCTATGACTACCGGCCGGTTACTATAGCTCACACTATCGATCACTAGGGTTGGCAATGGTGACCCGATCCCCGATCCCCGACGGTGAATTCACCTATTAGGGGATGGGTCTGACGGATTGTATTCCCCACGGGGATTTTCGTGGGCAAAATACTGTCCCCGTCGGGGATGGCGGGGCCGGGGCCGGGGAAGTGATCCCCGTCCTCGTTAACCATCGGGGACACTGACATGTGGGTCCTCTACACTTCATATAAAAGTCAGCCAAAAAACCCTACCCTCAGACCTCTCCCCCAGCCCAGCGCCGCCAACACTTCCCCTTGCGCCCGACTGCCCCCTCCCAGTCCCCCTCCCCGACCCCCAGCGCTAGGGATGGCAATGGTGACCCGATCCCCGATCCCCGATCCCCGACGGTGAATTCACCTATTAGGGGATGGGTCTGGCGGATTTTATTCCCCGCGGGGATTTTCGTGGGCAAAATACTGTCCCCGTCGGGGATGGCGGGGCCGGGGACGGGGAAGTGATCCCCGTCCCCGTTAACCGTCGGGGATCACTGACATGTGGGGTCCTCTACACTTCATATAAAAAACAGCCAAAAAACCCTACCCCGCCGCCCCAGTCCCTCTCCCCAGCGCCGCCAACACCTCCCCTTCGGCCCTTCGGCTTGCGCTTGCGCCCGAGACTCCCGACTGCCCCCTACACCCCGCCGCCCCCAGTCCCCCTCCCCCAGCGCCTCCTCCAGTCCGCCCCCACCGCGCCCGGCTCCCCCGCCGCCGTCGCCGCCCCCCTCCCCCTTCCCCGGCGCCTCCGCCCCCTCCCCCGCCGCCCTCTTCCCCTTCCCCTTCCCCGGCGCCTCCGCCCCCTCCCCCTCCCCGGGCGCCTCCGCCCCCTCCACCGCCGCCCCTCCCCCTCCCCCGGCGCCTCTGCCCCCTCCTCCACAGATCTGCAACAGACGACGCCCTTACCCACCAGTCCACCACCGCGGCGCTGCGGCCCTCGAGCCGGCGCATCTACTGCGGCGGTGACCGGCGCATCCACTCGCGGCGGCGGCTCTTCCTCACCCGCGGCGGCTGCTCCTCCTTCGTCTCACCGGTTCCTCTTCCCCACCGGTTCCTCTTCTCCACCGAGGCGACGCCACCTTGGATCTGAGACCGGCGACGCCCTCCTCCACAGATCTGCGACTGATGACGCCCTCCACCGAGCCGAGCTTCTACTGCTCCTTTGGTACTCAAATACTCAATACTCATCTTCTTCCTAGGACAGGTACATCCATGTCTGCAGCCTCTCCAGATGGGTTACTCTTCTCATCAATCTTCATGTATTTTTAGTATCTAGTTACCTTAAATAAAATGTCGTAGAAATTGTTGAATCTTCTAAGTTATAAATAACTAGGGATCTTGTCCACACTTATTTGAGGCTCTGGATATAAAAAGATATATAATTTGTTATTAACACTGAAAACAACATGGTTTGAACTATCTTTAGTAAATTAGGTACTAAATGAAACTTGTATAACTTGTCGAATGAAATTAATCAAATGATTATGAAGCCTTACTTCCGTAAAACTTACAATAGCTCTTTGCCTTCATGCCCTTAAATTTCCAACTTTGTGAAAACTGAAAATACTGTTTAAAATTTTCCATTCTTTTCACTTAGTAGCAGAATTCTAGTATCATATATGTATGTTACTGTGTATCTACAAGTGTCTGATTACAAAATGTTTGCATTCCAGTTTGGGACACTTGCTCGGATGCTTCAAGTGGATACTCATCAACTCATTTACTATCTTATCCAGTAAAACGATGAAATAGAAGTTGCCACATCCATTTTTGAATTGTTTGCATTTTTTTCATTTAGAACATTGCAATGTCGACATCTGGGAATGCAAGTTCAAGCCGTGGTGAGCCTCAACCTGATGCTCGGCCACCCTCTCAAGGAGACACAGAACCGTCACAGAGTCAGTCACACTCTGTTCAAAACTCAGGGCCAGTGAGGGGAGAAGATGTGGACATTGAAGTGATTGATGATAATGATGAAGAACAAGGAGATGGCCTTGTTGGCTCCAAGAGGAAGTTAACTTCAGTAGTTTGGAAGGAGTTCAAGAGGGTCAGTGTCAATGGTAAAATTAAGGCCAAGTGTAATTGGTGCAGCAAGAACCTTGGAGGAGATACCCGCAATGGAACACGACATCTTCATGATCATTTGAAGGTGTGTGTGTAACAGAAGAGTAAAATGAATGCAGCAAATAAAGAAGGAAAGCAATTTTCACAGAGTTCGCTTAGGTTTAGTTGTCAAGAGATAGGGTCAGTGGATAACTACACTTATGATCAAGAAGTTGCTCGAAAAGAACTTGCTGACATGATGGTGTTACATGAGTATCCTTTATCTATGGTTGACCACGCTGGATTTAGGAGATTTGTTAGTTCACTTCAACCTTTATTCAAAATGGTGACACGGAACACTATTAGGTATGAAGTATATTATATAGATGCTTGATGTGTTATTATCTTTTATGCAGTGTCTAATTATTTTGTGATGCACTTGTTGACTTGTAGGAAGGACATCATGGATAACTATGAGAAAGAGAAGAGGAGGACCATCAACTACTTGTCTGCAAGTAAAGCTCGTGTTGCTGTCACTAGTGACATGTGGACTTCTGACAATCAGAAAAGAGGGTACATGGCTATCACAGCCCATTTCATTGATGATTCGTGGAGGGTGAGGAGTATCCTCATGAGGTAAGGTGTCATATGTATTAGAATTAATTAATCTAAAAATAGGAAGTATATTTGATGACAAATTTATTTTTTTGCAGGTTCATGTATGTTCCCGCTCCACATACTGCTGAAGTTATTGCTGAAGAGCTTAGTGAAGCATTGGTCAAATGGAACCTTGACGAGAAGCTAAGTACTGTCACTCTTGACAATTGTACTACAAATGACAAGGTAATTAGTCTCCTTTCGGATAAGTTAGGGGCAAGTAAGCTAATGTTGAGGGGTAAGGTGTTGCATATGCGTTGTTGTGCACACATCTTGAATCTGATTGTTAAAGATGGGCTAGATGTTATAAAATCAGCAATAGAAAACATTCGAGATAGTGTGGCATATTGGACTGCCACTCCAAAAAGAGTTGAGAAATTTGAGGATACTGCTAAGTATGTGAAAGTGGCAATAACTAGAAAGTTAGCTCTTGATTGCAAAACAAGATAGAACTCAACTTTCACAATGCTTAGCGTGGCTCTGCCCTATAAGAATGTTTTTAATCATTTGAAAAAGCTTGACAAACAATATGAATCAGCTCCAAGTGAAGATGAATGGGAATTCGCTGCTGATGTTGTGGAGAGGCTTAGGTTGTTTTTTGAAGTGACTGAAATATTTTCTGGGACTGATTATGTTACTGCTAACATATTCTTCCCAAAGATTTGTGAGATCAAAATGAGCATAAGGAGCTGGTCCACATGTGGCAACCCAATTTTAGAAGCTATGTCAGAAGGGATGAAAACTAAGTTTGATGAGTATTGGTTGGACATTCAGGGGCTGATAGGTATTGCCATACTTCTTGACCCTCGTTTTAAAACTGAAATGCTACTAGTTTGCTTTGAAATGCTTCTTGGTGTCAATGGTGAGGAATGTGAGGGGAAAGTTAGAGAAGTCACCAAGCTGTTGTGTGAGCTAATGATAGAGTACCAAGTAGATTGTGATGAGGACAACATAGAATCTTCAGCAGCTATGGCACCAAAAGAAGCTCCTGCTGCAATGTCGATCTTGACTGCCCGTGTTGCTAAAAAAAGACCAGCATCACTTAGGCTGAAATCAGAGCTAGATAGGTACTTGGAGGATGACTATGTCATGGCTACAAGGGAAAACTTTGATGTACTTAGTTGGTGGAAGGTTGCTGGTATACGCTATCCCACTTTGAGGATGGTAGCACGGGATATTTTTGCAATTCCAGTGACTACCGTAGCATCTGAATCAGCTTTTAGTACAAGTGGGAGAGTTCTTAGTGAGCATCGTAGCCGTCTCACTCCCGATATGTTAGAAGCATTGATGTGTTCACAGGATTTGATTCGCAACCGATACAAAGGTACTTACTTGCATGTTTGTTTGTATATTTTGCATCAAATCTGGTATATTTCATTCTAATATGGTTCTTTCTTGTTTAACAGATCAAGATAGAGTTTTGCCTACAAGCTTCTGGACTTGTCTTCAAGATATTCAGGAAGGACTGTAGGTAAAATGTTTAAAACATACTTGCATGCAATGGTTTGTGATACAATATGACTTGTTTGTGATACAATGGTTTGCATGCAATGGTTTGTGATGCAATGATATATATCCAGCCAGCAGCACTGTTTCTATTAGAGTATGAGATGTGAGAATCCGAGACCATGATTGATGATTCTATGTATGGTCAATATTTCAATACAGTCAAGCTGCATCCTAGCATATATGTGTGCATGTTTGTATAGGCCATTCTTTCAAGCTGGTATCATGATGCCATATTGCCATATTATTGTATATTTGTTGTTCAATGATTTATTTAAGTATCTTGATGTCCATATTGCCTCTTGTTTCTTATGACCATTGCAGGGCCTGTCTATTTGATGGGGTCTTCCAATTTGGCAAGGTGCAAAGTGGAATGCATATCTTCTCATTCTGTGGAAGGATCTCACTCAAATGTGGTCTTTTGTGCTATCAAACTGATGTGATTTGCTGATTTGCATGTGTTGTAATAAGTACTACGTGATTGTGTTGTGTCATGGATGGAACTACTGAACTATTGTTGCTTTAATGTTGTGTTGTGGATTGATATGCTACTGAACTACTGTAGTATGATATGCTACTGTTTAGATTGCTAGGTTGTCAAGTTGCTAATTTAGTACCCTTGTAATTGTTGCTATGCTGAATTGCTGCTTGTATATGCTATCTCGGTTAATCTGTTGGCGGGGAATGTTGCCCAACTTGGCCCCAGGGCCGGGGTCGGGGCCGGGGTTCGGGGAATTTTAATTTCGCAGGGATCGGGGACGGGGATTAGGTCCCGTCGGGGATGAGCCCCGTTGCCATCCCTACCCAGTGCCTCCGCCCCCACCGCGCCCGGCTCCCCCGCCGACCCCTCCACCGCCGCCCCTCCCCTGCCGCCCTCTTCCCCTTCCCCTTCCCCGGCGCCTCTGCCCCCTCCCCCTCCGCCCCTCCCCGGAGCCTCCGCCCCCTCCCCCGCCGCCCCCACAGCGCCCGGCTCCCCCCGCCGCCCTCTTCCCCTTCCCCTTCCCCGGCGCCTCCGCCCCCTCCACCGCCGCCCTCTTCCCCTTCCCCGGCAGTTCGGCCCTTCCCCACCGGCGACGCCCTCCTCCACAGATCTGCGACCGGCGACGCCGCCCCCACCGCGCCCGGCTCCCCCGCCGCCGCCGCCCCCTCCCCCTCTGCTCCCTCCCCCGCCGCCCCCACCGCGTCCGGCTCCCCCGCCGCCCCCTCCACCGCCGCCCCTCCCCTGCCGCCCTCTTCCCCTTCCCCGGCGCCTCTGCCCCCTCCCCCTCCGCCCCTCCCCCGGCGCCTCCGCCCCCTCCCCCGCCGCCCCCACCGCACCCGGCTCCCCCCTGCCGCCCCTCCCCCGCCGCCCTCTTCCCCTTCCCCGGTGCCTCCGCCCCCTCCACCGCCGCCCTCTTCCCCTTCCCCGGCAGTTCGGCCCTTCCCCACCGGCGACGTCCTCCTCCACAGATCTGCGACCGGCGACGCCCTCCTCCACAGATCTGCCATATTACTGTATATTTTGTTGTTCAATGATTTTTTTAAGTATCTTGATGTCCATATTGCCTCTTGTTTCTTATGACCATTGTAGGGCCTGTCTATTTGATGGGGTCTTCCAATTTGGCAAGGTGGAAAGTGGAATGCCTGTCTTCTCTTTCTGTGGAAGGATCTCACTCAAATGTGGTCTTTTGTGCTATCAAACTGATGTGATTTGCTCATTTGCATGTGTTGTAATAAGTACTACGTGATTGTGTTGTGTCATGGATGGAACTACTGAACTACTGTTGCTTTAATGTTGTGTTGTGGATTGATATGCTACTGAACTACTGGAGTTGTTGGATAAGCTAGGCAAGATTGGAATATCTAAGTTATGTAAACTGTCATATGCATCCTGAGATACCTTTTTCATTGCAGCATAAAATGGTTGCTATCTGGCAGAATGCATACACTATGTCCATGTTTAGTCTCCTTTTGGTTGAATGCAACTCAGATGAGTATCAAATGCATATTCTATAATGGTAATGTTTATGCTACTAGTGTTGCATTTTCTTGTTGATATACTTGAAGAGGCTCCACCTGTAGAGAAGTGCATGGTTGTGGTCTCAGGTTGATGCTTTTTGAGTCCAATTACTTCATCAGGAGAGAACAAGTGATACATTTTTGTATAACTTCAGTATTAGATCAAATTGAGGTTTTCTGTTTACAATGTAAGGACATCACCCTTCTGATTGTATTAGCTATACTTTGATCTGTTGGCAGGGAATTTTGCCCCGTCAGGTCCCCCGAAACCCGTCGGGGAACCGGGACGGGCCCAACTTGGCCCCGAGCCCAGGGCCGGGGTCGGGGGTCGGGGAATTTTAATTTCGCGGTGATCGGGGACGGGGATTGGGTCCCGTCGAGGATGAGCCCCATTGCCATCCCTATCGATCACCGATCGTGGTTGTAACAGCCCAGGTTTTTATGAAAATAAAAATAATTAATAATTAATTAATTAAAATAAAATTTAATTTAAAATAAGTATTTTTGTTGCCTAAATTTTAAATTTGGATTTGCCCTGAATTTCTGTTTTTGAAAAAGCTGGATTTGAAAAGTATTTTAAGTGAAAACCTAAAAATATTGTTAAATAAAGTAATATTTTGATTTTCCATAAAAATCCTATGTCAAATTAATTATTTGGATTTATTTGGCTCTTATTTGGGTTTTTTGAGTTTTCTGGAGTTTTAAAATCTATTTTAAAAATAAAATGTATTTTAAGTATGAAAATTAAATACCAACATTAGTTGGAAGTATTTTTAGTAAGTCCAAAGAGTATCCAGGAGGTTCTTTGAATTTTTCTAGAATTTTTGGAGTTTATTTTGTATTTTTCTGAGGCTTAATGGAATTTCTGTGTTTTTCTGAAAAACCCAAAAACCAGAAAATAAAATCATCTCCTCCTTTCCACGTGGACGGCCGGGATCTTTCCACGCCGCCCACCGGATCCACCGCTCCTCCCGCCTCCCTCCCCTCCCCGGTTGCCACGCGTCCAGCCCGGATCCTCCGGCCCCCGCGCGCCTTGGCCCATCCACCCGTCCGCCTCTCCTTGCTCTAGGCCGCCTGATCTCCCCTTCCCCCTCATCTCGGCCGCCCGCGCCTCTCCCTTCTCCGCCTCTCTCTGGCCGCCCGGCCCCACTTGTCGGCGCGCCTTTCCCCCGCCTCTGTCTCTGCCTGCAGGCCCCGCCCGTCAGCCGCCCCTCCTCCCTCTCCCGCTGCCTCCCGGGCCCGCCTGTCAGGGCCATCCCCTCCCCGCGCCTTCTTCCTCCTCCCGCCCGGGAGCGCCTTCACCGCCGCCATTCTCGCCGCCTCCCCGTTCGCCCGGATCTGGCCCCTTCTCCCTCCCTTTTCTTTCCATGACCAACCCCGCCATTCCCGCGCCCAAATCCCCCCATCTCCGCGCCGTGTTTCCCCCTAATCCCCGCCATTCCCGCCGCCCCCACGCCATCTCCGGCGAGCAATTGCGCGCCTGTGCTCCCTCCCCGACCCCTATAAATACCTTCCCCGGCCTCCCCTCACTCCGCACCACCTCCCCCTCCGCTCATCTTCCCCTCCCGAGCGCCCCACCGCCGTCGCGCCGTAGCCCCCGAGCCGCTGCTGCCTCTTCCTTGCCGCCGGCCGCCTCCCGTGCCCGCCTAGCTCCGCGCGAAGGTAAACCAAGCTCCCCTCGGCCCCCTCTTCCCTTTATCGCCCTCGCCGCCGGCCACCGGAGCTCCAGCGGGCGTGTCGTCCCCGAGCCCCTCCCTCACCGGCCGGCCACGTCTGCCGCCATGTCGCGTGGCAGCATAGGTGGCAGCCCAGTGGCGCCACCTCAGCGCCTAACCACCCCCGTCAGCGCCACGCAGGCACACCCTCGCCCCCGTGCCACCTTACCACTCCCCAGGGTCCATGGGCTCGGTCCACATGGACCCATGGCCCACATGTCAGTGGGATTACCCCAGGGCTGACGCCATAAATGGATTTTTCTTCAGAAAAATAATCCAGCCAAAATTAAATTCCCTGCTGACACAATAATTCAGATTTTCCTTTAGGAAAATAATTCCCAAAAATCCCTTTTTCTATTTTCTCTGAAATTAAACTTCCCGGAGCCCGTTCTTCTTCGTCCTAACTCCGATTTAGCCCATTCAAATTTCTAAATTCATAACAAATTCCCCTCTACCCATTTCTGGCATCAATTCAAATATTTTAAGTCAATTTAAATTTATTTTGAATTTATTTGAATTTAGTGGGTTATTTTCACGACGGTTCAGGAGAATTCTTCGATGAAGATTCAAACCAAATTCAAGGGCAAGGCAAGTCACACTCCTTGATCATGTTGATCCCAGATTTCAAAATAAAATTATGTTGTTTTTAAATTATTCTGCATGCATATTTCTATTCAACGTATTTCAATTCAGTTTTAAATTTAGTTATTGCCTACTTGTTAATTTCTCCATTGATATTGAATTCCTCGATACCTTGTCACCCTAGAGTCAAACTCTAGTTAATACATTAGTGTTGGCTAGAGAGTTTAAATTAAATGCTTAGTCCTGCTTAGATATAATCTTGGTTTTGGGGTACCTTTTCACATAAAATGATGAACTTTTCACATGAAATGATGATTTCTCTAAATGTACTCTTGACTATGGTGAGTCAAGGAGGTTTGTGAAATATTTTACAAACAAAATATGAAACCTGGTTTAGACTTAGGCAATTGGTTAGTTTGGTGGGTGCAGGCATGCCATGTTGGTCGGAGCCGCAGTGGTTGATTGTCGGGCACGAGGGTATGTGGTTGAGCCTATGTCAATTAAGGACCGGTCTGTGAGCTATTGTTGCAAAGTCCTATCGTACTACCACAAGGCTGGTATGGGACAGCCCTGGCTGAGTAATTTGCGAGGCCCAACCTGGGTCATTTCGTAGGTTGAAAGTGAGCGTGGCGTAGGCCATGAGAAGTCTCACTCGGCTCAAGAGGGGGTCCCGGTCTGGTGGATTCCTTACTGGGGTGAAACCTTAGAGTTGGTTTGGCCAGGTTGAAGGCTTTGCATTGTAAAGGCCTTGTCACGATCTCTTCGCCGCACACATAAGGAAGTGTGTAATCCGGTGGCAAAAAGGGATGATCATGTCTTGTGAGTAAAGTTGTACAACCTCTGCAGAGTGTATAATCTATCCTGGATAGCCGTGCCCACGGTCACGGGCATGCTGAGTAAAAGTTTTTCATGGATTAGACTTTATTTTTCTAAAATATTTTTGAAAACCTTGTGGATGGATGAAATCCATGAGAGAGTTTGGAACCTTGTGGATGGATGGAATCCACGAATGTTTGGAAACGTGCGGATGGATGGAATCCATACGAGATCTCTTGGAAAAGATGGTCCGGGTGGGATGCCCGTGGATAGGTTGGTGTTTGGTCGGAGCCTGCACTGACGGTAATATTTTCATTTACAAGTACTGTTTTTACATATTGTATCAAGTTCAGCGATTTCAATCTATCGACTGTATTTCGTTAAATGTTGTTTATGCAAACTAACCCTATAAGCCTTCTATTGATGCCTTTATCATTATATTGCATTTCTCCGTGTGACTTGCGGAGTACAAGTTTGTACTCACCTTGCTATCTCCACACAGAGGAAGACGCCTTCGACTATGGTGAGGACCAGAACGAGTAGGCCACGTCTTGCAGTTGTTTGCCTGTGGGCAGGCTTGGACTTCGCCTTTGCAGTTTCGCTTCTGCAGTTTTCTTTTGCAGTTAATAATTGCCAATGTGCGATGATGTAAACGCTGGCCATAAGGCTGTACTCTCTAAATTAAATAAATGTCATTATGCTTGGTATTTATCTTTGTTGTCCACTGTGTGCACTAGCTGATCCTGGACTAGTGCGATTTACACAGAGGATCCTGGAGTTGCTGCTCCGGGTTCCGACAGTGGTCGACGCCTTTGACTACCGACTATAGTCGAAGTCTACTGATCGAACAGCCCAACACAATGCTTTGACTATAGACCAGTTCACTATAGCTTATGACCGGTTCACTATAGCTTACGACAGGTTCACTGTAGCTCCAACCGGTTCACTATTGTGCTCGACATGTCGTGGTCGATTTGCCGTGATCATTCTGTCATGGTCGTTCTGCCGTGGTTGAAGTCTCTGGCTACCAAGCATGGTCATCGTCTTCCGGTGATACTACCCAACACAAGGTGGCCATACCGCTTAGCCTGAATATTCCAGCAATTTCAGTTTGTAATAGAGCATCGACCAAAACTTTCACAACACAAATTTCAATGCAACCTAAATGTCAATTATTCATCATTACTTTATTCACGACCATACATATAGTCTAACAATCTCCCTTTTCATGAACACATTGACAACACCTCAAAATCTCTAGAATAAGTTGAGTTTTGAAAGAAAAGCAAAATTTGCGACAAGAAAATTTCAAAGCTGCAGAGAAAAGAATTTGACAAACCACAACAGCAAACTCTCGGCAAAGACTCATAAAACTCTCACTCAACACAAAAGAGGCAATTTTAGTAAATTTCTCCAATTTTTCTCCCCACTCTCTCGAATTTCTCCCCCTTTGGTAATGTAATCATCAAGAACCTTCCGAGGAAGAATTATTCTTAGAATAAGTAATGAGAGTAAAAATCAAGAAGTTTTGTAGATTATCCAAGTCACTTTACATTAATTTAATAAGTGAAACAAGCTATCTTTCTAAGTTGAGCTACCTAGATTATATAAAGTCATATATCATATAGCAATGTCAAAACTAGTCTTTAGTATAATTAAGCAATTTATATCAATGACCGGCAATATAATAATGACCAAACCAATTATAAGGAGCGTAATGAGATATCACAATGAAAAGTCAAAGCCTAAAAGTAAAGCAAACTATAAATCTGGATGAACTAGCAGTCTCATATAACAACTTATTGCTCCACAGTTAATTCTTAAGCATGTATTCTTAAGCATACTTTTTTTCATGATGGTGTGCTTGTAGCTACATTTTTTCAATGATGGCATGCTTGAAGCATACTTCCTTTTATTTGTGCACTTTTTGTGCTTTTTCTTTTTGTTTACACATGGTATGCATGAAGGATACATCTTTTCAAATATTTTTTATTTTATAAATAACATGTCAAATTGAGTGTACCTAAAAAGATTACAATATGAAACACATGAGCCTCACAGCCATGATTTAAAATAAGACTCACAACCAAACTAATCCTTTTAGATGAACACCGCAAAATATTATCTATAATCAATCTAGTAAAAGTATTCAGCCATGTCATATTTTAGTTCAAGTATAGTAAATTGATTATAACCAGTCATGAACAAAGTTACACAACATATGAGTAAATATGATGAAGAGAGCTCTACTACTCATTTGATTTTAACGATTTGGACTTGATGAATTATTTGACAAGTAATAAACAAAGCTTCTGAAATTTTTAAACAGCAAGCTCCCCTCAGAATAATCCCAAAAGATGTAATACATCCAACTCACTTCACAAATGACCAAAATGTGAAGAATCAAGCGGTTTTGAGAGAATATGAGCAATCTGAAAATTAAGCTCAACTGTTCTTGGACGCCATCAAAGAATGTGAGGAACCATCAAGTGTTCCGATCAAGCAGTGACGTAAAAGACTGGAACCCAATCAAACTCATGTTCTCCATCTTCATCAACTGTTTTTACATCACCGGAAATATCGGACTCACAATACTGGAGTTAGTGAAATAAAATTTAGGAATTCAATACTGAGCATTTGAAATACTTGACTCTAAACATGTAGAAGAACTTGACTTGAGCTTTTTAATTTCATCATTAGCTAGTTTTAATTTTCCATCGTAAGAGTGATGTGTTAATCTTAATTCATCAAATTTATCAGTTACATCATTAAATTGAACCAAGTTTGATGTATTATTTGATCTAGCAGTTTCTAACTTAGAATGCAAAACTTGATAAGACTCACATGGTTCATCATTAGAAATAAAAGCTCTAGGTCTATTAATCTCAGAATTTAAGCTTTCAACGATAAAATTATTTTCTTTCAAATTATTTTTGGTCTTTTACAATTCAATAGCAAGTTTAACCAAAGCATCTTCAAGGTCATCATACGACGGTCTTACCTCATCGAGATCACTGTAGTCATCATCGTCGTTGTTGCTTTCCATGAAGTACATGCTCGTGAAGTCATCGTTCTTCTTTTTACCAAGATCAAGCGCTTGACATAGTAGCCTCTCTGATGCCATAGCAATCCACTCTAATACCATTTGTAGTATCGAATAGAACAATCAGAGGGGGGGGGGGGGGTGAATGATTGCCTCTCTTTTTAGAATCTCTTAGTGCTCGATGAAGGTTTCAACCGCTCGACACTCAACTGATCAGATGTTGTAAACTTGATGATGATTTCGACCGCTCGGCACTCGACCGTTCACTCAATAGCTCAGTTATTGAAAACTCCTTTCTAGTCGCAAACTACGACCACTTAATACTTTGATCTTCGATCGGTTTGCACATACTCAAAATCTTTGACACCGGGAGCTGAATATTTTGATCACCTGTGCCTTCAAGAAATCAGCATCTTTGAGTTGATGTGCTCTGGTCTACTCTCCTTACCGATGCTGTTGGAGGCGATCGAGTGGACAACTCGACATGCGATCAAGTCGACAGGGAGACGCTATCTCTCCACGCGCTACGCTGCTCAAAATGAGAACGGGGCGAAGACAACGCCCACAAAACACACCATTGCCGTCGACTAACCTTTCTAGACAAGATCTGATCTTTTATTTCTGAATCATGTTTGTGGTTACAAAGTGCCCTCACAGCACCCCTCAAACACTAGTACAAAAATTCCAAAAGCTTTCTCCCAAAAGCCCTGCAAAAGCCACATCTTAACACTTAGTCTCTCATTACTTTTATACGCTAGAGCCTCAAACCGTGTCCTCATCAAATATGGACATGGAATCCTATATGATTTCAAAAATCAAGGGACCCGAAATTCTTCCAAACATGGGATTTCCATAATCTCTAAATCTTCCAGTTATGGACTTCTTTCAACTCATCACGTGTCGAAGTCTCAAGGACTGCACTTCCTGTAGCTTCTTCACGCATCATCCACCTTTGATCTTTATGGGCTCCATCGTGAGCTCGACTACCTTGTAACTTCTCGACCACCTGGACCTCAGATTTTTCCCCTAGTCCTGGTCCTCCTCGTCACTGATCATGACCGTCTCTACGTTCAACCTACACATGCAAAGACCAAAGAATGTTTTCCCTAGCACAAGTTCCTCCTAACTTGACCAACATTACTTGACACATATAAAACACACTCTTAACCATCAATATTCACGCTTTCTAAAAATCAACCTCAGACCACTTAGTAAGACTGGTCTGACCGCCATGCACAGGCTGTGCACACCGTTGGCCCAACACGTACGTGTACTCGAAGATTACAAGTACCGATCGCAAAGTCAATGATAACTGATCGCGTAGCCTACGACTACCGATCATGAAGTCTACGATTACTGATCACAAAGTCTACGACTACTGATCACCGATCAGGTACTGTAGCTATGACCAGGTACTGTAGCTTAGGCCATCGTTATAGTTTTGCATATCGCCGCTCCACCGAGTATTGGACAATTTACACAATTGCCATCCATCAGCCTTCACGATGCTTCTCCTCAAAACAAACTTTAATACGAAGTCTGTGATGCCCAATGACTTGCCACTAAGCCTATACATCTTCGGCCTCCTCTTGAATCGTGTCCATTTGAAACTGCCCAAGTCCAATAGCACATTACATGCATGCACTTGCCTCATCATGATTCTTGTCTTTCTCCCGTATTTCTTTGCTTGAGATGTAGTCTCACCCGGACTTACACGACCCTCCATGGCCTCAGGCTCCTCCCATAGCCTTGGTCTTGTTGTTAACTGACAGCAATCATCAAGCGCCCTCCATATCAAAGAACAAGTAATCGTTCTGAGCATAAGTAACATACACTTAACTCTCATTAATAAATATCACTTGGCACTCCTGGCCATGATTGACATAATGCATAGACTTCTGTCATGACTAATACTTGCATAGACTCCCGCTATGACTAATACTTTGCAAGGACTACTAAAAAGCTCCTAGACCAACAACATATCCGAGACACAACTCAGCTCAGCATTGGCCAGTCTGATCGTCAACTAATGGCCGGTCAAATCGTCTAGTCAACTCTAGTCAAACCCCGATAACAGGGGAGTCGATCTGATCGTGGCAACTAAGCATGTCAGACCGCTCGACACCTCTCTGGTCGGACCGCCATCAAACAGTCGGTTGTGGTAGGGAGGAGTTGGGAGTGGCATGGCAAGGCAGTGATGGTGCCGCTAGCCATGGGTGGTGGTGGAGGGGGCGAGGTGGTGGAGGAGGCGTGCGGAGTTGCCTGGGACATGCGGCGACGATGTACTTTTCCTTTTCCTTCATGAAACATAGAGAGAGAGAGAGAGAGAGAGAGAGAGAGAGAGGAGGGACGACGCAAGGGGTGGTATGCCGTCGGGATGCCTCCTGACAGGGGCAGAACTGGGCCTCGGGCTGGGTAGGCTATAGCCCGAGGCCCAGCAATACTACTAATGCTACCCCCCTCTAATATATACCCAAAAATGATTAGACTAGCAGCCAGCCTGAGGCCTCAAATTTATCAGCCTGGCAGCCCAAACAACAACTCAGCCCACAGCAGACAAATCAGCCCATCAAGTCAACAGCCCATACATGAGTCATCCACCATGACCAAGAGAACTAGAGAAGAAAACCCTAATCCTCAACCCCCCGCCCTCAGCCGCCCAAATCAGATCTGAGTCTAGTCCTCTCCTGCACGAGCCCCCACCGCCGGCCGCCACCTTGTCTGTGCGCGCCTCCACCGCCGGCCGCTGCCCTCGCCCCTTGCTCCCGATGCAGACGTAGGCACGCAGCGACACCGCAGTCCGTGAGCCCCCACCGCTGGCCGTCGCCTTGTCTACGCGCGCCTCCACCGCTAGCTGCCGCCCTCGCCCCTCGCTCCCAATGCAGACGTAGGCACACAGCGACGCTGCAGTCCATGCGCCCCCACCGCCAGCCGTCGCCTTGTCTACGCGCACCTCCACCGCCGCCCTCGCCTCATGGACCCGTAGGCCGCAGCCGAGCCCCGAGCACGGCTAGCGCCAGGCGAGCGGCGAGCAGAGAGCACGGTGAGCGCCAGGCGAGCGACGAGTGGCGAGCAGAGAGCACGGCGAGCCGGCGAGCGCTAGGCGAGCCCCGAGCACAACGAGTCAGTGAGCGCCAGGCGAGCGGCGAACACAGCAGGGAGCATCGGAGCAGAGAGTGAGACAAGACGTGGAGACGGGCTGGGGAAGTGGGGATGAAATGCCGAATGGGCGGAAGCGGAATGGCCGAGGCGAGGCATGAGCGATGGATTTAATAAGTGACCGAGTGATCGATTCAACGATTCAACGAGACCGTGCAATGGAGCAGGTAAAACAGTAAAAAAAATATTTTTTATGTTTTGAAATTAGTACGAATGATTTGGTGAAATGATATATATTTAATGTTTTACATTTGCTATTTAGGAACTAACTATTAAGGTTTAAGGATATAAATTACAAAATGAAAAGGAGAAAGACATTTGTGACGTATTTTTTGTTATATCATAATATAGTTCTAGATTTATGATATACTAGATTACTACTTAATTTAAATTTAGTCCGAGGCATATTTAAATCCTAGATCCACCACTGCCTCCTGATGGCATACCGGTAATATCTCCCGGTTGAAATGGATTTAGTGGACATGGCAGACTGCTTTTTCAACTGGTAGTTGTGGACAAACTGAGCAGCAGAAGATAAGGCATGAATTATATATATTTGTAAGGCTGCATGAGGTGTGTACTTAGTCTTTGATAAGACAGGCATTTGCCTTCTCATCAGCATGGTTTATCTCATCTGTTCTTTAGAATTTAACAGGTTATATTATTCACTTCATCACTGGTGTATTGTGTACGGGAACTTCCTACTCTTTTATACTACAGGCAAGAAAATTTTTGTTCTTGTCTTGCTCGTGAACGTGATGGAACTGTCCTGTATACTTTTGATACTCATGCCTGTTGTTGAAGTCTGGAAGCATCTGTTCTGTCCAAAAGGTATTCTATTATTTCCATTCATACCTGAAACACTCTCTTTTCCACCAAGTTTGTTCACTTCTCTGCTGCCAAAAGTGGCTACATTTTCGTTTTGATTTACACGCTTTTCGACTTTCAGTATACAGGTTGCTTACTGACTCTTTAGATGATAGATTAGGACCATGTGGTATATCATGCAGTTGTCAAGTAGGGCATGGTATGTCGACTTCTTTTTAATTTGTATGATCCTTCTCTCGTTTTATTTTTAAATATAAACCCTCCATCTTATTTTTAATAATAAAGGATGCCCACAGCACCATGGAAGGCGACTTTGCAAACAAATAAACATCGCAACGTCACGGATAGGCCCTATTTATTTTCAAAATGGACCATGTCTGTTTGCATCGTCATCCATGGTGTTGTTGCATGTAGGGTTTCAATTTT
This sequence comes from Dendrocalamus latiflorus, assembly GCA_017311315.1. Taxonomy (NCBI): domain Eukaryota; kingdom Viridiplantae; phylum Streptophyta; class Magnoliopsida; order Poales; family Poaceae; genus Dendrocalamus; species Dendrocalamus latiflorus. The sequence continues at coordinate 9,844,653 of CM029625.1, read as the reverse complement.
TTGAAAATAAGCTGGGGGAGGAAGTTATTTTAAAATATCATTAGTATCAAACGATAAAAATCCTTTTATGCCCAACTGGTTTACACTTTTTAAATGGAAGGACCCAAACATATAAGTCCATAAATAGCATTTTTTTCTCATAATTTTGCGGTGTTGTTCTAATAAGACAAAGCAAAATAATTTTGGCACCCTTTTTTTTGTGTTATGCAAAGTTTAAGCATATCCTTGCCACATGAATTCTAACAGCTAGCTAATATAATTTTCCTCAATAGTCTAGAGACACGAACTTTCCTCACTAACCAAGCAACCTTTTCAGACTAATTTTGCAAGCCAGGTTAGATGAGCAAGGCAGCATCGCTTTCATATATAGTTGCATCACCATATTAATTTCAAAGGATTTGGTATTAGGTAGGTAGCTGACCTAACCCGGATAAGATGCATGCATGCGTGCATCCGCACGTGTGCGTGCCACGGCCCACACGGCCGCCCTTGCCGTTCTTAATTAGGGTTCCGTTCCTGTCGATTGGGTGCGTGCACCGTTGTATTCTAAAAACACGTCTCTGCTCCTAATGATTTTGACTTCTGATTTATTTTAGTTTTTGATTTATTTAAATCAAAATTCATTTGGAATACGTTAATTTCTAATTTCGTTTTTTTCCTTTTCTTTTCTTCCATTATTCTTTTGTGTTGTCTATGATGATATAATGCGTTATTTATTTTTTCTCAAAAAAAGCTAATAGATTTCAGTCATAAATCAAAAATCACAACTAGAAATTTAAGCTATAAACTAGTTGGAGAAGAGCGTAATTTGGCCGTGCACCTCAGCAAGGCGTACGTCCATCAATCACTCAAGGAAGCAATCAATTAATAATGTATTGCATGAATTTAAGTCGGAAGCGTGTGCTCGATCTAGGGCTGGCAAAAAAGCTCAGGCTCGTAAAGGCTTGGCTCGGCTTGTAAATGAAAAGAGCCGAGCCGAGCCAGCAAAAAAGCTCGAGGTCTAAACGAGCCGAGCCCGAGCCAGCTCGCGAGCCAGATCGGCTCGGCCCAACTGCCGATGGCCCGATGCCTTATCTTCTACGGACTCCCAAGCCCCCGGCCTCCCCCACTCAGTCACTCACTCGACTCTCTCTCTCCCCCTCGGTTTCCTGTCTCTCCGGTGTCTCCGTTCACGCGGTCACGCCACGCGCCCCCTCTGGCCCTCCCTATTTCCTTGCCCCGGCGCCTCTCTTCGGTTCCTCCGCGCCGGCCTCTACTCCGGTCTCCGGCCTCTACTCCGGTCTCCTCCTCACGCCGCTGCGTCACACCGGTGCGGCTTCCCCCTCTCCTGCGCCTCCTTGCCCATCGGCGGACGGCGCTGCTTGGTGAGTCACGGCCCGGCCGCTCCCTCCTTGCTGCTCAGCGCCGCCTCCCGCGCCTCCTTGCTTCTCGGCGCCGCCTGGTGAACCCCGGCCAGATCCGGTCGATCTGGTGCTTTTTCCCCATCTCTCACCCCGATCTATTGGTTTTGGCTTGCTATTTTTGTGTGGTTTTGCTTGATGGATAGGTTGAGAGGCGGGTGGCCTCGGCTGACCACCGCCGGCTAGCTGTCGCCTGTACGCCGGGGGAGTACCGGTGGCGGCTAGCGAGGTGGCTTGGCCGGCGGTCGCACGCAGTCACCGCCCTATTCGGTAAACCTCTTCTCCCCTCTTCTACCTCTGGTGATATGCTTGGCTTGGTCCCATGTGCTCTACTGAGGATGAATGGCTTATGGTTTCTAGTTCAATGTTGGCTATACTGGATGAATGTAGTATGTTGATGTGAATCTTGTGGGGTTTACCTTTACTGGTGGTTGATGGACTGGTGGCGAGAAGGGATTAGGGTTGGGCTGGTTGCAGTCGCTTGCTTGCGGTTCTCCTGCTGCCGTCAGCCCGTCACTGTCGCCTTGCTCCCGTCGGCTTGCCGTGCCTTCGTCTTCTCTGTTGGTTTCACGTTGTTGGCTCGCGAGCCTGCTCGAGCTGGCACGAGCCGCACCACGAGCCGAACCGAGCTCACAAAAAAGCTTGATATCCTAACCAAGCCGAGCCGAACCGAGCCTTCATTCCACCAAGCTTTCACAAGCCGAGCCAAGCCGGGCTCGGCTCGTTGCCACCCCTAGCTCGATCGCCTATAATCACTCATGGAGGCAAAGATTGTCTATAGCACGCTATCCGTATGGCGTTCGTTTGATAAGGGACATCGTGGACCATTACGATTTTGTGTAATTTCGCTGAATCACACCATAGCCACTATAAGGCCATTCTTTGTAAGTTTTGAAAAGAGAAGCATTGTAAGTTGCCTGAAATATTCCTATTTCTGCGTAATAAGTACGGATTTGTGATATCCTGTAATCAATTTTGCCCTTTGATCAAAGATCATGGAATATCATATAGAGGTTGTTTTCTTCGTTTCCACTGGTGACTTTGATTTGAACCAGTGATTTACAGATGGGACAATCACAAAAATGCCTGCAGTCCTCAGCTGTGCAGTGGTCGCTGGTTACTGTCACAAACAATTCTACTGGTCTGGTCCCCTTAATTGGCATCTCAGGACAGGATTTGTACTTTTGATGTCATCATCCCTTTGCACCTCACAAAAGGGTCCTCTTTGGACACTAACCTTAAATTTTTGGTGTCTGTGAGGCAAAGAGAAAAAAAAAGAAAGGTAAAGCTTTTGCCAAATTGGATAGCATGGGTGCTGAAAAAAAAAGGTAAAGCATAGTTTGCGTGTTCTTTGGGCTTTGGATCTTATAGTTGGGCAAGTGAGATATCGTTGGATAGAAAAGAGCCATGGATAAGAAATTATGTTGTTGTTCTTAGGACTAGACTAAGACTTAGGGTGAGTTTTTTAGACAGTTGGTTTGTGATTTATAGTTTAAATATTTAAATCCTGACTATTTATAAGAGGCAGTACGTATAGAAAAACAGTTGTATGTGATTGTGGCTGTTACAGCTGAACTTAATATATTTTACTATAATTTTTCTATCAACACCGTCTTGAATAAATACACTGTTTAAAAGTTAGTTACTGTAGATAGTATAAAGATAAGCCAACTTTAAATACAAAAGAATCCGGTCTTAAACCAGATTAGTAATCTTTAGCACAAAGCTAGCTGATCAGACTGTCTTAGGACCGGTATAACTGTAGACTTGCTTTTCCGCGACTTTTCAATTTTGTTTATACTTCTTCGTTTCTGTAGACAGTGAGTTGCCATGGAGGGGCATTATTATGCCCGCTGCAAGGAGTGGCTCTGCTGGTGCCATACTGCTGCTCTGCAATTGGCGACCTATCCGTAGACAGCTACAGGTGGCAGCATGATCTTACAAGAGTATATAGTGCAAGTGTACAAATGGTTCTTTTTTTTTGTGATAAAAGGCCAACGGCCCTGCTTTTTTTTTAAATTAAAGCAAGATAAAAACAGAGTTCACTGCTGGGACGCCAGCTTAGAATTCTGGACACATGTGGACCCCTAAACACCCCAAATTCCGTTTTTGGCCCCCAAACCAAAAAAATTCCATTTCTGGACCCCTCCCGACCGCGCGTTTTCGCCCGACCGCGCGACCGCCCTGCCCTCAGCGCCGGCCGCGCGACCGCCCGCCCTCAGCGCCGGCCGCGCGACCGCGCCGCCCGAGCGCGCGACCGCCCGCCGGACCGCGCGACCGCGCCGCCCGAGCGCGCGACCACGCCGCCCGACCGCGCGTCCGCCGCCCGCCCGCGCGACCGCGCCGCCCGACCGCGCGTCCGCCCGCCCGCCCGCGCGTCCGCCCGCCCGCCCGCGCGTCCGCCTGCCTGACCGCGCGACCGCGCCGCCCGACCGCGCGTCCGGGACACGTGGCACCAGCTCGCGAACGCGCGGTCGGGAGGGGTCCAGAAACGGAATTTTTTTGATTTGGGGGCCAAAAGTGGAATTTGGGGTGTTTAGAGGTCCAAATGTGTCCAGAATTCGCCAGCTTACAAGGTAATCCAAAACAGGTGGTATCCTTAGACAAGCAACCTACGACAGCAGTGGGACCAGATAGCTCAAACTAGTTCATTCAGCAAAAGAAAGACGGGAATAAAGATAGCTAAGCTGCTGGCGTTACGGAGAACAAGCTACAGAGGGCTAGAAAGCGCAAAGAAAACAAATACCAGCACATTTTCTAGCCGACACTCGGGCCCTCTTCCTGCTCACCTTGCCGCCTTCGCATCATCGCCATAATTCTTGAGCTCATCCCGAGGCGGATTTAGGCCTATGATAGGATAAACTTTAGTCTAATACGTGAAAAAAATAGAGAAATTTAATGATTTGTCTCACCTTTATTTGCAAACAGTTTATTTGTCCTATAGTTGATACAAATTGATTATTTGCCCCACCTTTGAATTTTCATTTGATCATTTACCCTCTTTACATTTTCAAACCATTTTTTATTTTTGTAATGCTAAATTATATTACAAAATGACCAAATTGCCCACTACTCGAATGACTTGTGTGTGCAAACTGTGCTCATGGTTGCGTGCGTTGCCGCATCATCCACTGGATTGCTCTGTCCAGTATCATTCCTGACAGGCCTCCGTTTCATCTTGTGACAGCTCTAATCTGTAGACGAAAATATTGGTTAATAACTACTAACAGAAAATATTTCAGGAGTATCACAGAATTAACAGAATGATTGCAGAGATATTCAAATGTTTGTTGTGGTGGTTACTAGCAGGATGCAGACTAACCTCTCAATTCTCAAATCAATCTTCAACTAAATGAATCACCAACTGGAACTGCGCGACGTAGAACGACCATATATTTGAGGTTTGTGGAGCAGACTAGAGCAACTCTGAATATATGGTCAACTAGTGGTTTATGGTGATTACAGAACAGTAAAAGTGTCTAAGGTCCTGTTTGGATTCTCAGATCTAAAGTTTAGTTGGCTAAAGTTCAGGACTAAACTTTAGACAACTAAACTTTAGCCACTAAACTTTAGACCACATGACTGTTTAGATCATGGACTAAAGTTTATTTCTGATTCAATAAATGGACTTTTGTACCCCTGGAATTTTGAGCAGTTGAACTAATCCGTTACTAATTATCATGTGTGCTCTAGCTGAAAAAGAAAATTAAGGCTATTCGCTTTTCTTTGATTTACGTATGAATTTCTAGGATCATAGAGCGAACACATGTGAAAGCTTCATTTAGTTTTTCTTAATGACATAATAGGTATATTTTTGATATAGTTACGTAAATCTAAAAATGTTTGATTGTACTGGGGCACTTATTTTTGAGCTGTTGAAGTAACTGTCGATGGCTCGAGGCGCCCATTACCCTGTCCCGTGCATCAGCTACGTCTTCGGACGATCCATACAATACGATGGCTCTGTACGTCAATACCTCACGTACGTCAATACCTCACGTAAATACCTCACGTCAAAGGAAATACGATGTTACAACAATTGAAGCAAAGCAAATGCTCTGGAGTTCAAATCCTAGTGGAGATGTACGTCAATACCTCACGTCAAAGCAAATACAATGTTACAACAATTGAAGCAGATGATTTTTTTAATAAACGTCACATGCCAGCAATTTTCACGTACATTCTTAGAAAATGACAGCGCATAACAACATTATGTACATCACTCTCGCCTAGCAAACAACGCGTTAGCGATGTTATCACGGAAGGTATTCATGTTATGATCCTCGCCACCGCCATGTCGATTGCCACCACTTGGCGCAGATGAAGGTTCCTCAGGCATTGGCATATAGTTTTCATCTCGATCACATCTATCAAAGTCCACGTCTGCTATTGCACTTTCACGAATATAATTATGGAGAGCCATGCATGACAGTATTATTTGGCTTTGCTTTGGCATCGGATATGACGGTAAGCCCAACAAGATCCTCCATTTCATCTTCAAAACGCCGAAAGAACGCTCTATGACATTGCGAAGAGACGAGTGATGAAAATTAAATACCTCATTTCGTCCACTAGGTCTTGGTCCTTGTCTAAACTCCGGCAGATGGTATTTTACCCCCTTGTATGGTGCAAGATAACCCGGTCGGTTAGGGTAGCCCGAGTCAACGAGGTAAAATTTACCTAAAAGAATCAAGCACAAATATTTTAAAACTATAAATATTAGATGAGATACCAAATGACATTCCATATGAATAATTGATTGTACCTAGTGGAGGATGTGGGAATTTGTGACCATATTTATTTGTAGCATCATTGAACACTCTCATATCATGGACTGACCCCGGCCATCCCGCGAGAACAAAGGTGAACCTCATATCAAAGTCACAAATGGCTAACACATTTTGGGACGTGTAACCATGTCGACCCGTATGCTGAACGACCTTTGACACTGGCACAACAACTGGTATATGTGTCCCATCTATGGCTCCAATACAGTTATCAAAAAAAGGATGAAATCGAGGTCCTTCCAACCTAGGGTGAACTGTTCTAAATTCTGGATCATTTGGTTTGATAACATCAGCTGAGAGCCTGTAAACACACTGCAATACTTCATCAAATTTCCTACTGACCATCTCGATTGACCTCGCAAAACGATTGTCTGCTTGTCTAGCCGATTGAGGGGCACCAACCATCCATAAAAACATGGCCAAACCTTCTATCGACGTCATCTTACATGATGACTTCAAGCCGTATGATGTAACTAGCAAATCATGCAGTCTGTAAAACATTTCCCTACTCATCCTAAACATGTTGTAACAAGATCTAGAATTGTTCAATGTCGTCATAACCCAATCAATGCCTGATTCAACCACAGTCCTCTGCTTGGATTTGTTCATGTAAGTTTCAAAATAGTACGTACCAATAATGCAAGCAATGGTAGCAAATTGTCGTTTCCTCCTACGATGTTCCTGTGCCGCCTCAAGTGCATTGTCTTCATCATCACTTGATGAAAAAAAATCGTCTACAAATAGGGCACCCCCCACATGTTAGATCATGATTTCAGTAATAAAGAGAGGCACTACTGCTGTCAATAAACAAAGTTCAAGCAAACATTACACCACGCTCACAATAAACAGAGTTCAAGCAAACATTAATAATAAGCAAACATGATTATAGAAGTTCGTGCAAAGTAAGTTCATGCAAATAAAGATAGGCACTACTACTGTCCATATAAGCCTAGTTCATCTAGTACAACTTCTTCATGGTGCACCACCTCTTCAACCATATAAGCCTAGCTTCTTTTGTGGTGAAGTTGAAGAATGCCTCGCGGTTTTCAGCCTTCACAAACAAGGTGGTAGCCATGAAATACTCAATACTATCTTCTGCTGCCCCACTTTCCACTGCCAATTGGAGAGCTTTCTTCATTGATTTGGCCATTTTCTCGCCTGAACTTTCTTCCTTGAAGTTGTCAAGTATTCCTTTCAGCACCTTCACCATAGGACTCTTTGTTTTTTTTAGGACTCATGGCAGTGGTAGTAGTGCTGCTGCATCTCTTCCTGGTACTAACACTCATTGGGCTGTCTTCCATCCCATCTTCCTCTTGGTCTTCCTCACTCTCATCATTTCCATCTCCAATTATTTCACCAGGCATACATGCTGAAGACCCATCAACAGCAACATATTCAAATATTTCCTCCAGGTGTGCAAGATTGTCTGGAGGTCCAGTTCTCAGCCTCCGCCAGTCGGGTTTGTTCTGAAATAAAGTAAACCAGTGTCAACATTACTTTGCGGTCAAATGGATCATCCATTTAATTGACATACAAACGGTGTTATTATTACCTTTGTGTGTCTATCCCAGAAATCATCATCAGCCATCACTGAGCCATTAGCATTGCGTCCCAAACCAGTGTGTCCGTTGAGGTACAGCCAAAACTGATAGAGCCCCCTCAATTGATCCCATCTGTTTCTCAGTTGTTTCCTACTGTGTTTTAGGTGGGTACTAATGTAGTACTTCTCAGCTATATTCACATAACCCCTGTTAGTAATGAATCCATTGCTATGATTGCCTGCCCTCTTTTCCTCAAGACAAATGTCGCAGAAAATAGAAGTATTTTCAGCAGACCAATTTGCCTTGTCAAAGCGATTACCCACCTAAAATGATTACATAAATTTACCACACAAATGAGCTGACCATGAAAGTGGCTATAAATATCATGGGAATTATGAATGCAATATTCAGGATATACTCATATTCAGGATATGCAATATTCAAGAGCTCAACACAGACCATATCGCAATTTGCTCAGCTACCTGATGCAAAAAATGGCTAGCAGCAGCAACAAACTGAGCGCTAACTATATTTGCTCGGCGTTTAGACAGCATGTGCAACTGATCAAAGAAACATTTAAGAAACAGCAACCTGAAACCTTAACCCTACTGATTAAACCAATGAGACACTAGTGAACCGTTTACAAAATACATGGATCCCAGTTATGTAACCACAAACAAAATGAACAATATGAATAGCTTATTTTATTTAATTGTACCATCTTAGAATAAATCCTAAATAAACATGTGCTCATTCGCAGCTAATTTGCAAAAGCCAAAAAAAATAAGTGTGAAAAAAACACCCAGAAAAAGTCGGCACTATATATTACTGCAGAATGATACGGAATGTCTGCTCGAAGAGTAACTACTTGCTAGTACTGTCGGTAAACTGCAAACAGACAACTCGGTGATACAAATACATCACACTAAAGATTACACCTACTTTACACTCCAAAATGACACGGTATCACAAACAGAACAGAATTGCAAAGACTAGCTAGTTTTCCACAACTACAAACAAGCTAATGGAAATATGGACATTTGGAGGGGAGCCCCAACTGATAAAATGAAGAATGAACAACCATTCACATGCTACCTAATTGCCTGGTTGCTACAATACAGTCATAGCTCCGAAAGTATAGCAGGAATATAGTGAGAAAGCTCAGCGGTAAGTGACTGAAACCCGTTGACAAGTTGTGTGTGGAATTCCTGGTAACAATTAACTAATCTTTGCCTGAACTTACATTCGGCAGAGGAGGTCCATCTACCAGGTACAATAAACAAACTGTAATTCGACTGGGTATTCTTTTGTGCTGCCTCCCTATATTGAGCAATCAAATCCGATATGAAGTTGGATCAAGTAAGGTGTGCTCACCGAAAAATTATTTCCAAGAGTTTCATCCTCTTCTTCAATACCTGCACCTCCAAAGCCACCGCCTATTGCGTCATTTTCTTCGGTCATACCCACAGGATCTTCAAATTGTGGAGGGCCTTGGTGGCTTGACGCGCTGCCACCCGCGGCTGCTGCACTGGATGGTAGCGTAGTGTCGACTTCAGACCGAGAGCCTCCACGGCCACCATTGTTAGGCGCTCGAGCAGTGCGAGGAGCGCGGAACGGCATTAGAGAAGAAGAAGCCCGCGACACAGCTCCAGCACGCCCGCCACGCCCAGCAATGACGCCACGGCCACCACGACCGCCTCTGCTAGCGGCAGATCCACCAACACTGCCCCGGCCACCACGGCCGCCTGTGCCAGCAGTAGCTCCAGTTCCTCCACACCCTCCAGACCCGCCACGGCTGCCTCTGACGCCACGGGCGCCACGAGCGCCATGGCCACCACTGCTTCCATCTTCAACCGGCGCCGATTCAAGAATCTCTTGGTACGACCCCATGTGCGGGAAATCAAGAGCTGACGACGAGTTAAGGTCAAGACCGAACATGCCGGCATCACTGGAGGGCACAGGATCGGTTTGGGAGAAGAAATCATAGGGGAGGGGATCTTGGGGGCGCATGGACGCATCGTCGACGGGATCCATGAGAGGAAGGCGGGGAAGGGCACGACGGTGGGATGGTCGGTGGTAGTGGGATGCGCGGCGGGGGCGGCGGTGGGATGACGGGTGGCGGCGGGTTCGGCGGGAATCGGGGGGGGGGGGGGGGGCGTCGGGAATCGGGGGGGGGGGGGGCGTCGGGATTCCGGGCGGGGAAGTTGCCGCCCGATGGTCGGCGGGGGCGGAATGCGCGGCGGGGGCGGCGGTGCGAAGGCGGGGCGGCGTTGGGATGGCTGGGTGGCGGCGGGTTCGGCGGGAATGGGGGGGGGGGGGGGCGTCGGGAGTCTGGGCGGGGAAGTTGCCGCCCGATGGTCGGCGGGGACGGTGGGATGGTCCGCGGGGGTGGAATGCGCGGCAGGGGCGACGGTGCGAAGGGCGAGCGGCGGTGGGAGGGCTGGGTGGCGGCGGGTTCGGCGGGGAAGTAAGGAAGTTGCCGCCCGCTGGAGAGTTTTTTTGGTGCGGGAGCCGGGAGGAAGATATTTCACGGGCGGCGGTGGGGTGGCTGGGTCGTGGCGGGGGCGGCGGTGCGAAGGCCGGGCGGCGGTGGGGTGGCTGGGTCGCGGTGGGGGCGTCTGGAGTCCTGGCGGGGAAATTGCCGCCGATGGGGAAATTTTTTCGTGCGGGAGCCGGGAGCCCGGGAGTAGATATTTCACGGGGGCAGAAAGGACTTTTCCGTACGGGAGCCGGGATAAACCGAAACTTTAGACCACTTTAGCTCAGTTTTATGGTCTAAAGTGTTTTTTAGGAGTTAGCTAAAGTTTAGATCTAATTTTAGACCACCTGTTTGGAGACTTTAGATCTAAACTTTAGTGGCTAAACTTTAGATGGAGGGATCCAAACAGGGCCTAAATAGTCGTTAATAGGATGCATCACGCATTCAGTGACCCATGAGCACAGTTTGCATACACAGGTCATTAGAGTAGTGGGCAATTTGGTCATTTTGTAATATAATTTAGCATTAAAAAATAGAAAATGGTTTGGAAATGCAAAGAGGGCAAAAGATCAAATGAAAATTCAAAGATGGGGCAAATAATCAATTTGTATCAACTATGAGGCAAATGAGCTATTTGCAAACAAAGATGGGGCAAATCATCAAATTTTTTTAAAAAATAATAAGTATACAGTCTAGATATTTTTAGTTTAGCTCAGAGTATTATTATGGACGTTAGCCTAGATAGAGATAGCCGGCCCACTTCGCGCGGCCCATTTGCAGAACGGCCCATCCACGCACACCTGCTCCCAAGTTTCCAAACCATACTTGTGCCGTCCTCCTTGCCCGGCCTGCGCCGCCCGCCCCATCTTGGCCTGCGCCGCCCTCCTCCCGGCCTGCGCCGCCCGCTTGCCCCTCTCCCAGCCAGCGCCGCCCACCCGCTCCCCACCTGGTGACGCCCCCCTCTCCCGATCTGCAACGCGCGCCTGGCCCCTCCCGGCGCCGCCCCCTCTCGGCTAGCGTCGCCCGCTCGCCCTCCCCCCGGCGCCACCCCCCTCCCGGTCGACCCGGCGCCGCCCCCCTCCCGACCAGTGCAGCCCGCCCGCCCCCTCCCGGCCAGCGCCCACCGGCGCCCCCCTCCCACGGCCCGCCGCTGCCCACTGGCACCAATTGATTCAACCTTCTGGCTTAGGTTTTTCAAACCTTTTGATTCAGCCATTCAGGTAAAGGATGCGAATTTGTGGTGGTTCTCCTTTGATAGTTGTTGCTTTGCATGTAGGTGATGCAGCATAAAAAAGTTGCACCTTATTTGAAAATGGTTTTCAGGATTATGGTGGATCATACTGCTGAGTGCTGAGAGCATATGGAAAAATAGAAAATGTTCAGGGGATGTGTCAGTTCAGGAGGAGAGAATTGATGTCTAGACTGGAATAAAAATGATCTCGAAGCTCTGTTTAGCCGATGGGTTTGACATGTTCCCCACAATCCCACATTGCTGGTTAGTGGTCACTGATGGCTCGTGCATGATAGATCGTTCTTTCAGGTGAGCAACTGCCTCTTGTAATTCCATGCATTCACTTGTCTAGTAACACAAGGAATTCAATGAAGTGGTATAAACCGATTGTAATTGCTTCTTGTCACTGACTCACTCACTGATAAGTGATTGGGATCACGCTGACTCAACATTTTTGTTCTATGTACTTTGTGCATCGATTTGATGAAGGTAATGTTTGTTTGAAAATACTGTGCTTGACAGGGCAACACCATCCTCCTAACGGAGCTTTCATCTTCCAACTCGAGATTCTGCTGAAGCTTCATGACGGCAATTGGCAAGAACTACCTTTCTCTCCTGAGCGTCACCATTGGCCTGAAGGTTCCAATCTTGACAGCTTCATCAGAGCAAAGATTCAATCTCTTTCTTTCCTATCATGTACACTGAAAGATGTGTATGTTCTCATTTGTCAAACAGAACTACGGAGCTCTGTTTGAGACTGGTTAAGCTGGCTGACGCCAACAACACTGCCATCGATCTCTCCCACTGCTTTTGGTCTTACAAGGTACAGAACATCTACTCTACTTTTTTTCAATCTGCTGTTTATAGAAGAACCCAATGATGCTACTGCGATTTTTTTGGATGTATATTACTATGAACCTATGATCATGACTTCAGCTATTCTGCTGTTGGATAGTATCGATTTATCATTTACAATGTTGAATTGACAAGAAATTCCTGACTAGCAATATTTCAGATGATGTTTTCATGCATCTACCATGCAATCGCATATGCATTGGCAATCTCCCAATGTTCTAGGGAAGTTCAACTACTGAAATTTCTAGGCACATATGATCTGTGAGGGGGAAAATGAGAGATCAGCTTGGTATACATTTGCGCTATACCTTTTTGTCATGCCTTCGATTGGTATATTTGGCGTAAGTTTTTGTCATTAGAATTCAGTCCGGGGCTTGGCAGAATCCTGGATCCGCCACTGAGCTCATCTGCTCCACCTCCTTGCCGATATCCTCCTTCAGTAAACTCTGTGAATGGCAAAGAAAAGATAGAATTATGTAAACCACAGTTTCAGGAGCAGAGACAAAATTTTCCTGGATATCATACCATTTCTATTAAGCCAAACAGCCCAACAAACAGTGGAAACAAGTATCACTTTGGATTAGTTCTTCTTTCTACCAGCATTGCCTATAATTTCAACAAAGTAATCATTTAAAGTCACAGGGTTAGCTTCCCAACCTAACCTCTCTCTCAGCACACTCCAAACAATTGAGGAAGAACACAGTCAAAGAGCAAGTAACATCTGTTCCCATTCAGTTATTTCCAACTCACCAAAATTTCTTCTGAAAGTCAGGTTCCATTGTCCATCTCTACATACTTCTGATACAGTAACGTCTTGTTGATCACAAATGTTACAGATATTAGGAAACTGAATTTTCAAAGGGCAGTTTTGCCACCACACATCATCCCAGAAACGAATTTTCTGACCCAAGCCAACCTTGAAAGATGAACCTACCCACAACCAACTCTTCACACTGTGCAGACCATGCCAAAATTGAGAACCTCCTACAGGGGAAGTCTGAAAAAAATGATACTGTTTCAGCTATTTCTTCTTCAAAATCTTTGAACATAGGTCATCCTCCTTAGCATACAACTTTACTATCCATTTGCTCAATAAGCAAATATTCATTAGTTTTTGTATTGAGGAAACCCATACCACCATATTCCTTAGGTCTACTAATTGTGTCCCATTTGGCCATGTGATGCTTCTTTTTATCTATTCCATCCCAGTAGAATCTGCCTCTGATGGAGTTCATTTTATGATGAATACTATCTGGGAGTTTGTGGAAAGCCCATTGCATACATTGGAATATTGGACAGGCAACTGTTTAAGAGGATTGCTCTACCCCCAGATGACAGATGAGAGCATTGCCATGTATCCAATCTTTTTCAACCTTTTGGCTAATATAGCTCAACCAGCTCAACTCTGTAGCTTTTATTTTCTCATCACCTATTGGTAAGCCAAGGGTAGTTTTCCAAATTTCCGAGTGTACAAACGTCACAGGCTTTTCTACATGGTGGCTATAGGTATGCCAAATAAAGAACTGCACATTGTTTACAGGCAAATAGATAAAGCACTGATGTGTGTGTAGGGGGGGGGGGGGGGGGGGGTGGAGCGCTATGCTTAAAATACACACAAGATAGTGCACCAAGTACAAAATTCAGAATCCAGCATTTCTAAACCATGTGTCCATGTTCCCTTATCTGGTTAACTCATCAATATTCCAATATTTGTTGAGGGAAAATCCATGTGTACACACTTTACCTAAACTGGCCCATTAGAGACGTTGCCCACAAAGGCCCATTAGCATAGTTTAGTCCATTCCCTTAGGATGTGTTTGGATGCTAGGATGGCCAAGGGATGGAACCATCTCATTCCAATTTTGAGCACATCCAGCTGTTTGGATGGTGGGATGGAGAAGAATGAAGTGGAAGCAAACTGTTCCTTCCAAAGGAATATTCCTTCAATATTCGGGATCACTCCATCCCCCAAAAAATCCCGAACGAGCCCATTCCACAAAAAAAGTTGCGCCCTCTGTCTCCTACGCTGTCGGCCTCTCCAGATCCAGATCGGGGCGCTGGCCTCCCACGCTGCCGGCCTCCCCTCCCGCGCCGACCTCCCTCCCGCGCCGACCTCCCTCCCGCGACGGCCTCCGACGCCCGCGCCGGCCTCCTCCCTCGCCGAACTCCCGGCCGCGCCGACGTCCCGCGTCGGCCTCCCCCGCCCACGCCAACGTCCCGCGCCGGCCTCCTACGCCCGCGCCGGCCTCCCGCCCGTGCCGACCTCCCGCGTCGCCGCCCGACCTCCCACCCGCGCCGACCTCCCGCGACGGCCTCCCTCGCCGCCGCCCGACCTCCCGCCCGCGCCGCCGCCCGCGCCGTCCTCCCTCGCCGCCGCCCGACCTCCCTTCCGCGCCGACCTCCCGCGACGCCGCCCGCGCCGTCCTCCCTCACCGCAGCACGCTCGGTCCCCCGATGAACGCATATCCTATTTTTCATCCCCATCCCATCAACCAAACAACATACGGAACGGTTCCATTCTTCTCCATCCCACTAACCAAACAAAAAACAGAACCATCCCATACTATGAACCAAACATATCAACGGAACCATCCCGTTCCATCCCATCCCAAAAAACTGGAATCATCCCATCCCATTCCTCCCCATTCCACCAACCAAACACATCCTTAAAGAAGAGAGCATAGTTTAGTTCCATATTGTTTATTGCACCATGAAAAGGGACTTCCTCTCCATATATAAGGAGAGAGTAGGGGTTCTTATTGTATATACCATGCCTACGAGCAAAACATCATTAAAGAGAGGATGTTGGGACTACATCTTGTGTTCTTGATCATCTACTTTTTGTTCGTGTGTCGACCAACATCCTCTACCAATCTTTTACTCATGTTATTCCATTCATACTTACTGACAAGTTATGTATACCAGGCACCGAAGAATTGACATGACCAAACAGGCTGGTTGGTCATCAAATACAACTCTGTTCCTCTCAAAGAACGAAAGATCAGGCCATCACTTTCTAAAGCTTCTGCAGAAGAAAGCTAAGAGAGGCTATGCACCAGAAAGCAGCTTTGAACAAGAAACATGGGCACATACAACCAGTGATGGCACTGACCCTATCAGTGAGGTATTTGCCAGATTTGAGCGAGGCGGTAGACTGAAAAGTGTCCTCAGCAATAAGTCATCGCCATTTGGTTGATTGTCACGTACTCACTTCTCATCAGAGCCACACTTAAGCCATGGTTGCAAGTTGCAGCAACATGGAACAGAAGAAAGTTAAACTCACCGGAGCCACGAGCAGGCGACAGACACCGCTTGATCTGGATCGAGCGGTCTAGATAGCAGACGTCTCAGAAACAAGCCCATCGATTGGACATGTCGAGCAAATAAAGGGGTAAGGGAGAAAGGAACGAAAACACCACAAGATTTGGAAAGTATACTGTCTTGATACATACAAGTCTGACCGGTTTCTCCACAAGGTTACAGGCACAAATGTCGTGACTACAAACGCACTTCAGGGTATAAACCAAGGTTTGGACATAGAATGCACAGATTATCCAATTTTGACTCTGCCGTACACATACACAAATAAACACAGGTTCAGAGAAGCCACGATCGTCGACACATCCATCTGGGTCTCTACAGCACCACAGTGATGTTTGCAATGAGAGAATGGCTCGAGGGAGATACACATTAGCCCATTGCATACTTCTGGGTCCAGGCCCTTGCGGTCTCCTCATATCTGGGCCTCTGATTCTTGTAGATGTGAGCGATCTCCGGGACAAGGGGGTCGTCAGGGTTGGGGTCAGTGAGGAGAGAGCTGATGGAAAGGAGGACCTTTGATATGGTCAGCGCTGGGCTCCACTGCTCCTTGAGGATGTCAAGGCAAATGCTGCCATTAGAGTTGATGTTTGGGTGATACACCTGCATTGTCATTGAAGCCATTGATAGCATTAGTGGTCAGAAAGGAGGAATATATTTAACCTCAGATGTTCTAGATGCCAGTTTATCTATATAGCATTCTAGCAACTATCAAGGTTAACTACTTGATTGTTATCTTGTTTGGATTCTTCCAAACAATTTTGATAGGATAGAAGTCATAGAACTACAACCATTCCGCTTTGAGATATCAGAAAGATTAACAGAAACTGTTAGCACCTATTTTTATCAATTCTCCGTTGTACTCTTGCCTTGAAAACTTTATCAGATTAGGACCAAACTCAAAAGGGAACCAACGTGGCCTCAGTTACATCTTGCAATGGTAGTGCACCGTTGTTGGAGTGCTGACAGACTGACATTATCAAGTATCAATTTCAGAATTTGTCAGGGGTTACGCAGAATTTGAGAAGAAGCTACACCACATTAAAAATTTGAAATGAAAAGTAATGTTACAAAGAAGCGCCAAGCCACTAATTGATCTGTGGTCTTCAAAGACTATTTTATTTCTTACACCAGGAAAAAAGTTTACAAATATTGATTTGATTTTGAAATGGAACCTGCTCATCTTGAATTTCCCGAAGGCATACTCACTAACTAGTATATCAATAGCATGGTTAAGACTCAGAGTAACCATAAGCAAATCACAAAAGTTCAAATATCATACTGATGAACAAAGGTGTCAACAAAGAAAAAAGATAGGTAAAGCAATTATACACAACGGCTCACCTTTGTTTGGAAGTTCACTTTTGGAGGCTTAAAGGGGTAGTCAGGAGGAAAATGGATATTAACAAAGAACACCCCTCCTGCATAGGGGCTGTCACTAGGGCCCATGATTGTGGCCTGCCAGTGGAATAGATCCTCTCCAGCAGGCCCAGCACTGCATGATGTCGGTGGATCCTTTTGTAAATCCATGAGTTCCTTCTGAATCCTTTTGTTTGCCATATCTGGGAATGACAGAACATAATGATCAAAACAATAATGCATACTGACGCAAATAACTTTGGAATACAGAGCACACCCTATGGTAGCTTGAGTTTTTATAGATGAATTTCCTGATAAAAACTCTAATATAGTAGAGCTAAAGTTGACATGTCTACTAAGCCATTCGTTGTCTTCTTTATTTTTCTTTTTTGTTATTCAAATGAGCATCTACAGTTTCAATAATTCTGGGCCGTTAAAAGTGTCTCATGCATCGATAGAATTCTTACCAATCACTCAAAATGTAACAAAAAAGTCATTGTGTATAACCTATTACTATAAGATAAAAGGCATAAGACAGTTCTATGTTGCAGACTACAGCCGGATGGAACAATTTTGTAAGCCAGTGTGATAGTCCTTCAACATCTAAATAGGTTATTTATTTGCAGTACGATACCATTGTCTCCAATAATGCCATTCCTTTTTTTGTGTGGAAGAGAGCCACTGAAAAAGTAAGTTAAGATAAAAGGTTACCAATGCATAATACTAATAGCACCTATACAAGTGACTGTTGAGTACGTAAAGCCAGTATACTCATGCTATAACATACGAGGTACTTCGTATTCTGATTGAAGCAGAGATCGACTAGTCAGCACAGGAAGTTGAAAAACCAGATATGCTTTATTTTCTTTCCCTAAAAAAAATGGATAGAGAAGATCCATGCCCTTTTGGATGCCATGATGGTAAGTTCATCACAGCTCAGTGCAATACCAACATAGTACAGAGAATCAATAGATTTCGCTATATAAGTTCACTTGAGAAGTAGAAAGAAAAATCTTGATCCTATACATATTCTTCAGAAAAATGCTTGATCCTATACATATTCTTCAGAAAAATGCTAACTGGTTGCCACAAGTTTTCTAGTTTCAACAAGGAACCGAAAGCACCAATTTAATGGATTGTTCAGCTCACCGGATCTGTTTATTCATGGCTGGTTCCGGAGATAAATTGTCTAATGATGTTTCAATCTACTTGAGGAGATAAATGCAATCTACTCTTCTTGTTGCAGAATATTCTGTCTCTGACAGAATATTCAGACGCAGGCCCTAGCAGAAGTTCAAGATTCCGAAGATGGAAGCCCAAATCATCCCAAATTTCAGCGGAATGTACATAATTACTCTCTTTCTTCTCTTTCCACCCAAGTCAACCCCAATCCCAAAACGATCCTAAAACAAATTGGCCAGCATGAATCTACCATTCTCAGGCACAACAGAAATTCCTGCAATCTCTGTACCCAAACAATCCTAACCAAGCAATCGCTTCCAGTCAAACCATGGCATCCACAAAGAACGCACTACCCCAAATCAAGAACCCAGCATAGGACAAGAAGATTTCAGTGGATCAAGAAATTCTTGAATCGAACAGCGGATTGATTACCTGTAGAAAAAAGGCTTGAATTAGCCTCTCTTCTCCGTTCGATCCCCAAGAGAAACAAGGAATCGATCGCAGCAATAATTTACGGGAGGAGGTTGGATTGTAGGTGTCGGGGACTTGTATCGAGTCGTCGCTTCTCTTCTTGTGTGCAATTGGCCACTGCGGATTATTTTAATTAAGTTTGCCTGGCCCTACCTGTCAGCGCCTCAGTTACTTGGAGTGCCTTGTTTTCGTTCCCGTTGAAGTTTATTAAACTAAACAGAAGGGGTGCACATAAATTTTATCTAATTTATAAATCAAATGTTTATAGAGCAAATATGAAAGAGATAAATGGGTATTCGGTACTAGGGGTGGATATCGAGCCGGCTCGGCTCGGCTCGGCTCGTGAAAGCTCGTTAGGGAGGAGGCTCGGCTCGGCTCGTCTCGTTAAACTAACGAGCTAAAAGAGAAGCTCGGCTCGGCTCGGCTCGTTAAAAAGCTCGTTAGGCTCGTTAGGTGGAATATGCAAATTGACTTTTCTGAAAAGCTCGAGCTCGGCTCGTTAGGCTCATTAGGCTCGTTAGGTGGAATATGCAAATTGACTTTTTTTTGAGAAGCTCGAGCTCGGCTCGTTAGGCTTGTTTTGACTTTTGAGTGTCTTTAACATTTCTTTTTATGTTTCAGATTTGTTTTTTTGAACGATAAGTTCTATGATTTCCTTTTCATATGTGAAATTAACAAAGAAAAGAGTAATCTGTACTTTAATAATATTTCTTAGTGACAAAAGAGGTGCGAAAATTGGCATGCATACATACTACTACTGCCGTACTGAGCCGTTCACACGTGATGGGCCAGAGACGCTGCCGAGCTGGGCCGACCGAGCCTAGCGAGCGGCTTGCGAGCCGGCTCGGCTCGTTAACGGACCGAGCTAAAACCCTGGCTCGGCTCTGCCACGAGCCGAGTCGAACCGAGCCGAGCCTTCAACGAGCCGAGCTAGCTCACGAGCCTCGAGCTTTTTTTCCACCCCTATTCGGTACTATCCGTATCTGATTCCGACCCAAAAAAAAATGAAATAGAATACGGGATGGGTGATATCTCTCTGTATATATCCATATGACAAGTGATATGCGGAAGTTTTGTGACTTTACTTAGGAACAAGATAATATATAGACGGATTATCACATCTAAACAGACAGAGAATACTGAGTGTTCTTCCTTCGACATCTCAGCGATTAATCTCTCTGTATTTGCTTTGATTGCACCCTACTGTTCAATGCCTTGTGCAAAGAAGCTGATAATTTTCGTTCGACCGACTATCCGAAGGTTTATGGAATGAATATGGAATGAAAAAAATGAGTATATGATACTGTCGTGGCTACAGACCAAACAGAGAGAGAGAGATGGTAGTGGAGAGTGATGAAGATGAATGTAATGGCCTGGGCCTTCCCCATAGCCTGTATTCATATATATACACACATGGGGAGTGCTTTTACAGCTATACCCTTACACCTTGTTATCCCTTCTGGGGGCAGTTATGTCATTACACATGGCCTATTCTGGGCCTCATAATCTCCTACCAGGCCTGCTGGGTTTAGGTGGGGGCCACCCCTACGACAGGAGCCTCTCATGGTGAAGGGCTTCACAGGGCCGAAGCCATGTCGCCGAGTCCTTTGGCCCCCTCCGTCCCCTGCGGCCTGTGAATTCCTCCAAGCTTGTGGTTGGGGAGCCCGAAGTCTGGGATGGTGGTAGCGGAGGCTGGCGCCTGAGTCGAAGTAGGCGCGCGCGCTCCGTCCCCTACCCTTCGAACTGGTGGCAGCGAAGCTGGCGCCTAGTCGAAGTAGACGCGCGCGCTCCGTCCCCTACCCTTCGAACGGGTGGCAGCAAAGCTGGCGCCTAGTCGAAGTAGACGCGCGCGCTCCGTCCCCTACCCTTCGAGCGGGTGGCAGCGGAGGCTGGCGCCTAAGTCGAAGTAGACGCGCGCGCTCCGTCCCCTACCCTTCGAACGGGTGGCAGCGAAGCTGGCGCCTACTCGAAGTGGACGCGCGCGCTCCGTCCCCTACCCTTCGAACGGGTGGCAGCGGAGGCTGGCGCCTAAGTCGAAGTAGACGCGCGCGCTCCGTCCCCTACCCTTCGAACGGGTGGCAGCGAAGCTGGCGCCTCGTCGAAGTAGACGCGCGCGCTCCGTCCCCTACCCTTCGAGCGGGTGGCAGCGGAGGCTGGCGCCTAAGTCGAAGTAGACGCGCGCGCTCCGTCCCCTACCCTTCGAACGGGTAGCAGCGAAGCTGGCGCCTAGTCGAAGTAGACGCGCGCGCTCCGTCCCCTACCCTTCGAACGGGTGGCAGCGGAGGCTGGCGCCTAAGTCGAAGTAGACGCGCGCGCTCCGTCCCCTACCCTTCGAACGGGTGGCAGCGTAGCTGGCGCCTAGTCTAAGTAGACGCGCGCGCTCCGTCCCCTACCCTTCGAACGGGTGGCAGCGAAGCTGGCGCCTAGTCGAAGTAGACGCGCGCTCCGTCCCCTACCCTTCGAACGGGTGGCAGCGGAGGCTGGCGCTTAAGTCGAAGTCGACGCGCGCGCTCCGTCCCCTACCCTTCGAACGGGTGGCAGCGAAGCTGGCGCCTAGTCAAAGTAGACGCGCGCGCTCCGTCCCCTACCCTTCGAACGGGTGGCAGCGAAGCTGGCGCCTAAGTCGAAGTAGACGCGCGCGCTCCGTTCCCTACCCTTCGAACGGGTGGCAGCGAAGCTGGCGCCTAGTCGAAGTAGACGCGCGCGCTCCGTCCCCTACCCTTCGAACGGGTGGCAGCGGAGGCTGGCGCCTAAGTCGAAGTAGACGCGCGCGCTCCGTCCCCTACCCTTCGAACGGGTGGCAGCGAAGCTGGCGCCTAAGTCGAAGTAGACGCGCGCGCTCCGTCCCCTACCCTTCGAACGTGTGGCAGCGAAGCTGGCGCCTAGTCGATGTAGACGCGCGCGCTTCGTCCCTGTGCTGAGATCGGAGCTTGGCGCCGGTATGGTTGCGCTCCGGGGCTGTTGTGACCTTGCAGTCTGGTAGTGCGCTTTTAATGGCAGCTGGAATCACGCCGACGCCTGGCCTGGCAGAGGTCAGGCTGTCGCGTCGTGCAGTCTGCCATGCTGCAGGTGGGGCACGTGGCGGCTCACGACTGGTGCGTCGTGGGATGTGAGCGGTTGCGTGACCGCGGCCGTTCGCCTCATCCCCCGAGAAGTTGGACGCGTGTTGGAGATGTGGAGGCGTTGTGCGCTGCTTGGCCACCTACCCGGCACAGCCCTCTAGGTCCCGGCGGTTCTTCTTTCCAAATCTTGGACAGCCGAATCGCTGGGAATTTGATCCGTCTGTGTGTTGAGCCACAAAACAGGCGAGCAGCCTTTATAAGGTGCTAGTGTTGAGGTGGAGGCACCCTTTCTTGCTTGGCTTTTTGATCTGCCGCTTCGCTTCTGCCCGTGCTAACTGTCACGCCAGTTGCTCCTTTGCCTGCTTCTTCTTCCCTTGTCACGAAGAGCGATGGCTAGCCATGACGACGCCACCTACCACCCCAGCAGCGGTTCCTTGCCTAGCCAGGGCGAGGTGACCCATCCTTCCAAGGAGTACAAACTGGTGCCGCGGGGGAGCTCGCGCGCCAACAAGTGGTGGAACGCCATGGAGCACTCGGGAGGCTCCTGCTCCCGTGTGCTGGGGAAGAGCCGCATGACTGAAGGGACGCTGCAGCGACTCGTGGATGAGGGGAAGATCGTGGATCGCAATGGGGCTCGCCTACCCCGCCGGGACGAGACGGAGCCGAAGCCCGGGGCCATGGAGGCGATTGTTTTCGTCGCGTTCTTCGATGCCGGCCTTCGAATGCCCTCCACGTTGTTCGTGGGCGAAGTCCTGCGGGCCTACAAGTTGGAGCTAGCCCAGTTGATGCCCCACGCGATACTCCGCCTAGCTGTCTTCACGTGGGCGATGCGGACAAAGGGTGGCGTCCCAGCGCGAGCTTATTCGCCACCCTGCACGACGCACACTGTCGACCCAAAAAGGTTGACGGGGTGGTGTCCAACTTCGGCGGTGTGAACTTCGTGCTCCGGGCGTCATGCGCGACGTTGTTCCCTGTGCCAGCCTCGTCAGGGCAATGGGCGTCCGGCTGGACGCGGTGGTGGTTCTATTACACCGTGACCGACAAGAGCAGAATGCAGTGCCGAGGTGGGCCGATCTCGTTTAACAGTACGCCGAGTCTGAAGGCGGAGATCGACGACACGCAAAAGCTACAGAGCCTTGTCGGTGTCGCCCGTCGAATGAGCGTGCGCGACCTAGCCGAGGAGTTCACGATGTATGGGGCGGCGCCACTCTCCTCCCGGGGGAAGTATGTTGGACAGAATGGCCCCCGTGAGGACGGGTTCGACCCATCCATATCTCGCCTGCTGCCGCCCTCCGCTCCTTGTAAGTCGCCCAGCACGCTTTACGCGCGCCATTGTATCTGTTTGGCTTCCGCCTGACTGACGTGATCTCCTGCGCAGTGGCTCGGCTAGAAGATGCGGAGCGCGCGGTTGCGGCACTCCTCGGCCCGTACACGCTTAAGGAGCACCGGGCTCGCGAGGCCGCAGTTAAGGCGGCTAAGCAGGGGCGGGTAAACCGCACCTGCGAGGCTGTGGGCATTACCGTGCCCGAGCGTGCGGTGCCGGAAGAGCTTCCCGCTGGGACTCCGGGCGTTCAGGGCGGTGATAGCCCTACGGGGGTGCTATCTTTGCGACGCCGGGCCCGTTCCCCGGCTGCCGTATGCGACCCGGCAGCCCCTCCGGCGGTTAGCCCAGTTGAGACGGGGCGTGCGACCGGCGGTGGGCCTGGCCATACTGCTTCGGAGGGGCGCACCGCCGCGGATCCCCCGGCACCTTCTGCCGATGCCCACGAGCCCGTGCTCGGGCTCGCGGCCATCGTTGAGTTGGAACTTGTCAACCCGGGGGGTGGCGTCGTTCCTGGCGAGCAAACCGCGGTGGAAGGTGCGTTACCAACCGCAGCGGCCGACGAGGGCGTGCCCCCTACAGAGGAAACCATGGGGGCGGCGGTAACCGGAGCTGGTCCTGCCGTGGAAGAATCGCCTGTGCCACCGCAGGCGAAACGCCCTCGGACTCAGTCCCCGCCGCCAACGAGGGGTCGATACGCTGTTGCGGGGTCTTGCCGCGGGATTACGGTGTCTGGCGTGGCCGAGAAGACCTTCTCCCCGACTGTCGAGGCACCTGCCTCCCCCTGGGTTGTCGAATCGGCGCCACTTCCTACCGCGACGAGGGGCGCAGGAGGTAGGCGTGAGTCCCTTTCTTCACTTGACTTCGCGGGACTTTCTCCGATCTGCTCGCTCATTCTGCCAACATCAGACGAGACGAAGTCTCCCGGACGTGGCGAAGGATCGAGCAGCGGAGGTATGCGCGAAGTCGGAAGCCTTGTGCAGGGTGCCCCGCAGGTGTCCGCTGTTGTTGACGTGGCCTCGGTAAATCCTGGCGTGTTGGGGCCGGGGCTTGCTCTTCGTGGCGCCAGAACCTTTGGCGAGCACTGCAGCTATGTTGGTGCGTGCTTCGCCCTCGCCCTGCTTCACACTCGTGGGTGTAGGCATACCCATGAGCTAGCGAATCCTCAACTGGATCCTCCCGGCCGAGCAGAGGTTATGTCGGACGCCATCCGCTCCATCGGGCCTAGCCTGCAGAACTTCCATCAACGGATCTGGGGCCGCTTCGGGGAAGATGCAGCGAGGGTCGCCGTGCGGCAGACGCTGCATGGGGAGGGGGACCTCCTCCAGTGGCTTGAAGGGGTCCTTCGGCGCCGTGGCGACGACGGCACGGGCTCGCCCGCACCGCGCCAAGGCTGAGCGGTTGGTCGGGTAGGGGAGGGGGATGATGTACTGGTTCTTACGCTGGTGACCATGTAACCCCTTTGCTTTTATAATGGAACCCAGCAATACCTTATGCTTGGTGTTACCTGTCGCCGAACGCGGAGGGCCGGTCTGTGCATCTCGTTTATACTCCGTGGAGTGGTGCGTGCGGAGGCGAACCTCGATGCTACGACTTCCTTTATAGTCCGGAGACTCGCGCGTGCGGAGGCGGACCTCGACGCTACGTCTTATTTAAAGTCCGTGGACTGGCGCGTGCGGAGGCGGACCTCGACGCTACGACTTCCTTTATAGTCCGGAGACTCTCGCGTGCGGACGCGGACCTCGATGCTACGTCTTATTTAAAGTCCGTGGACTGGTGCGTGCAGAGGCGGTCCTCGACGCTACGACTTCCTTTATAGTCCGGAGACTCGCGCGTGCGGAGGCGGACCTCGACGCTACGTCTTATTTAAAGTCCGTGGACTGGTGCGTGCGGAAGCTAAGCTCAACGCTACGTCTTATTTATACTCCGTAGAGTGCGCGCGGAGGCGTCCCCCCGCTGCGTCTTATTTATACTCTGTAGAGTGCGTGCGGAGGCGGACCTCGACGCTACGTCTTATTTAAACTTTGTTCTGCTCGGCGCGGACAGGGGATGCTCTGGGAACAGCAACCTTTATTGAATTCCCGTTTGCGCGGGCGAGCCTCGCATAACAAAGGGCTGGTGTCTCTACGCCTGCTGTCCTGCTTCTAGGCGTAGTACCGCTGCAACCTGTCCCCGTTCCATGTGTGCCGGAAGGCTTGTCCTTCGAGCGTGGCGAGGCGGTACGCCCAATTCGGCAATGCCCCCGTCACGATGTACGGGCCTTCCCACTTGGACTCCAGCTTGCCAACGGTCTCCGCCTGGAGCGCCACTCTGAGGACGAGATCCGCAGGCTTGAACCCCCGCGGGCATATAGAGCGGTCCCGAGTACGCATTGTCTGCTGCGCGTACTTCTCGACATGGTGGGCTGCGTCTGCCCGCATCCCGTCGAGGAGGTCCAAGGACACACGGCGCTCCTCTTCGGGTGCTTGGACGAGGACCCTCCGCGAGCCGACCTTGATTTCCTCGGGCGTCACCGCTTTGTCACCGAAAAGGAGCTTGAACGGCGTGAATCCCGTTGGGCGTGTTACCGTTGTGCGAAGCGACCATAGAACGCTGTGAAGCTCGCTTGGCCACTTGCCCTTCGGCAATCCAACCAGGTGCTTTTTGATGGCGGCGGAGATGGCGCCATTCGCCCGTTCGACCGCCCCGTTGGACTGGGGATGCCCTACCGAGGCGAATCGGAGGGTGATGCCCATGCTGTCACAATAATCTTTGAAGAGGGTGGCGTCGAACTGCAGGCCATTGTCGACCGTGAGCTCCCGGGGCACACCGAAGCGACATATGATGTTTTGCCATAGGAAGCGCTGTATGGCCGCAGAAGTTACTTTGGCCAGAGCGATCGCTTCCGGCCATCTGGAGAAATACTCCAGCGCGACTACCACGAAACGGAGGTCCCCTGGAGCTCGGGCAAGTGGTCCTACTATATCGAGACCCCAGCGTGCCAGTGGCCACACCGGGGGAATGGGGTTGAGGCTCGTCGGGGGCCTGCGGATGATGCGCGCCATCCACTGGCACCCTTGGCACCGACGGACGAGGTCCTGGGCGTCGGTGATGGCAGTCGGCCTGTAGAAGCCTTGCCTGAACGCCTTGCTGACTAATGACCTCGGTGCCAGGTGGGATCCGCATACGCCCGCGTGGATCTCCGCCAAGAGCTCCTTTCCCCCCTCAGTCGAGAGGCAGCGCAGGAGCGGTGCGCAAACCCCTCTCTTGTAGAGTATCCCTTCGAACATCTGGAAGGACCGTGCGCGGTGCTGCAAGCGTCGTAGCTCGGCAGGGTCCTCCGGCTCGGCGAGGCCTTGCAAGAAATTGAAGATGGGCTCTCGCCAATCTCCTGTCCGCTCAATGCGGTGGACGAGTGCCGCGTCCCGGTTGTCCTGCGCAATGGCCACCTTTGCCAACATCTCGTAGAACGCCCCCTCAGGGGGGGGGCAGTTGCTGGCTGGCCGCCTTGGCGAGGGCGTCAGCTTGCTCATTCTCCGCACGGGGAATGGCCTTGACGGTGACACCCAAAAAGTGCCTTTCCCTCGCCCTCACCGCCGCGAGGTACTTGGCCAACTCAGGGTCCTTGGCTTGATATGACTTGTCCACATGGCCAGCCACCAAGCGCGAGTCGGTGCGGACCAACACCCGTCTCGCGCCGATTGCCTTGAGCTTCGCCAGGCCAAAGAGCAGTGCCTCGTATTCAGCCGTGTTGTTGGTGGTGGGGAAGGCAAGGCGCGCCGAATACAGCAAACGCTGTCCTTCGGGCGTGACGATCACCACCCCTACGCCCGCGCCGGCGACGCTGTAAGCTCCGTCGATTGTAAGCGTCCATACGGGATCATCGTGCGTCTGGCCGGGTTGGGCCGGTGGGGTCCATTCGGCGAGAAAATCCGCCAGGACTTGGGATTTGATTGCCGTCCGCGAAGCATATGTCAAGGAGAAGGAAGCGAGCTCGGCAGCCCATTTACCGATACGCCCTGTGGACTCCTTGTTGTGTAGCATCTCTGTCAGGGGGAATGAGGAAGGCACTGTGATCGGGTGGGCCAGAAAATAATGCCGAAGCTTCCTGGAGGCCATGACCAGCGCGTAGGCGAGCTTCTCAAGCTCCGTGTATCTTGTCTTGGCGCCTTGGAGGGCTTCGGAGACAAAGTAGACGGGCCGCTGCATGGCGCCTTCCTCTAAGACGAGGACGGCGCTGACCGCGGTGGCTGACGCGGCCAGATAGAGCAGGAGGGGAGCCTCTGGTGCTGGGGCGATCAGAGTGGGGAGGCTTGCCAGGTGCTGTTTGAGCTCGTTGAAGGCCTTCGCGCAATCTCCGTCCCAACGGAATCCATCGCACCCGCGGAGCGTCTTAAAAAATGGCAAGCCCCGCTCCGCCGCCCTGGATAGGAAGCGGCTTAGTGCTGCCATGCGGCCCGCCAGCCTCTGGACCTCCCTCGTAGTCTTGGGCGGCTCCATACCCAGGATGGCGTCCACTTTGTCGGGGTTCGCCTGGATGCCCCGTCCGGAGACGAGGAACCCCAAGAGCTTGACCGCCTGCACCCCGAAGACACATTTGTCGGGGTTGAGTTTGATGCCCGCCTTCCGGAGGTTGTCGAAGGTTTCCTGGAGGTCCCGGCCGTGCAGAGCAAGCTGCCGAGTTTTGACCACCACGTCATCGACATAGGCTTCGACGTTCCTCCCGAGCTGGGCGGCCAGGGCAATGGCGACGAGACAGGTGAAGGTAGCGCCTGCGTTCTTCAAGCCAAAGGGCATTCTGACGAAGCAGAACGTCCCAAGTGGTGTGATGAAACTGGTCTTCTCCTCGTCGTCTTCGGCCATGTATACCTGGTGGTAGCCGGAATAGGCGTCCAGGAAACTCATGAGTTCGCACCCAGCAGTGGCGTCGACCAGCTGATCGATGCGCGGCAAGGGGTAATTGTCCTTCGGGCACGCCTTGTTGAGTGCCGTGAAGTCGATGCACATGCGCCAGGCCCCGCTGGCCTTTTTGACTAGCACCGGGTTAGCGAGCCACTCTGGATGGTGGACCTCGCGGATGACCCCGGCGCGAAGAAGCTTCGCCACCTCTGCTTTGGCCGCCTGCTGCCGATCCATCGACATACGCCGAAGCCTTTGCTTGACCGGCTTGGCATCAGGGCGGACTGCCAAGCGATGCTCGATTACTGCTCGGTCTACGCACTTGATGTCCTCCGGGGACCATGCGAAGATGTCAACGTTGTTCTGAAGCACTTGGAGCAGATCCCGTTCGACCCCCGGTGGGAGCCCCTCGCCAATGGACACAAACTGCCCCTCCGCCTGGAGCGGCACCTTCTTGACTCCGCCTTCGGGCCGAGGCTTGGGCGTCCACCCGGGGGAGGAGGGCCCATCACCGAGCGCACCGGAGAGGGCATGCACCGGGCGATGCGGAACGCGGCTGCCGCCTTCGGCACGTCTGGCCAGGTCCTGGTCGCCGAAGACGGTGACAACACCCTCCGGGCCCGGGAGCTTCACACACAAAAACCGTAGTGCGGGATTGCCTCGAAAGAGTTGATGGCGGGTCGCCCCAGTATGGCGTTGTAGGGGTGCGGGATATCTACGACATCGAAGGTGACATGCTCGGTCCGGATGTTACCTTTGTTGCCCTCCTGACGGAAAGTGACAGGAAGGGACACGTGCCCCAAGGCTTGCAGCGGTTGACCCCCGAAGCCTTGAAGTGGAGCTCCTGGCTGCTCTAGTCGGCTTCGGGGGATCGCCATGCGGTCGAGGGCCTTTGCGAACAAGATATTTGCGGAGCTTCCCCCGTCGACAAGGACGCGCCTGACGTCACAGCGTGCTATGTGGGCCTGGATGACTAGAGGGTCTTGGTGAGGGTACTCCACGCCCCTGGCGTCGTTCAAGTCGAAGGTGATGTTGCGGGGCGGCATCCACAGTTGCGGCTGCTCCCCGGGGGCTTTTGAAGAGGAGCCTCCGGTGATGACGCTGACGGTGCGATGCTGCGCGCCCTCCATTGCGGTGGCTCGTATGGGGCTATCCCTTGGGTGCCCCCCGTGGGCTCCGGCAGGGGGCCGAGGAGGCGGAGCCCGAGATCCGGCCGTCACCCTCCGCAGCTCCATCACCGCGGTGCATGCCCTTGTGTAATGATCGCCGTAGCCGTGTACCTCGCACCACTTGCCATAGTGCAGGAGCTCTTGCTCTGCGTGGGGTTGGCCGCCGTAATCAAGTCCGCCTTCCGATCCCCGGTCTCCCCTCCGTGAGGCGGGGTTGGGTCCTTGGCGGGCGTTCTCGGTGTCGAGGACATGATGGGCCGCCTGCGACCGGCGCTGGCGGCGCTGAGGTTTAGGCCTGCTCCTTGAAGAGCCTTCTTGTTCCCCGGCCTCACTGCCTCGGGGAGGGCCTCCTCGGGACTCTCGGCTGCGACCCGGCTTCGAGGAGGGACCACCCGCCCCGACTT
Source organism: Dendrocalamus latiflorus (assembly GCA_017311315.1). NCBI lineage: Eukaryota > Viridiplantae > Streptophyta > Magnoliopsida > Poales > Poaceae > Dendrocalamus > Dendrocalamus latiflorus. The sequence continues at coordinate 9,815,196 of CM029625.1, read as the reverse complement.
CGCGCGGGGGGCGCTCCTCATGGGCGAGGCCGAGGGCGGTGATGCTGCGTCTTCGCGCATCCTCCTCCGCCCGCGCATACTCGTCCATTTTGTCGAAGAGCTTGGCGATTGTCTTGATTGGCCTCCGCGCGTTGTACTCAGCCATCGGGCCCGGGCGAAGGCCCTGTATGGCTGCATTAACGACTGTGGCTTCATTAATATTGTTTACCTGGCATCGAATTTTGGCGAAGCGCTTGCAGTAGCCCCGGAGCGTCTCCGAGGGTCTTTGCTTCACAGCGAAGAGTTGGTCCGCCTCGCTTCGCTCGACATAGTGTCCTTGGAAGTTGCTATGAAGGCGGTCGCGAAGCTGCTCCCACACATAGATGGAGCCCGGCTCTATGGTGAAAAACCAAGAGAGCGCCACTCCGTGCAGTGCGAGGGGGAGTCCCTTCGCCTTCGTGGTGTCGTCTCCGCCCGCGGCCTCAATCGCGGTTTCGTACACGCGCACGAACTCGCAAGGATCCGTGTCGCCTTTGTACGGGTCGGTGATGCTAGGGAACTTGAAGTCTTCGGGCCACGCCGCCTGCTGCAGCCCCGCCGAAAGCGGGGATTCCGGGTCTACACGCCTCAGCGGGACGCGGCTAGGCGTGGGGGCTTCGCGGCTGTCCGCCTTCTCTGGCGTGGGCTCGGGCGTGATTACTGGCGCGGCCTGCTGGCTCCGAGCCTCTTGTATATCTCGAACGGCTCCGCGAAGGTCCCCTAGTTCCCGCTGGAACGCGTTGAGGGCTGCTAGTAGGGCGCTTTCCACTGCAGGTGTCGTTGGGGCCGCCGGAACGCCCAGCGGACGGGTCGGCGCAGGGACCATCGCCTCCCAATCTCCAGATCCGCCGGATGGTTCGTTGCGGCTACCCCCGGCCGTCTGATCCGCGCTACCGGCGAGGGTGGCGGGGGTTGTCGTTGCAGTGCCAGCGGCGGGGTTGGATGTCGTTGTAGCGGCGCTGGCGGGGTCGGTCGTTGCAGCGCGAGCGTTGATGCCCGCGACCACGGCGCGTACGCCGCCGCCAACTCCTTCGGCGGCAGACGCCGAGGCCCTGGTGTTCGCGCGCTGCTTCGACCCAGCCGTCTTCTTTCCCTTCGCCGCCGCTGGTGAAGTTTTTTTCGGTGCCATCTTTTTCCTTCGGTCTTCAGGCTTGTCCTCGTCCTCCCCACGGACGGCGCCAACTGTTGTGGCTACAGACCAAACAGAGAGAGAGAGATGGTAGTGGAGAGTGATGAAGATGAATGTAATGGCCTGGCCCTTCCCCATAGCCTGTATTCATATATATATACACATGGGGAGTGCTTTTACAGCTATACCCTTACACCTTGTTATCCCTTCTGGGGGCAGTTATGTCATTACACATGGCCTATTCTGGGCCTCATAATCTCCTACCAGGCTTGCTGGGTTTAGGTGGGGGCCACCCCTACGACAGATACTATCTGCGTTTGATCCTGACTTCGAAAAAAAATACGAAATAGGATACAAGATGAGTGATATCCATCCGTATCCACTCTGATTGCATCCCCACTAGACAGGGAAGACGTTGCTGCTGGTGTAGTGATTTATGTGTTGAGGACATCATCTCTATGCATACGAACACCACTCCTCAATCTCAAGCTATATAAGGGCCAACTACAAGGGAATAAATACGATAGTTAAATTATTAGGTGAGTATGTTCTTAGGAATGAATAATTTTTTTATTGAACATTTGCTACTACCTAAGACTTGTGATGTTATTGTGATCAGGGACCATGACGAGGAGTGCAGCTTAGCACCAAATGCAAGCCAACCATCGCACCAAGACTAATTCGATGCTTTTCCCAACACTTCCTCAAGGTCACCACATCACTTTTGTTCAAGTCAGGTAAGGGTTCAAGTTGGACACGTTTTGAAATCTAATTTGGCCTCTAGATCAATTCAGACTCAGCCTGACAGGCCCGACTTTAAACACGCATAGAATGCCCATCCAGAGTCTGTTTGGGATGTTTGAGTACTTGATGGAAAGCTTATCTCGTCAGCTTTCAATGGATCTGTCCCCACCTCTAAATTCCTTCTATGAACACTACAATCGACAAAACAATCCAACGCTAATTTTGAGTCCAAGTCAAAAGGTTCTGCGTTACCTCCACTTGGGCCACGAGCCTTGTACCTCCTAGGGACGTGCACCCACCTCCCTAGCCGCCACCCCTACCCTTCTCTCTCTAAAATAGCCTCAGGCGCCTCCCTCTTCCTTAGTCTTGTTTTAGATTGGTTTTTTCACCGTGAAAAGTTTGTCATGTGTTCTTGTGTTGACTAGACCAACAATTGCAATCTGCAAGCCTCAACTTGTGTAAATTCATATTTCTTATTTGCAGTTTCAGATTGCTTGTATATCTTGTTCTTGCTTATTCTTCGATTGCTCGTAGGAATTGAATCTCATGTTCAGCTCAACCACATTCTTGGCATAGTTGATAACTATTCGAAGTGTGATTTAGTGATTGCTTGGCGATTTGATCGTGACCAGTTGGTGTCCTACATCGTGAAAGTCGTACCTCCATAAATCAATATATCATCCTATCGAAAGATCGATACGTAACTTTTACATCCTTGTGAGATAAAGAAGAGTGGATGATGACTTTTGGTCACATTTTTTGAGACATCAATGAATGATGGAGCCATCAATACAGACGGTGCATACAATTTTGGACCGTTTGAAAAAGCGGCTTTGAGAAGCCATCCTATTTGTCTTGGTTTCAGGAGGAGCCGAAACCAAAAACCACAAAAAAAACTAAAAAGAACAGCTACATTTGGTTGTGACAATTTTTAATCAATTGAGCCTTAGCTGTAAGCAAGATGGTTTGTTCCGGGTAAAACAAGCAAGACCAATACATAATAGGGAATAGAAATCCATGGACTGTTGCCTTGCTCTGATAAACAAAAGCATCGGTTCATGCGACTATGCGAGGGTGAAATCACAACGGTAGACATTACACAGTAGTAAGGGCCTGTTTGGCAGAGCCCCATCAACTCCAGATTCACCAAAAACAGCTTCACTCCACGAATTTTTACCCAAACGCTCCAGCTCCACGAAATCTGGATCCACCAAAATACTGAATCTAGCTCCAGATTCATGAAATCCATGGAGCACCTCAAGGGGTGCTCCACGAAACCTTGTTTCGTACCTACTCGTGGAGTTGGGTGGTAATTACCCACATTTTTGCCACTGGTTACACACTCCATCCCATACCACCATAAAACCCACGGGCAAAACAGGCTATTCCCACCAAAAACTCAGTTTCGTGGATCTGGAGCTGCTGTGCAAGCCAAACAGTTTTGTCTAGCTCCATGGTGGGATCCCAGATTCACGGTGGAGCTGTTTTTGGTGGATCTGCTACTCCAGATTCATTTTTTCAGTGGTGGAGCTCTGCCAAACAGGCCCTAAATAGCAACAGTTCCCATTACCCATTACATTGTCGTACAGTTGGGAAGGGGAATGACATAGGTAATGGCACACGATTGCCTGTTTGTGGCAAGCTGAAATATGTTGGTGTCACATACAGAAGGTCGCGCTTGAGGATGTTATGACCCTGCACTGTTGCTGGTCATAGGCAGAGCGTCAGCAAAAACATGGTAAGTATACTAAGCAGATGTGTGGGTTTGTATACATAAGGGGACGTGAAGTAGCTATGCATAGAGGAGATCATGGCCTTTTTTTGGTGTTGGATGTCTTTGTTAGGCCAGAATATGTGCCCATGTTCCAGTGGTAGAACCTGAGTATTAGTCCTGCAGTGACAGAACAAATGGTCATAGGTAACTATGATTAGGAACTGCAGACACTCAAGCATATTCCTCACAATTAGAACAGTGAGCATGCAAAGTAGATCATTGAGATGTCAGAGGAAACTGCCATGTTCAGAAGATGGTAGCACGACTGTACGGTTCAAACCACTAAACCCTTAACTTACGAATGAGGAAATGGTAAGGAAAAAAGCAGCAAGAAAGAGGATCTGGGTATCGCAGCACGCTAGCTAAGCTGAGATTAGAAGCTTATTGCACATGAAAACAGTGGAGTACATGAAAGATCTTAATGGTTCACGAACCAAACCTAATGAGTACGAACCTGTTTATTTTGGACCATCATCCTCGGATACTGAAAAGATAAATGGGAAATAGACAATGTAGCAACCAGGTCATTTGTATATGAAAACACCAGGCATGTGGACATACTGGCAATGAAGTTGTTAACAGCGAGAGCTCTGAAAGCATAAGTTTGAAAGCCATGGAAAAGCAGAACAAATTTAGAATCATGGAAGAAGAAATACTACACATAACATTGGTATGCCTGACAGAATAGAATGCTAAAACACCTAAACTTTTCACACTTGGATACATTGCAACTTCCCATAGGATAGGCAAAACACAATCTTTTATCGCTGTAAACAGCAAAGACACTAACACCTAAATTCTTATTAGATGGAAAAGAGCTTAGGGGTTCAGCTTAGACAACTGCACAAGTAGCTGCAGCCCAGCGGCTGTATCATAGCAACCAGCAAAGCAACCACTCTTTTGGCCGCAAAACCGTTGCAAATTTGCAATGTGCCATGTTACCGTTAATAGGGAATCAGAAAAATTTGCAAAAGCCTGAGGAAAGACAAATGAAAAAGTGCCAAAAAATATGCTTTTGGTTGTAAAGAAAAGAATGGCACCCTATCAGATCTTCCTCGAAATGGTCGCACGTATGTTTATTGTCTACGAGAAACCATACTTTCGCAAAGCTAATCTCGCAGATAATTCACATTAGAAATATTTTCCCTGATCATCACATAAAGTCCATCAGAATGGATAACACTGAAGAATGTAATTCAAAAGCATTTAATGATTATTGCATGACAATAGGAATTATAGTTGAGCATTTTGTACCTCATGTTCACACCCAGAATGGACTAGTAGAGGCATTAATTAAGAGAATTAAATTTATTGCCCGACCACTTTTGCAGAATTGTAATTTACCAGCTACATGTTGGGGACACGTAGTCCTACATGCAACAACTCTCATCAACTTTAGACCATCGGCCTACAACATCTATTCACCTATGCAACTAGCGCATGGGTCAGCGCCAAAAATTTCTCATCTCCGGAGGTTTGGATGCAAGGTTTATGTATCTATACCCCCTCCACAGCGTACTGCAATGGGTCCTCTCCGAAAGACTAGAATATACGTTGGTTATGAGACAACATCTATAATCAGGTATTTAGAACCCATGACAGGAGATTTGCATACTTCCCGTTTCGCTTATTGCATATTTGATGAGGATAATTTTCCAACATTAGGGGGAGGAAATTAACCTCTTGATGAAAAATATCGGGAAATTACATGGCAAACCACGGGGATCCATGCGCATGACCTGTGCAGTTGTGAAACAAATAGAGAAGTCCAGAAGATCATTGATTTGCAAGCATCAGAAGATCATTGGTTGACCACTTTAGTGATTTGAAGAGTGCGACCAAGTCGCATGTGCCTGCACGCAATGTACTAGAGAAGGTTGAAATACTAAAGAAAGTTGAAGGTATCCCTAATCCCGTCTAGAGGCCTCAAAATAAAAGAACGAGAACTCTGGCCCCTCGAATTCTAAGTAACCGGTAATGTGCGGTGAAGAAGGATAAGAAGGACTTGACACAGCCGACCACTGAAGTTCCCCAGAACCAGAAGGGGAGCCAGTTGAGACCTGGCACCAGTATAACACATTCAGAAAAGGGCATACCGGATCTGAACATCCCCATGGAAGGAGAAATCAGCATAGATGTGTGTGCACACATTAGAGCTGAAAAACTAAAGGGACTTGCCACCGCAACTGGAAAAAGCGATGAGCAAGTAGAAACGCAAGAGGAAGCAACTCATGATGAAATAGCTAAAAATTATGTGCACATGGGAGAGTCCATTAATAGGACAACAACCAATGTTGATATCTACTTTGCAAAGAAAATTACCACAATCATCGATCTTGATCCAGAGCCTGCATCGCTCACTGAATGTAAGAAAAGATCAAATTGAGAGGATTGGAAGAAGGTAATAGAAACTGAATTATTATCTCTGAACAAAAGAGAGGTGTTTGGGCCTGTAAGTCGCACACCTCCCAATGTGCACCCTGTAGGTCATAAGTGGGTATTTGTTCGAAAGAGAAATGAAAGAAATGAAGTTATGAAATATAAAGTAAGGCTTGTTGCACAAGGTTTCACTCAACGTCCTGAAGTTGATTATGAAGAAACCTACTCCCCAGTCATGAGTGGAATCACTTTTAGATACTTAATCTCAATAGTAGTAAACCTGAATTTAGAAATGAAATTGATGGATGTGGTAACTGCATACCTTTATAGAAATTTGGATTCGGAAATTTATATGAAGGTACCTGAAGGTATCCCTGTCCCGAACCAGGATAGAGCAAATAGAAATCTGTACAGTGTGAAACTCAGGAAATCACTGTACGGACTCAAGAAATCAGGCAGGATGTGGTATAATCGCTTAAGCGACTTTCTATGTAAAAAAGGCTACACGAACAATGAAGATTGTCCCTGTGTATTTATACGATGATTCCAGAATGGATTTTGTATAATCTCAATATATGTAGATGATTTGAATATCATCGGGACTATGGAAGACATAAAAGAAGTAAGTTCTTACCTAGAGTTAGAATTTGAAATGAAAGATTTGGGTAAAACCAAATATTGTTTAGGCCTGCAGCTCGAGCATGTCCTTGAAGGAATATTAGTACATCAGTCAGCCTACACCCAGAAGGTGTTAGAAAGGTTCGACTTTGAGCATACCCATCGAAAGTACTGATGATCGGAAGATCTTTACATCAAGAAAAAGATCCATACTGACCTAGAGAAGAGAGGGAGGATGTCCTGGGACTTGAATTCCCATACTTAAGTGCAATAGGAGCACTTATGTATTTAGCAAACTGTACTAGACCAGACATTGCATTTGCTGTAAACCTATTAGCAAGGTATAGTGCAGAACCTACCAAAAGGCATTGACAGGGAATAAAGAACATCTTTCGATACCTCGAAGGAAGCATGGACCTTGGATTATTCTACAAAAAAAATCAATATTTGAATATGATTGGCTATGCCGATGCTGGGTACCTGTCGGACCCACATACCGTAAGGTCACAAACAGGCTACGTATTCTTGTGTGGTGGAACTGCAATTTCATAGAAATCGTCTAAACAAAGTCTTGTAACGACTTCGATGAACCACTCAGAAATCATAGCACTGTACAAAGCCGCACGAGAATGTGCTTGGCTCCGACGAATGATTCACTACATGCAGCAGTCATGTGGGATGAATATTATGCAAGCTCCCACAATTATCGATGAAGATAATGCAGCTTGTGTTGCACAAGTGCAGACGGGTTATGTGAAGAGTCATCTCACAAAGTATATCAACCCCAAGTTCTTCTATGCTCATGAATTGCAAAAGATAGACGAAATTAAGGTACTGCATACTAAGTCATGTGAAAATCTTGTAGATTTATTCACAAAGTCACTCCCAGCATCTAGTTTTGAAAGATGCATATGATGAATTAGAATGATGAGACTTAGAGAAGTGCAAAATTCAGGGGGAGATTTTTCTCAAGCTCGTTATTAAAACATGATCATGAAGATCGAGTACGCAAAGAATAAATCCTGAATATTAAATAAAATTTGGTGGATTGTACTCTTTTTCCCTTGACGAGTTTTCTGAAGTTTCTCGGCTAAGGTTTTTAATGAGGCAATTCATGCAACACAACATAACATGTATCGCGTACTCTTTTTTCAAAATTTTTTCACTGGGTTTTTATGGAGTTTTGATGAGGCATGAACGTGCCGGATGAGTGCCCAAGGGGGAGTGTTAGGAAACCTGGGCTTGAAGTCTTAGCCCATGGTGGGCACCTCACCACTAGACTATAAATAGGGAGTACTATTGGCTATTTTGTATATGGAATCAGAAAGAAAACAATAAAGAAAGACTAGGAGTTCTCTCTATCTCTGTGTTTCAATTTACTATTTTTGTTTTCTGTGATTGATCTGATTTTATATAACAGAGGAATTGATCGGACTGGTCGCTAACGACGGTTCCTCAACATGCAGAACTAACAAACTTTACTGGTTCCCTAGCTATACACCATATTCTAAACTAAGGTGAACAGAACAAAGTTTGGTATCCAAATTCTGAATTTTTTTTCAGAGAATCCAGTCAAGAGTGCATGGATATCACGTAGGCATTGATCCCATATATAAAAGGAAGATATCATTAGAAAGCCGATTACATTCTTTAAAATTTGCTATCTATTTAGTTAGGTAACCTCCCCGCATGCAATATATCTTAGGCCTGGGCGCCTGGCTTCACAAGCCTTCAGATTGATCGGGCGTCGTGCCGCCGCCGTCATGGCTCCTTCTCCTCCGCCTCCACCCAACGGCTTGGCGGAGACCACCTCCACCCACCGGTAGGAAGTGTTCCATGGTGTGCACCGGCTGACCATCACCGGCTACTCCGCGAGCAAAGGCATCGACAAATTCATGACGTCCAGCAAATTCATTGTGGGAGGTTACGAGTGGTTTTTCATCGTCTTCCCGGAAGGAACTAAATTGGCCGATGGGGAGCACGTGTCGCTCTTCCTCCATCTCCGCAAGGCCGCCAACGCGTGAGCTGTGGTGGTGAAGGAGGAGGTGCGTGCCGCCTACTGCTTCACCGTGCAGGATCACCTGCTGTCCACGGGGAAGCACCAGCGAAACGTCCACCACGTCTTCTTGCTCGGTAGCCTGGAGTCCTGGAAAACAGTTTCGTTTTGCAAAAAAATTTGAAGGGTAACGTAAGCACAGTTTTGATAATTGGTCGATTATTGGAAATATCGGTCTTACCAGCCCCTCCGTTAAAAATACAAACCAGCTCTAAAAAATTTGTTTTGCTTGGATTTTATCAAATTTAGAAGGAATTTTTGCCAAAATTTGTTTCAAAATTTTTGACTGATATTTTCAACCGATTATTGGCGATTTTCTATAACATCCCAAATTTCGGAGTTGTAAAAAAATATTAATTAAATTCTTTCTTTTGTATTTCAGTGGTATTTGAAATTTCAATATTTATCTGAGAATTCTTGATTGAGAATTGACAAAAATATGAAAATTTTAATTTTTTTTATTTTTGTGTTATCCAAATTATTCCTAGATTGCTGATGTGGTTTTGCCAAACAATTGAAAGAGCAAAAATAAAATGCGGAAACCAAAAGCCAAATATTTTGAAATCAATTTGAACATAAATTGAAATTTGTTATTAGAAAAGATGGTTAAAAGTGGCATGAGAGAATGTATGGTTGAAACCATCCTAAAAGACCACGTGTATAATTTTGGCACTAAAAATAAATATTAAAGCAACTTTTGAAATTATCTTAATCAAATAAGTATATTTAAATTCAACCAGGAGTTTTCTCAAATTTTTCTAGAAAAATTAAGAGAAGATACACCTCTGAAAATTTATACAATCATCCGCACTATGTCAGGAGATTCTACAAAAATTTTCATAATCTTTCGAGCCCATCTGATGTGTCCAACAAATCCCCAACCCACTCGGCCCTCACCCTTTCTCTCTATCTCTCACCGCCGAGTGTGGCCCATTGTATTACCTTTCTTCCACCTCCAGCAAGTAGCCTGAGAAACCGTGAGCATAGGCCACTGGTTTTTGATACCATGCTCATTATTTTTGTAACATCCTGAAAAATTTGAATTTGAAAAATATAAAGTTCTTAAATTATTTTGCAATATGTTCTGTTGAAACTTGGATTTTATGGCAATTTTCTGAATTTTGGTGGAAGATCCAAAATTTTAAGATAAGCTTCAAAAAAATAAAACTAATATTAATAGTGCCATAAAAGGAAATATGTGAATAATGGGAACCCAAAAATTTTAAATTCAAACCTAAACAGATGAACCATAAAAGGAAGAGTTTAGCAATATAGGAAATACATGTATGAAAATGAGCACATCAAATAAAATAAAAAGACTATTAAATTTTGTATTTAGATAATAGAGCAAAGACTTGAATTAACATTTCAGAAATTAGGATCCATAATTTTAAATAGAAAATAGTAATCCGAATTCAAGAATTCAAAAATTTCAAAAATTTCTAAAGCCTCTTACTCTCTAATTCTTTTATTTCTCTTCCAAGTGGGGCCCCATTCCTTCTACTCTCTCTCCCTCATTTTTTTCTTCTTCCCTGCCACCGAGCCCCTTTTTCCTCTCTCATTGCACTGCGGGCCAGCTCCTGCGCGTCTCCCCTCCTCCCCTTTCTTTTCCCCCGCGCTGCACGCCTGCTTCTTCTTCCTTTCTTTTTCTCCTCCCTCCTCCTTCCTCTGTGGCCGAGCTTCCTCCACGTCACCTCCTTTCTCCTCTTCTGTGCTCTCTGCTCTGTGCCGCCCCGTCAGTGTCGTGCCCTGAAGGTCCCACCTATGTGCTTCGTTCTTCCGCTGCTGCAATTTAATGATTTCGGCCTAATCGGCACATGAGTAAGTCTACAATTATATTTACGCTTCCGCATGATATGTACTTTGATATTCAGAACTGTAATCTGTGAGCACTATCTACTGATCTAGGGAATAGTGCGGTGGAATCACAGAGGAATCCGGATTATAAAATCTGGGTCCCTACAGGGATGGTATCAGAGCATATCGACTGCAGGTCGTGACCTAGTTAACCTGGCCGCGTGTTTCGTGACTAGAGTTATTTCTTCAATATCTATTTTCACAAATATAAGTTATATTGCTCATTCTTATCTTTTTTAGATGATTCCCCCTCATCTATATGCTGCCTTAGCCATTTTTATTTCTGAAGCTCTCTTACCCCGAATTCAAAATGATAACCCAAGAGTTAGTGCTAATATCAGTCAAATTGCCCCAAATACTTTCCTCTTCTGTCTATTAATTCAAAAGAAAAATTTTGATCCTCTTCTCGCACCTTTACTCCAAGAAATCAAGGTTAGGAACGTTGAAGATGGTCAGGGGGATAAAGTGGTCTTAAATGGGCTGAGTGCATGGGCCCTGCGCTCTCTTATGTGTGCTCCCCGAGTAGACGATGTATTGTTGCATGATTTCTATTTGGCCCTGTGCACTGCCTTCTTGCCCTTAGGCGTTACATTTCGCGGTCACAGGAAAGGAGTGTTTTAAGAATTTATGTGGTTCATGTGCCGCCGCAGTTTCCCGGGGTGTACTCTTTTGCAGTTAAAATGGGTTTAGATTACCGTATCCCCACGATTCTATCCTTGCCTCCTACTATTCCCCCTCGCCCTATTTGCTACAAACCCAGCCAGATCTACTGCAGCAAGGTGATGAATAGCTGAAGCCAAAGCAACCAAGGATAAATGAAACCTTCGCAATTTTCCAACTAAGAGCCAAGCCAAACCGAGGACCAAGATTTGAGATAGATCAAATTGCCTCCAATCATAATGACAATCGTCATTTATTTAAGGGGGGTAGTACTAAGAGACAGAACTGCCAAAGAACTACTACAATGAATATCATTGGAACAGCAACAACCTGGACTTAGAGCTAATCAGATGTCGGGCCCCCGGATTACCAAACCCGGACCCTCTATGTATTACAGCACTAGTCCCAGATCAAAGCTAGTGCACACAGTCAAACAGAATGGAAAACATCACCATCAACGATTTATTACAATAAATAAGAGTACTGACCACAGGGTCTCATTATTACATTGGAGGTTTAAGACCTCGCACACAAGAAATAAAGCGGAAGCAAAGATAACTCGAGGACGACCCATCAATTCGCCACATGCAATTGACTGGGGAAGCGCGACCTAGTCCTCCGGGAAGAATCCATCACAGCCACAAGCGAAGCAGTAGTCGTAGTCACCTTCTTGAGCTTCAACTTCCTCTGAGATTTGTTTTTGAGTGTAGCATGTGAGTACATAAAGTACTCCGCAAGTCTTGGGAAAAATGCATAGATGCAAGGCTTGACAAAGGAAGGCCATATGGTTCTTTTGCCCAAAGCAATATTTTAAATTCAATTACTACTAATTATTTTCGAAGGCATCAATTTAATAAAGTAAATGTTTTAGCAGAAACTATCATTAATTCCATAGTGAAGGTTCCATCTACCAACACTAGCTAACCAATTACAATTGGTCAAGTTTAAAACTGCGGGTTCCATCCACCCTCTCTGGCTCCAACTGCCAGGATACCCTTCCGAGAGTTCCCTCCACTCTCGGAATACAAAACTTTTGATTTTAAAACAAAACCAGAAATCTACCATGTGAATGCATTCCTTGCCCGCCCTTGACCGTGGGCACGGCTATTCGAATAGTTTTACACTCTGCAGAGGTTGTACAACTTTACCCACAAGAGATAAATTATCCTAAAAGTCAACACGCTTCCTTTGGCATGAGACCCAGATAAAATATCACAAAGCCTTTACCTTACTCTAATCTAGCTAGATACCACCCGCTGAGGTTTCACCGCAGAAGGGTTAAATCCGCCCAATCTGAAGCCCCCTCTTGCGCCATATGAGTACAGTAAATCCCTGTCCCTCACTGTGAATAACCAGTCCATCCCTGGCACCCACTTTCCACTGGTGGCACCTAAACTAGACTATCATAAGTTAGTCAGCTAGGTCGTACCCATATAGACTTGTGGTTGTACGGTTAATGCTCAGTCTGGACAAACACAAGCGTCGGTCCTTAATTGACTAGGGTGGAACATACACTTTACAAGATCTCGTGCTTCCTGCACCAAACCACACTAACCATCCACCCTAATCTAAACCAACTTTCACATTTTAGTTTATTTTAACAGAACAGCGGTAACTCCAATTACCACTAAAATTTGTAAACACAAGGCTATTACAATAAATCATAATTTCTCATTTTTAAGAGTTTCTAAAGATATTAGATAGCATGACTAAGCATTATTCTACCATTCTAATATTCACAAAGATTAATAGTAATCTCATTATTGAGACAAAGGAAGTTCTAGGGTGACAAGGTACATGGCAATCAATGTCAAATGAGGGCATAACAAAGTTGGAATAACTAATTCCTAAAGATTTGAACTAGTGATTTTATGTAAATAGCAATGCACATAATTTAAAATATTTAAAGCATTTCAAAAGCATAGGTTCAAGATGATCAAAGGAGACTTGCCTTCTTGCAGGGTTTCTGGGTCTTCTTGTTGCTGTGAAGAGGGATCGTCGACAACGTTGGAATCTACGCGAGAAAAGACGAAGCAAACAAAGTAAATAAATACAAACAAAAATTCAAATAAAATCCAAAAATTCAACAGAGGCCATAGTTGGATAGATTATGATTTTAGATGAATTTAGAAATTTGAATGGCTGGATTTGGAGTTAAAATGAGAAAGTTATGTTCATTTGAAAATCTCAGATTTGAATAAATCTAGAAATTCCCAAATTTCTGACATGTGGGGCCCACTGGAATATTAGATTTTAATTTCTATTTTTATTCTGAGAGACTGACAGGTGGGGCCTATTGAACAGTAACCACTGGCGGTCACTGACATGTGGGACCCACTGGATAGTGAGCCCACTGACTCAACCTCTGACACGTGGGACCCACTGGACTCCGGGCCCACTTGTCAGAGACCAGCACAGAGGGGTGGGGCCCAGGCGGCAGTGGCCAGCGCAGACCGGCGGCCGCTGACGTGTGGGGTCCACTTGTCAGCGCGAGATTTTAAAAGAATGGCTCGACCTCAGTGTGCGGAGCCGGGGGCTCGAACGCGCGCCGAGGGAGCCGGGGGGAGGGAGAGATCGCGCTGTTAACCAGATGGGCGGGGAGGCTTTGCCTACCCATAATGGGTAGGTAACCCTCTTGAGGGATACCTGCGGGAGGACCGGGCGGAGATGGTCGGAGGCGAGGTTGCCGGCGGCGAGGGAAGGTCGGAGGGGTGCGGGTGACACGTGAAATGCAAACCCGGAGCGGAGAGGATCCGGTTGGAGGGGTTGGCGAAGCTCTGGGACGAACGGAGACGGCCGGCGACGAGGGGGTGGCGGAGCTGGCTCGGGTCCTCTGGCGCGACGGCGCTCCGGCGGCGGGGAGAGGCGGCCGAGGTGTCGGGGAGGTTCGCCCGGGCGCGAGGAAGCTCGAGGTGGCGACGGCGGGCTCCGGGGATCACCGAGGCGGCGGCGATTGCTCGCCGGCGTACTTACCGTGGGCGCACGGGGAACTCTCTGCGCGACGGCGCTCGGGGCTTAGGGAGAGAGGTGGAGCGCTCTGGGAGGTGGTGCGGCGAGAGGGGAGGCCGAAGAGGGTATTTATAGGGGTGGAGGAGGGGGCATGGCGCGGCAATTCCTCGCCGGTGTGTCGGCTGGAAAAAGGAAGGGAGCGGGGAGATATGGAAGGAGGGGGCGCGGAAGGAAAGAAGGGGAGGGGGATCAGGTATCCGGTCGCGGAGGCGGTCGGGGTTTCCAAAACCGGGGTGAGCCAGGGAAGGAAGGAGGGGTGCGGGTCGGATTCGGTCGACCGGCGCAAAGAAGGAAAGGGGGAGAAAGAAGGAAAGCGTCTCCGCGGGGGAGACGACGGATCTGACATGCGGGGTCGGGATGGCAGCGGGAGCGGAGGCGCGTGCGGCTGACGGGCGGGGTCCGCGTGCAGCGAGAGAGAGAAGGGAGGGAGCGGGCGTCGCGGATGGTTGCCACGCGGCTTGGGGAAAGGATCGGGCGGCGGCGCAGTTAAGTGGAGGGGGCAAGGCGGGATGGAGCGGGTGGCTGGGATGGCCAGCGCGTGAGACGTGGCTCCATCCGGACCGTCCACGCGTCGGCCGGAGGGGAGGGGAGGAATTTTATTTTTGATTTTTGATTTTAGATTTTCAGAAATTGCCAGGAAATTCATTTGGCCTCAGAAAACTATAAAAATACTTCCAAAAATTCCAGAAAAATTCGCAGAAGCTCCTGGTGACATTTTGGACTTAATAAAAATATTTCCAACTAATGTTGGTATTTAATGTTCATACTTAAAATACTTTTTAATTTCAAAAATACATTTTTAAATCCCAGAAAATCCAGGAAACCAAATAAAAGCCAAATAACTCCAAATAATTATTTTGAACTAGGTTTTTCATATAAAATCAAAATATCATTTTATTTAATAATATTTTAGGTTTTTTCTAAAATACTTTTCAAATCCAGCTTTTTCAAAAACAGAAATTCAGGGCAAATCCAAATAAAACTCAAATACTTTAAAATAATTAATTTGAAATTAAATTTTTCAGAAAGAGGATTTTTGGGATGTGACATCAGACCAGTGCTACCCACCTATCAATATGAAATTCTATAGACTTATGTCCAATAGGCGATGCAGCTACTCTATTCCACGGTAACGTGAAGGCAACAATGTCAAAGAGCAAATAAATGGAAATCTACGACCTATCCAAGAGAGCAAGGTATCTCTCTTCCTTTTTGACTTCTCCAAGTGCTAACCCCTATTGTGCAGATTTTCATCTCTCTGTGGAGCTAAAGAACTATACGTTGAGAACACCTTGAAACCCATTGCTAGCCTATATAACCCACCTCCATTCTTTTTTGCTCTACCGGAATCTCGGGGTCGAGATTCATTAAAGGGGGGTAGGTTTGTAACATCCTGAAAAATTCAAATTTGAAAATATAAAGTTCTTAAATTATTTTGCAATATGTTCTGTTGAAACTTGGATTTTATGGCAATTTTCTGAATTTTGGTGGAAGATCCAAAAATTTAAGATAAGCTTCAAAAAAATAAAACTAATATTAATAGTTCCATAAAATGAAATATGTAAATAATGGGAACCCAAAAATTTTAAATTCAAACCTAAACAGATGAACCATAAAAGGAAGAGTTTAGCAATATAGGAAATATATCAAATAAAATAAAAAGACTATGAAATTTTGTATTTAGATAATAGAGCAAAGACTTGAATTAACATTTCAAAAATTAGGATCCATAATTTTAAATAGAAAATAGTAATCCGAATTCAAGAATTCAAAAATTTCTAAAGCCTCTTACTGTCTAATTCTTTTATTTCTCTTCCAAGTGGGGCCCCATTCCTTCTACTCTCTCTCCCTCATTTTTTTTCTTCTTCCCTGCCACTGGGCCCCCTTTTTCTTCTTTCACTACACTGCGGGCCAGCTCCTGCGCGTCTCCCCCTCCTCCCCTTTCTTTTCCCCCCGCGCTGCACACCTGCTTCTTCTTCCTTTCTTTTTCTCCTCCCTCCTCCTTCCTCTGTGGCCGAGCTTCCTCCACGTCACCTCCTTTCTCCTCTTCTGTGCTCTCTGCTCTGCGCCGCCCCGTTAGCGTAGTGTCACTGTTCCTCATTGCCGCGTCGCCCCGCCAGTGTCGCATCACAGCGCTCTGCGTCTCGCACACCTCCGCGCGTCGAGCCCCCCGCCAGACATTGCCCTCCGCTCGGTCCCCGACCAACAACACACCCCTCTCTCCATCCCTATAAGGAGCTGCCGGTTTCCCAGTGCTCTCCACGCCCCTCTGTTCTCCCCGCTCGCCACACAACCATTTTCCCCAATCTCCGGCCGCCACTGCCCTTCCCACCGCCGCC
Source organism: Dendrocalamus latiflorus (assembly GCA_017311315.1). NCBI lineage: Eukaryota > Viridiplantae > Streptophyta > Magnoliopsida > Poales > Poaceae > Dendrocalamus > Dendrocalamus latiflorus. Next base: position 9,798,613 of record CM029625.1, on the reverse strand, counting down.
TCCTCCTCGATCGTCCTCCCATCGATTCCTCACCGGGGAAACGCCCTCTCAGTGCCGTCAACCCGCCCCAACCGCCAGTTGAGGCCCTCGCCGCCGGAGCTCTTCCTCCACCGCGAGCCCCACCCGCACCGCCACCGGTCCACGCCGCCGGCCCTCTCCGGCACCTCCCCGACTCCAAGGGTTGCTCGGTAAGCCTCCCTCTGCCGCTCTCCCGCTCATGCGCGCGCTTCCCCCTTCCCTCTCCTCCCTGGCCGCCGGCGCCTCATTCCCACCCCACCGCCGACCGCCCCGCGCCGCCGCCCGCCCACCTCGCCACCGCTCCGGCCGATGTGCCTCCTCCCATAGCCTCCACGTTGCCCGCGCATCCCATTTTGGGTCGTCCCCCAACCCCCTCTTGTCGCCGCTCGCCGCCGGCAAGGCTCCTCCCCGTCGGCACCATTTTGCTCTGTTTTGAGCCCCGTCCACAGCTCACCTCTTGAGGAATATTACCCCTCTTCCATCAGTCTTCTACGCCCGTCCACTTGGTAGCCGAGCGCACGCCCTAAGCCTTGTTGCCAGGTCCCGGGTTCGATCCTACCGACCACCCCATTCTCCATTTTGCTTTATTTCAAGTTTTGAACCTCATTCTATTTAGTAAAGATTATAAAAAACGGGGAATAATCTAGGGAATATAATAAATTTAGTTAGTATGTAAAATAAGGTTACTCAACATTTTATATCTGATTATTTACAGCATGAGCAACTAATGTGGTTTAAATATTTAATTGGGATCTAATTATCAATTAAAGGCATTAATAAAATGTGGTTTAGTGTATAATCCAAGTTAATTAAAAATCCTAATTAAAAATGCATTCAAGATTAAGATTAAGAAAAATGAATAATACGTTTACCTATTAAGAGCAAAGTTTTAAATTAGAGATCTCCCCCTAATTAATTATAATTTATGACTTAACATTAAAACGCCGCCAGCAGAGCATAGGAATATTTGCATATAGGTGATTAAATTGGCTAGTTGACAAAATAAGTAGGAGGGTGAAATAGGAACTTAGGCTTCGACTAACATCTCACCCAAAATAGATAAATGGCACATTTCCTAAAGGTCCGAATTCCCGAAATTTGTTATGGAACTAAAATGCAAGTAGAAATGTAAACTAACAATATGTTGCCAAATAAACTAAGGGAAACCAAAAAATTTGATTAGTATAAGAAAACATATATGAATGTTAAATATTTAATAACGGATTAGTTATCATATGTGAATAATTAAGGTAGATTAAATAATTATTTAAACATCTAAATATTAATTAAGGGCATTAATAAGAAAAGTGGTTCTGGTTAAATATCCACATTTAGTAAAGATACCCTTAATTATAATTAAAATATATGTCCAATAGTTAACACGCTATCATTTAACAAATCTTAGGGTGTGTTTGGTTACTGGGATGGAGTGGAATGGGATGGGATGAGGATGGGATGAGATGGTTCCACAAAAAAAGTGGAACCACATGGTCCAGCATCTAAGGAGAATATTCTCTAAATTTGCATAGGCTCATCCCACTTTGGACCATTCCATCCCACCCCATCCCTCAAACCAAACACATGGATGGGCTTGGTCAAAGGAACCATCCCATTCCATCCCACCTCATCCCAGCAACCAAACACACCCTTAGAGAAAAAATTTGCTAAACAGCAAATATTAATAATATACCCCTATATGACAAGCTTTGCCCATATGAATAAAATTCAAATTGAAATCAAAACTAGGCCTAATAATAATTGAGCTGTAGACAAAATAATAGTGGTGCCATTAATTAAGTCCTGACACTAGGTTTAATAAATATGTTAAGCCTAATTGCATATACCAAGTTGGTACCCGTATAAACGGATCCAATTCGAAATAAGTTATGTCTAGTGACAATTAAGTGCACATAAAATATCACACCATAAAACGCTAAGAACCCGGACTCTAGTGTTAAATTGGTAAGCTAAAATTTGTATACCCCTCATATGATATATGCTCTGAACCATAGCACTCGACAAAATGATGCTGCGCATCTAATTTAAATCATGGAACTTCCTCAATAAAAAAAATATAATAAAAGAGATTATTAATAAAATGTCAAGTCACCATATTCTACCACCGGCCATGCCTCACACCACTCGAAACACCCATTAACTCATAATAAAACTAAATCGAGTTTATTCAGATTTATTTGGATCTTTTGAGTTATTTGCTTTTGTTTGGATTCAGTCGTTTACCACGTAATTAGAAATTGGGGAAATCGAGAAGATTCAGTGGATCAAGCGAGATCAAAGCTCGAAGTGAAGATAGAGACCTAAAAGCTCAAGAAAAAGCATTGTGTGAGCTCAAGACCGCGGTAAACCGCGCCAGGCGAGTCAATACTTTGATCATGTTGAACCTACATTTTCTGCAAATTACTTTGGTTTTAATTATCAAAGTGCATGCTGATATATTATATGCAAATACATGTTTAATTTAAGATTCTAGTTGTATGCCCATTGTTTACCTTGAATATTATTATACCTCCTTTGGAATAATTGAATGTGTGAACCTTGTCGCCCTAGCAAAACTATAATAGTAACCTTTCGAAAATAAGTCCCTAATTATACGCCATGCTTAGTACTGCATAGATATTCAGGGGCGCTGAAATGCCCCAAGCCTCATTATCACTTTTAATCATGAGAAACTGGTTTGGACAGTCACAGTGGGAATGACTGGTATATTTTGACAATGATTATTTTATGCTCCCAAAAATCCCAACTTGCTTAAATATCTGAACGGATGGTTTGGGGGCTGGTATGTGGTGCAGTGGAAGCACAAAATTGTGGAGTGTAGTAGAACCGCTCAGGTACTCCTAAGGACTGAATCTTGTCATGACCTCCTGTGTAAAACAGTGCAACCACAAGTCTGCAAAGTGCAACTTGGCTAAGTAAATTTATCGAAATTCCCAGACTCATCTCACTGGTAGTGGATAGAAGTGGATACACAAGGGCAAGAGAAGGCTTAAAGGGACACCGAGTGGAGGGTGAAGTTTCCCAATCGTACTAGTGCTGAGGGGAGTGGAGCCCGAATAACGCTAGTAACCGTGGGGAACATCCCGTGCATAGATGGGACCCACCGCAAGTGGGCAGTTTCCCATAAGGTGAGATGACAAAGAGGACTAGATACTTTGAAAAATCACTGTGATGGTCTGCTCAACCACATGACTAAGGAATCGTGTGGGGCAATGAGTTGATTGTCTCTTGTGGTGAAAGTGTACAAACTCTGCAGAGTCAAAACTATTCGAATAGCCGTGCCCACGGTCAAGGGCGGACATGGGAACTTAACTAGATATAGTTCTATTTCAAAATGCTTTATGGATGGGTTTGGAAAAGTGAAGGGCAGTGGAAAGCCCTGATTTGAGTTGTCCTGGGTGTCGTCCCAGTGGTAATGTAAGCGGTATAACGCTGAAATGTTAGCATATGGTGCGGATGCCATGTAATGGTGGATGGAATCTGAATCACTATTATTATTGCATTCCTTTACACATTATGTTTTTGTGTAAAACTGCTAGGTCTTAGGAAATTCCTATGTATTGTATTTCAAATAATGACACTTCTAATCTTACAAAATAAAATATGGAAGGAATAAACAGGATCGTGAGTAAAGGATATGGATGTTTGTAGTATACACATAAAGGTATTGGTGGATTCATGTCGATCATAAATAGGAAATGATAGAGTGGATTCTGGGAGAAATAAATTGGTGGAGACTAAATGAATACATATACTAGATAGACGATTTAAATGATTTTTGGAGAATTAAGGAGTGCAAACGTAATTGTTGGATTACGACACTGATAACTAATATTAATTCTAGAAAGATGTTGACAATATTGGGATTAGTAGAATCGACTACTAGATGAGTCAATTGAATATTTGGAAATTTGGGGGTATGATAACAATTCTTGGAGTATAAATTTGATCAATGATAATCTTGGTGGATGTATACTAGTGAATTATAGACCTGATCAATGATATTTTTGGTGGATGTATACTAGTGATGCGTAGACTTGATCAATGATATTCTTGCTGGAGGTATACTAGTGAATTAGTTAGAGATAGTTAATGCAAAATAAGGTCGATTATTGGAAGATCAAATTATGGTTGTGGATCAATAACAAAAGGATTGGATTGTTAGGAATTTAGAATGCAAAAGATATTGGTGGATAAAATAAATGATATTAGATAAATGATGTCGCTAATTGTTGGGAGTTTTAGGAAGCAATTGATTGGTGGATTATTTAAATGATAATACTCGATGTTTGGGGATTTAGCCATCAATTGATTGGTGGATTGTATAACTGATGATATTCGCTGTTTGGAGTCTTAGATAGCGAACAATATAGAAAGAGTAAGATCGATGGACTAATTAAATGATGTCACTCGCTGTCTGGAGTCTTAGACAGCAGCCAATAAAGAAAGTATTTTCGGTGGATTAAGTCAATTATGGTAATCGTTGTGTGGAGTTTAGGTAGCAACCATAACCCTATGATTAAATAATAATAATGCTACCAAAAGCGATTTTGGCAAATAAAATAACTCGAGCCTCTCCTTTGATAAGCCATGCATACTATTTATTTGTATTCTGTGTATTGGCTCGCGGAGCACGGTGGTTTGTGCTCACACTCGCTTTCACAACAAATCCAGAATCAGGAATTAGGTCAGTCCGCCTCAGCAACACGATTGGACATGATAGCAGAGAAGATGAAGATGTCAAGGACTAGGTTGTGAACCTCCAGTTGGCTGTCTGTGGGCATGCCCTGAAGGTCCCACCTGTGTGCTTCATTCTTCCGCTGCTGCAATTTAATGATTTTGGCCTAATCGGCCCATGAGTAAGTCTACAATTATATTTACGCTTCCGCATGATATGTACTTTGATATTCAGAACTGTAATCTGTGAGCACTATCTACTGATCCAGGGAATAGTGCGGTGGAATCACAGAGGAATCCGGATTATAAAATCTGGGTCCCTACAGTTTTGATGCCACACCCATCATTTCTCCTCTCTAGTGACAGCCCATACCCTATGCTCCCGCCTCATCATGTCTCCATCACGAATTCCACTGGCCTATGAGCGATGCGCCGTGCTCTGCGCTGCACCTTTCCTCAATGCATCCCAGCTTTTTACCCAGCCTTGCACCATGATGGTTAAATTGGTGACTTCGCACTCTGAGCATCGACTGGTTTGCACTAACTCAAGAGCATCGACCGATTTTGCACTAACTTGAGAGCTTTGACCGGCTAACCGTCAATTTGCGGCTTTGCGGGTACACCCATAAATAAATAGCTAAATGATAAAATCTTAATCCGTGTTTGTCAAAACATGCGAACGCACCACGATAATGCCCACTAGGTCTTCGACCATGTTCTGTCGACACGTTCTGCCGACGTTGTGTCGACCAAGATATATCGACCACATTGTGTCGACCGCGATATGTCGACCATGTTGTTTCAACCACATTTTTTTGACATTAGTTTGAGGAGGTGCTGTGTAACAGATCGATTTGCTTGTGATGTGCACTGAACGACGTGTGCACACGCGCGCGAATGCCTCACGATGCGTGCTCCCCAAGCCAACAACGTTCGAAAGCGTGCATCATGCAGAGCCAATGTGCCCATACGCGGAAACAAGCATTTCCACTAAAACTAACTATGACTCAAATAAAATCCAAGCAGCAGAATTATCTCCATCAACCTGCACCCATGCCCTATGCCCATGCTGTGCTATCCACATGAATCCTGTCGTGCCACCTCTCTGCACTCGCTGACGTGTTGGGCCTACTTGCAGAGATCATCTTCCACCTCCGCTCTACTGCACTAGCTCCGCCATGATCATGCTGCCCCCAGTTTCTGATGCTGTGCCCATAGTTCCTCTCTGCTGCTACCAACCCCTGCCTACTTGTCACCTTAACATGGCACACCTCTTCCCCCTTGTCTTCTCCCGCACCTCACATTCCACAGTGAGAAACCGAGCACGTCGTTCTGTTGCACTCACGAGAACCCATGCTCTGCCCTCAGCCGTTTGTACCTATAAAGCCCCCATCTACACCTTTGCTCTTCAGCTTGCCCCTCGGTCTCTTGCGCATGTTTCTTGAGCACTTCACTCATTAAAGCATCAAGAAACTGAAGTTTTCATGAAACCGGCGAGCATGCCACCATGTTCTAGGTACTCTGGTGAGCTTCTATCCTCCCCAACTCTATTGCAACGCATCTTATCTCTTCCTTAAGCAACCTACTTATTGATTGGCCTTTGTGCTATAGATCACTCAAGCTAGGTTTTCTTCTTCATCTCCAACTAGGACACCACCATAAGACTTTCTCTTTCTCTGGTGAGCCGTACCTCAATTGTTTTCACTCGTACCTACGCATGCATGCAAGCAAGCTCATGCGCACCCTCTTTCTCTTTTTGTAGTTTCTCTTTTGTCGGATTTCACCGTCGCTGAGAACCTCTGCTTTGCCGCTAGCAGAGTCTCCGATGCCAACCTCCTCTGCTCCGCCTCAAGCACTGTCCTCACCTCCTGTGAGCTTCTTCCTCGTGGTGTATGTGAAGTTGAAAAGGGAAGTGAAGTAATCAAAGTTGAAAAGAGAACTAAAGTAATCAAGGTTGAAAAGAGTAGCAAAGCCTTGCATAGTCTGAGTAGGAAAGCCTTGCACTCGATGATGTTGTTTGTGGCCTCGAAGTCCAGGCGAGCATAGTAGAAGGTATGTGTCCCACTTGGGGAGTTGAGTACTACTCATGCCCTCGTGCCTTCCGAGCACCAAGAGCCATCCATGTAGATTGTCCAGAGTGGGTTAGTTGGTAGGGTGGACAGGGGAGCTCGGTAGGAGTCCACTCCATGATAAAGTCTTCCAACACCTGGTACTTAATCGCTATGCACAAGATGAATGTGTTGAGAACAGGGCCAGTTTGACTACACACTTCCTAACTTGCCCAAACACTTCCTTGTCACCGAGAATTTCATCAATGTGCAATGACGATTGTATCTAGATCTCTTGGGCCAAGAAATAGTGCTAGAGCTTCGTCGAGGCCTTGGGGATGGCATAGCTGAGCTTTTCTAGTTTGATGTATCTTACCTTAGCGACTTGCAAAGCTTCTGACACATAGTACACGGGGGTGTTGGAGCTTCTCTTCTTCCTTGACTAGCACCACACTCATGGTAACAGGGGTTGCCGCTACGTACACGAGGAGGCTCTCTCTCCCTGCCTAGGGCTATGCAATAGTAGGGGGGACACAAGGCAGTTCTTCAAATCATCTAGGGTAGCTTGACTTTTGGTGGTCTACTCAAAGGTGCCTGAACCTGTTAGGATTTAAAAAAAAGGGAAGCCCCCTCTCGGCCGAGTAAGAGATGAATTGCCCTAATGTGGCCAGCAAATTAGCCAGCTTCTGCACCTCACGATTGTTCTAGGGGCTTCATGTCAAGGATAGCCTGGATCTTTGTGGGGTTCGCTTCGATTCCATACTTTGATACCAGAAGGGCCTGTAATTTCCTAGCTGTACTCCAAAGACGCACTGTCCAAGTTGAGCTTCATGCTGCCCCATTGTAGGTTGTCGAAGGTCTCTTGGAAGTTGACCATGTGTGCTTGAGTGAGGACACTTTTGATAATGATGTCATCGACATAGGCTTCCATGTTGTGACCAATTTGAAGGGCACACATCTTATAAATGAGCCTGGTGAAGGTGGCACTAGTATTCTTCATTCTAAACGCCATCTGGAAGTAGCATAACACCCCAGAGTATGTGATGAAGCTTGTCTTCTCCTCGTCCTCCTTTGTCATCCACACCTGGTGGTACCCTAAGTAAGTGTCAAGAAAGCTCTTGAGTTCGCACCCTGAGGTGGCGTTGACTGGCTGATCGATCCTGGGTAGTGGCAAGTCATCCTTCGGAGATGTGCGATTTAGATTGGTATAGTCTATGCACATGCGCCACTGTTCGTTGGACTTCTCGATAAGAAATGGGTTGGTGAGCCACTTGGGGTGCACCACCTCACGGACCACATCGGCCTTATAGAGTTTCTCGACCTCCTGTCTTGCCACAACCTAGCGCTCACATGACATCTTTTGGAACTATTGCTTGATGGGCTTGGCATCGGGCCTCACAAAAAGTTAGTTCTCGATGATCTCTCTTAGGATAACGGGGAGGTCTTTGGGTCCCCAAGTGAAGATATCATGATTAGCCTACAAGGTAGCTAGTATAGCCTCTGCAACCACTGGGCTGAGATCAGCACCAAGCAACACGGTCTTGGCAGGATCTGCCTTTGAGAGGGGCTTAGCCCTTGTTTCCCCATCAAGCTTCGACCTAGGGATCCAATTATTAGAGTATAGGGCCCGGGCCCCTAGCTTGACCTACATAGCTTTCGAGGTGATGACGTGCACATATTGGATTGCCGCTTGGATGTCTTCGTCTATCTTCCTTGAGAGGTCCTAGTTACCATGTAGTGTGATGACCCCTTTAGGGCTAGGCAACTTCACGTAGAAGTAGTCATGGTGAGGTATCGCTCCAAAGCGGTTGATGGCTTCTTGACCCAGGATCACGTCGTATTGATACAGGATGTCAATGACGTCAAAGACAATACTCTCACTTCGAGTGCATACCCTAGCCCCGAACTCCATAGTCAGCTCAACCCTGTCGAGGGCCGGGATTAGTGCGCTGCCGAAACTAAGAAGGGGGACGCCTAGCTCCGACAGAGCAACCACGAGATCCTGAGCTTGTCAAACATAGACGTGAACAAGATGTCGATGTCACCCCCATCCATGAACACACGCCTTACTTCACACCTAGCGATGAGGGAAGAGATCACTAGGGCATCGTGATGTGGTAGGCTGACTCCAATTACATCTTTGGGACTGAATGCGATGGGTGTGTTGACCCACTGCGCAAGCTCGGTTGGGGGATCATGCCAATGTGGTGCACTTAGCGGGCATAGGCATGATGTTGTCACTTCGACATGAAGGTGTGAGCATTTCTGCCGGTAATCATATGAACCACATGACGCGGGGGGTCAGCAGCTTGTCTCGTCCCCTCATGGCGGAGGGGAGCGACCGAGGTGGGTAGCATGGTAGCCATTGCTAGCATGGGAGGCAGGTTGTGTTGTGATGTGCCAGCCTAGCCCCGTACTTGCTGTCATCGGAGTTGTTGAGCGGAGGCAACAAGCTCGCATTCTGAAGTGGCATGATAGGTCCATCCATGGATGTCGTAGTAGCAGTGATTGTTGCCACTATCAGGGCATTGCTCTTCGTACCTTTGGTTGCTCTTGTGCTCGCGCCCACGGTGGTTGCCATGATGGTTGTCATGACGGTCACAACGGTGGTCATTACACCAATCTTGATGGGTCTGGGAGCCTTCAGGTTTGACGTGGTACATAGCTAGTGTCAGCGATGCCGCCTCTCAGTGACCTTGATCTCAGGATTGAGTGAGGGCATGAGGACTGCGATGCTGAGGTCTCTACCTCTCCGCGAGCGGCCCCTCCTTAGACTTGGAGTATTTTTCCATGATGGAGAGGAGTTCTGATATAGTCTTTGGTTCCTTCCTGTTGAGCTTGTCGGCTAACTCCCCTTTGTGGAGAGCCCAACGCATGGCCTCAATGGCCCTCCTGTCAGAGATGCCTTGGACTTGGCAGTGGATATGGAAAAAGTAGTGCATGAACTCCTGGATGGACTCACTCAGCATCTGTTGAGTGCATGTAGGTTAGAGGATGGCACCGGCTTGTTTTGGCTTCCTTGGAAATGTTTGCTCAATTTCTTCTGGAGTTGCTCCCACGAGTACACTGAACGCGGTGGGAGGGTGAGATACCAGGACTGAGCGACCCCAAAAGTGCCAGGGTCAAGCTCTTCACCATGATGGCCTCACTCCCTCCCGCTGCCACTATGGAGGTCTCATAGACATGGACGAACTCCACGGGGGTCGGGGCCCCCTGAGTACTTTGTGACCTTCGACATTTGGAAACGTGTTGGCCATAGAGTGGCTTGCAAGCCTGAGCTCAGCGGGTTGGGGTGGCTGGTGAGATCGACAACTCCATGGCCAAGAACCACTTGAGGTTGAGGGGTGTGAGGGAAGTCCATTGCAGGGTTAGGCGTAGAGTCTTGCCCTTGGCCGACCTAGGGCGGTTTGGCCCCAAGGTGACCGCGTTCATGCCCACACCTCTTGCCAAGGCAAGGGCTTCACTCTGTACTTGGTCAAGTTGTGCCCTGAGGTCATTGACTTCTCGGACATCGAACGAGGTTAGCAAGTTTGTCTGGGCACAAGCTTCGACCAGCTCAGCTTGAAGAGCTTCGACCTTGGACACCTCGTGATGGGTTGACTCCCATGCTAGCACTTGCACTTCCTCCATTTGATTCCTTAGTTCCTTGGCCTCCTGGATCCTATAGGTGGTGGGGGTCTTGTCTCGGCCTGTGCCCTTTTGAGCTACTCTCAAATTTCTCTATCTTAACGAGACTTGTTTGCAAAGTGTAGAGCCTCAATCTATGATTCCCTCAATTGCGTTTAGAGGTCCTCAAACTCTCACTCGGCCTCCTCATGGGTGTTGGGTGGGGGGGTCTCCTTGGAGAGGCCTAGCTGAGCCTCCGAACCTCGAGTGGTGTGGGTTGCGATTCTGCTTGACTTCAGCCTCGGAGGGGTTCGCACCACCCACCTTGGTGACCTTCCGTGCCTTCCACTTCTTAGGCAGCATACTTCTCGCTTGAGTCTCTACAGACAACACCAACTGTTATCAAATGTGAGATTGGACGGTACACTGATAAGCATCCCCGGTCAAATTCAAAGATCGCCGAGGATGGGAAGGGACACAACGAAAATCACACACGAGTGAATGGACAAATGTATTGTATGTGTGTGTTTAGAGATACAAAAATGGCCTCCCCCTCTACTTGCAAGGGGTCCTATTTGTAGAGTGAGGGGAGGAGGTAGGTGAAGTTAGAAGTCTGCCCTTAGGGCCTAGCTCGCTCTTAAGGGTAGTTCCATCCTTCACGCCGAGTGGGTCCTACCACATCTGAGGGACTCTAGAGCCAATCCATGGACCTCTCCTAGGGTTGCTTTTGGACCTTGTCATAGGTCAGCCTGCGGACCCCGTCCATGGTTGGCCTCCAGATTTCATCCTTAGTTGGCTCGCGAACCTCGTCTACAGTGGCACAAACCCATCTGGGGTGGTCTCTGAACCTCATCTAGGGCGGACTTCGGACCTTGGTTGAGGTTGGTCTCTAGACCTCGTCCGGGGTCAAGCTTCGAACTTCGTTCGGGGTTGGTCCGGGTACCTTGTTCGAAGTAGAGCCCTGATATATGACATCACACTGAAGTTGTAGTGGGCTCGAGGTAGCTCGGGGACCCTTCCTCAACCTATTTATTGAGATATTTAAGAGTTTATTAATGCTCTGTCTGAAAATCATACTAGGAATAGGAGAGAGAAATGTGTGGGAGAGAGATATAGAGGTGGTAGCGTATCACTTTCCTAATAAAATTAACCATGGAGAAAGTTGTAACATCCTAATTTTTAGAGCCTTTTGAAGTTTTTAAAATTGTAGAATCGAAAATGGCAAAAGAGGGGGGGGGGGGGTGAATGGTGCCTTTTTAAAATTTGCCCCCGAAGTGTCCACACAACATCTCCTCTCCGATAGCTACCGAAACTATGAAGAGGGAGAGTTCATGCTTACTGGCCACCAGAGAAAAAGTGGTGAATAAAACAGCGAGATGAAGCTTGCAGCAAAAGGCAGCTCAGAAGAAAAACTACCAGGCCGGTCAGACCGTAGCACTACGGCCGGTCAGACCGCACTGCCACGACCGGTCAGACCGCCATGGCAAGGCCGGTCCGACCGCCAAGCAGCCGCCGGTCCGACCGCCATGAAATGGCCGGTCTGACCGGGCTAACCCTAGCAGTCAGACCGGCCCCTTGTAAACAGGGGAAATGCCCAGCGACAATTTCAGAGAAAAAGGCTGACAGTTGAATACTGAAGAAGAGGAGGAACCAAGAGACAAATACCAATAGAATGTTGTTCTCCTCAGACCAAATGATCAAGAATTTAAACTAAATATCACTGAGACCTCTGGGAAGAGAAATTGTAGCCAAAGAACATAAGGAAGCAAAAATCTGAAATTTGCCAGAGGGTAGACAGCAGGAGAGACTAAAATCCACATTCCTCATGATTCTTCAATCTTTTGCCCAAGAACCTTTGAAATACATCAGAGTGGCATTCTAAGAAGAAAAGGAATGAAGCTAGAGCCAATTCTCTCAGGGTATCAAGAAAAAAACAAAGGAGCCCTGACTTCAAACCCTAGAACATGCAAAACAGAGGAAATGCTTCACCTCAAATCTTTGGGAAAAAATAGCTTCTTGAAATCATTGCTTTTGGGTATTAACTGGTCACTTGACCTTGAGGCAGAATCCCATCATAGAGCAAGAAAACAGAAACTACTTTTCAAGAACTCATTTCACTGGCTCAACACACTGTAAGAACAACGAGAAGACAAAGGACTGAGACAAAATCTCAAGAGAAAACAAGGGAATCATAGAGCTCAAACTCAAACCATTTCACATTGATTCAGAGACATGGGCTATTACAAATGGAGAGGAATGATTACACATCTCACTACATGGTTCACTCAATGAGATGCACACGCAGGAGCTCTCACAGAGAACACACTCCACTAGGTCACACTTCTTGCTTGCTTTTCCCTCTCCAGAACACACCTCCTAAATAGATGAAGCTCACACCACAAGAGGGAATTCAAGAAGTAGCATACACCTTCCACTCCCAACCTCACACACCACATGAGGCAAGAGTCAAAGTCAACACAAGAAATGGAGGGAAACAGCCTCCCACTCATAGCTTGAGTCAAATCTCTAAAATGCCCTCAAGCACCTTCCCGGAAGCTTCCCGCAACCGGCATCCTGACCGTCTGGACCTTGACTCCTCCCTGAGTCTAGTCCCAGTCCGTTCCGCTGCACACGACCACACCCGGCATCCTGACCGTCTGAACCTCAGCTCCTCCCTGAGCCTAGTCCTGATCCACCTCGCCGCTGCCCGTCGTGTCCACCTGACTCCGACCGAGACCTCCGACTCCACCTGAGTCTAGTCCTGTTCTGTTCCGTCGCACACGATCACAACCGACATCCAACCGTCTTGACCTCCGACTCCTCCCTGAGCCTAGTCCCGGTTCGCTCGTCGTTGCCCGTCGTGTCCATCACCGGTAACTCCAGCTCCAGTTCCTCGTCTCCCGACTCGGAACCACCTCAGCAGCCTCGATCATCTTCGGCATCACCGACCGTCTGGACCTCAACACCTCCTGTGCCTAGTCCTGGCCCTCCTCGCCTCACCATGACCTAGCTCCGAAGTCCTGCAGTCACACAGACAAGCAAACCATCACATAGCACCACACGAAACAGTATAATCAACATTAGCATAAGTAAAAGGTACTCAACCCTAGAATACCCAAAACAAACTCAAACTCTCTAGCACAACCGTCAATTACTCATCACAAACATAGGGATACTTTCACATGGTCTCTCAAAAATAAAAATAACTATTTGGATTTTTCTTTAATTAATTTAAGTTTAATTTGAATTTTTAAAAATTTGAAAGATTTAACATGAATAAAGTAAACATCAATTAAAAGAAAACCAATTTTTGGATTTGTTGGGTTCCTTGTATTGCAAGAAATTTTTCTATATTTTCTTAGATTTTTTTGAATTTATTGCTATTTTTGTAGAGCTCACCTTGCTCTCACCGAAAAGTCATCGGCCATCGGAGTTCACCATGCAACAGAAGCCGCCACCACTTCTCTCCTTGCTGCCGACCATGTTCACTCACCAGTGGCCATGTTGTCCTCACCACCGCGTTCACCAGATCGCCCTCTCACAGCACACTCATCTGCACGCTTCGCCGTGGCCGCTACCGCCGGCGACCATGGGAACCCAAGCTCCACCCACCGCCGGAGCCACACCAGCATCCACGCATGTTGCCATATTAGTGCAAGCATCCCACATGGAAGCCACGCAGTAGCCAACCAAGCGCCACGCAAGACCCAGATTGACACCTCACGTCACCTCACCAAAGAGACCCACCATATTAGCGGCTGAGTCATCGTCCACGCAAGCGACACATCAGCCCTAGTGCACACGTGTCATCGTAGTCATCATGTCAACTCGGTCAATCTGCCATGTCACCAGCCACGTCACCTCCCACGTGTTAGTCGACTCAGCAGCCACGTGTCACTGCCACGTCATCATATGTGCACATGTGTCATGCCTAGTCAGCTGCCACATCAGCCCTAACGTCACCCCAAACTCAAAGCCCAGTCTTCCATGGACCTACTTCATCGTGAACCGTGTCTATGACAAATGGGGCCCACATGTCAGAACCCTGTACCATAGACCCAGCTCACGGTAGACCTGTGAACTGAGCTGGGACATGTTCCATAGACCATGGGGCCCATTTATTAGCCCTAGCCTTTCATTAAATTAATTTCGAAGGGAATATTCCATAGAATATTCTCCTTTCTCTCTCAATTTCCAAGAATTAATTTCTTGGCAAATTTTCTGAGAGCTTGTTCTTCTCTGTGCTAGCTCCGATTGACTTGATTCTTCTTCTTAAATTCATCTAAAATTGAGCTCTATCTTGTGGTTTTAGTTTTGTAGTTTTTGATTTTTTTGATTTTATTTGTGTTTTGTCCACTCTCTCTCTTGTTAGGTAATGTCTTTGAAGGAGCAGAAGCAAGAACTGAAGACCAAGAGTTGGTAATTGAGCAAAGCTAAGGTAAGTCATAATCTTTAATTATGTTGAACCTATTGTTTTTAAATCTATTATTTATTATTTTATTTTAAATTATCTTGCATTGCTAATTTCTTACAAATATTTGTACTTGGTAGTTATTACCAACTTGATTAATTCCACCTTGATAATTTGAATACCATGATTCTACTGTCACCATAGGATGGATGATTATCTAGTGATGCAATATAATACTGGTATCTATATGGGTTGTACGTTTAGTATGCTTAGCCATTCTTGTAGTACGTTAGGCTCATCATCACATGTTGATTAATTAATTAATTATGACTTATTGAGATATTGAATTGTGGTGATCAACCACAGTTATAAAATTTGAGTACCATGACATAGGTAGTGTCATTAGTGTTAGTTATGCAAAATGGTTTTCACTTGGGCGAGTGATCGTGCAGTAAAGGGGAAATATGGTCAGCACTTTTGGGATGTGGATATCTAGCATGGGTATTGTCTAAGGACTTAACTTTGTGTGCCATTGATCTGAATTATATTGTACAATTACATGTCCAGTATGGGATGGACCTGGCTGAATAATTAGTGATGTTTCAACTTTGGTTCTATCATTGAGATGTAAGTGGGTATCGGTTAAGCATTTCCACAGGGCACAAGAGGGAGTTCTTTGACTAGGTGATTAGCCTACTTAGCAGAGAAATTTTAGCAGGTGAAATTGAGTTGAGGTTGAGCAATGTAAAGACCTTGTTGTGATCTTCTTGGTCGGCAAGCCTAAATAAGTGTGTTATACTATCATGTGGGTAAAGTTATGCAACCTCTGCAAAGTGTTATGGATAATGCTCGATGATTTCACACGAGGGGTAGAGGTTTCATAAAATCCTAGTTGGGTTAAGTTTGGAAAGTGAATGGTTAGTTTACTGGTGGTTCATTACGTGAATGGTTAGTTCACGGGTTGTTTATTGGGTGAATGATTCACTTGTGGTTTACTCAATTCCTTTGATTTGATTACTTATTACTTGTTTTTAATCTATTTATTTTATTTACTTTAGATTGATGCTTTCTACAAAAATAACCACTCAACTATTATTTGGTAAGCCTTGCATAACTATATTATATTGTGTTACAAACAACTTGCTGAGTACTCTATTTACTCGTGGCTATATCTATATTTGCTCAGTTGCTGAAGAAGAGCCAGAGCCACATCAGCTCAGTTGTTGAGTACTCTATGTACTCAAGGCTCGGATTAGGACTTCGCTTCCCAGTCGATTGCCTGTGGGAATGTCGAATGGCTATCTACACTTATTGTTGTTTTTTGCTGCTAGTTTCTGTTAAAGCCCTCTGGTTGTTATTTGTAAGTTTGGCCGTAAGGTCGCAACTCCGATAATTAATATTATTTGAGTCTTGTTTAGTTAATCATGATGATGGTCGATATTTTATCTATGTTTCTACTATGTACACCAGTATAATTCTGCACTAGCGCAGAATATAGAGAGAGTCCGAATTTATATATTCGGATCTCGATATTTTATCTATGTTTCTACTATGTACACCAGTATAATTCTGTACTAGCGCAGAATATATAGAGAAGCCAACGTCAGGAGCTCTTTAGTGGTACAAATCTACGGTTGTACTCAATCATGCATGAATCTCGCTGTGTGCATGTATGCCGACCGTGATTTTGTTTTGTTAGTGTCATATTCTGACACTTATTTTCCATTGCATGTTATCTAATACATATAAATCTAAGCCATAGATAATACTATTAAGGGAATTTGGATGACCAAGATTTTATCTTTTTCTATGACTAATGTAGAAATTTCTAGCATTTTTTATTTTCTACGATTAATGTGATAATTTCTAGCTTTTTACCATATGATTTCAGGGCCTTGGTTGCTTGCTTTGACGTTATTATTTTGGTTCTTTTTATGAGATTCATTTTCTTCGTTTTTGATTCTATGTATACTCATGTTGTATCTCATAAACTCTAATCCGATCTAAACTGCTGCACATAAAAAAGAGTATTAGAGCGTAACACTCAGCTTCATCCGGCACCACTATTGATGTCTTTACTGCCCATTAAACTGCTTGTGCAACCAGAAACACCATCGCCATCTCACCCTTAAGTCCTCAACCATTGCCGTCATTGCGATTAAACCCTCATCACTGCCTACAACCTCATGGACAGTCAAAATACTTCACAGGAGTAAGATGGTCTTTCTCCATCATGTAATATTGATGCCCTCATCTGCAGGAGGTTGAACAACGTACCATTGAACTCACAAAGTGAACACTAGCTATTACACTATAATTATACGTGCTTCAAAAGCACAAACATATACTCCAACTCTAGTACATCACCAGTATAGAATAGCTAGCTATGGTAGAACAACGTAACATTGAACTCAGAAATTAGGTGAACACTAGCTAGTACATCAGGATATCTGTATGTATTCACAATCTCAGTAGTTCGTGGAACAAGTAATAATTAACTGCATATTTTTCTTGAGCACTAGCTCTTACTTTGGTAGACATGCATGTACGTGAAAGTGTATGTGCTGTGATGATTATTGTCTGGACAAAGCAAAACACAACGTGAATACTTTGAAACAGAAACCCATGGTTTGCAGGAACATATGGCTAATGGCCAACGCCATCGCTCGGTGTTGACCAGAGCGCGCGACTACGTCCAGCGCCGTCGTTCGCCGGTGTATCAGTCGTCAGCGGCGACGACGACGGAACTCGCGCATCATCCAAACAAGGAGTAGCGCTACCGATGGTGCTAGTAGGGCTTGAATCCTTGCCATGCACATGCTGATCGTTTGGCACCATCCTTGCATGAAGGTAAGATGGTGAGGCCAGAAGGAACACGAACAAGATCACAACTGCACGCGAAGAAGCCATGGTGCTATATATTCACTTCAGCTCTTATGTAGGGGAGGGTTTGAGTTTTGTTTGGATAATGCTAAGAACCTCGACATATTTATAGGGGAAGAAAAGCTTGTAAGAATTTAATTGATGTGAAGAAGTTTCAAGGAAGATTAGTAGTCTGGGTCAAGTTAGGCTGGCGAGGTCAACCAACTTGGTGTCCCAGAGTACCAGGTTCACATCACCTTTCCCTCGGTTGGAGGCACAACATTTTGAAAGAGTCCATTTCGACCACTATTTTTTGGGATTGGATTGGGCTAGATATGTTTGTCTTGGTCTGAGATATTTCTATCGTGTTTGAAGAAACATCCAGTCTAGATTAAATTAAGCATGTGGTCCAATTATCTGAGCAAGATGCGGGTTTCCTAGACATCAAAGCTATTAACATATTCAATGTTGGCGGAGTACATAGTGCACAACTGCACATGCCTTGTATGTGCTATCGAGCAAATTACACATATAGTAATACTCATTTAGTATTTTCTCAAAGAGCCGACAATGTTTCTAGTGTAATTTGGATCTTTACCCGGTGGAGTAAGGATGAATAACCAACAACAAAATCGCTGACAAAGTGATGGCCAACTTGAAAAAATTATTACAAAGGGTTATCACCATCGGAAATGTACTAATAACCTTTGGAAAAAAGCTAAAAATTTATAGTGAATGATTGACTTCTTCACCCAGCCCCTAGCTCGAAAAACTGTGGGAAGTGACCTTTTCGGATTCCCAATATCTATTTTGTATTATTTGCTACATCTAGTTAACACTTAATAACTTACGGGATCTCACTTAATCGTTCCCACGTTTCGGTTCAAATATGGAAAATTTCAGGGTACTAATTTCATATATAAATCAACTTACAGTACTAAATAAATAAACAAACAATTATTAATGCTGTAATGGTGCACTTGTGAAGACCATGTATCGCATCCGAATCCCATCTTGTACACCATGGTTTGAAAAAAAAGAAATAAAAACTTCCATATTGAAAGACTTTTCGTCTTGTTTAATCAGGTTCTACGTGAAGGTTGAATTCCTATGGCTAGCTTTATGGGGTGGATGTCATGGAGGCTACAGCGAAGCAGAAACCGGAGCTAGCAGCTCCTATATATAATTAGCGAATTTGCCCAAAATTATTTCCTGAAATGAATTAATTAGTTGGACAAAATTTCTACCTAGCCAGTGTGACATGTTCAGCATCTAATTAATTTTTCTTCCTGAACCTTTTAAAAAATATTTTCTCCAAAAAAGCAAACGATTGCCAATATGCCAAATCTTCAGGAAATTTATTATTTTAGGAATTTTAATTACTCAAAAGTGGTTTTTTTCGGTTGGCAACGTTTGACGTACCTGACCCGCACACTGCCAGCACACTACCGACACTATAATATCCACATCAAGCGCGCACGCACCAAAAAGCATATACGGGTATCGCATTTGCACCTAGAAAATGACAATTAGACTCAGTTCGGTGCTCTTAGTATTTCGTTTGTAGATTCTCAAATGTCCTTCAACATTGGTATTAACTAATTGAGCGTGTGTATATATATGTGTGTATATATATGTATATATATATATGTATATATATATATGTATATATATATATATGTATATATATATATATGTATATATATCAGAATATTTATCTCATTAATTTATCATTTGATCTTGGGGGAATGAACATCCTTGGCATCCATAGTTTTGCCTTATTTGTTTCATATTATAAATTACTATATACAAAATTATTTATTTTTTTTCACACGGAATAAAATATCAATAGATTTTTCATGTTATATTATAAAGCAGCGGAGTAAATGTGTAGATGCTATAGGCATACTATATATATTTCCCCTAAAAACTATATATATTTAAAATTATAGGTGGGAATATATAATGGGAAAATAATCTAGTGCAAAGTCTTCTTTGAGTGTTAACTTGCTAACTCTTAACGTGAGCTATTTGATAAAGTTTGGAGGGGTGGATCACATTCAAACGAGTGTAACGAGGTGGAATATATCTCACAAATTATTTATGTTCTAAAAAGAGGTTAATCGCAAAATGTCTCTCCATACGAGCGTTACATCCCTAGCATCCAATTCAAGCATTTAAATTTTAGTTTGTAATATAAACCCTTGTGAGTCAAAATATACCTTATAATTTGAAACAGGAGTATAAGGATATAATATAGCAGAGATACTGTGACCAACGTAGGCAGTAATAAAAATCAAACAACTCTGTCTGAATTAAAATTTAAACCACAAAAATTTACTGAACGACAAAACTGATGTGCTGTTGCTTTCGATGCTACACTGGTCGATCGTGGTATTAAGAATATACTCCTCTTACTTGATAAAACACTGTAGCTTATGGCTGAAAAGCACTGTAGCTAGCTGAAAAAAACACTGTAACTGACAGAGGCTTATTTAGTATAATTAAATTTAAAAAAATATTAAAAAAATATGTTAGCCCATTATATATAATACAAACAAATACGGGAAAAAAAGAACTGGCAAAAAAGCTCAATAAAAAGCCAAAAGTTCAGAAAAAGATGAAATTTATGAATAGTAAAAAATAAGCCGGAAGCTAAAAGCTGAAGTCAAAACGATCACAGTTACAACTTAAGTACTGAAATTGATGGGAACACAATCCATTGGCATGACCTAACTGGATAATAATGGATATGACCTCCTCCTCATGAAACCTGGACCATGTTTTACACATAAATTTGAATGGTCTCTTTATGTTTATTGAATATGCATACATGCATGCATGAACCAAGCCTTGTCGTAGTACAAAACTTCAATTCTTATTAATTTCATTGCCGAGACAAAGTCGTCCAACTTAGAAACTTTCAATGGGATTTGCCATCCAGCGGTGACGCTTAGGAGGTCCATACCCTGTGATGACTGCAACTGCTGGTCTTCGCTTTTCCTCAGTGTGCAATACGGCTGGCACTACCATCGTTCCTGTTGAGGAACCGACGCTGAAGACCAGTCCGAGCGATTCCTCTGCTTAGAACAAGAACGAATCAATCACAGAATCACAGAATAATAGATTGAACACAGAGAGGTAGAGAGAACTCCTGGTCTTTCTTTATTGCTTTAGATTGCATCGGGGTACATAATGAGGGGGGTATAGGTCCCTATTTATAGTCTACGGTGGGGTGCCCAAATATGCCAGGACTCTTGGCCATGGGCCCAGTTTCCTAACACTCCCCCTTGGGCACTCACCCAACATGCTCATGCCTCGTCAAAACTCCATAAAAACCCAATGGGAAAAATTTGGAGAAAGAGTACATGATACATGTGATGCTGCGATGCACAAATTGCCTCATTAAAAACATTGGTCGAGAAACTTCATGGAAAACTCGTCAAGGGAAAAAGAGTACAATTCACCCAAATTCATTTGGTCTGCAAGACTTTATTTTTGGGTACTTAATCTTCATGATCAAGATTTATTAGCGGGCTTGTGAGAATTCTCCCCCTGAATTCTGCACTTCTCTAAGTCTCATCATTCCAATTCCACGCACGCACCTTTCAAAGCTAGATGCGGGGAATGCCTTAATGAATAAATCTGCGAGATTTTCACATGACTTAGTATGCAGTATTTTAATCTCGTCCATCTTTTGCAATTCATGTGCATAGAAGAACTTGGGGTTGATATGCTTACATAGCCCGTCTGCACTAGTGCAACGCAAGCTGCATTATCTTCATGGATAATTGTGGGGGTTTGCACAATGTTCATTCCACATGACTGCCGGATGTGGTGATCCGTTCAGCGGAACCAAGCACACTCTCGTGCGGCTTCATACAGTGCTATAATTTCTGAGTGGTTCGTCGAAGTATCTACCAGGCTTTGCTTAGACGATTTCCATGAAATTGCAGTTCCACCACACAGAAATACATAGCCTGTTTGTGACTTAGCGGTATGCGGGTCTGACAGGTACCCAGCATCTGCATAGCCAATCAAGTTCAAATCTTGATTCTTTCTGTAGAACAATCCGAGGTCCTTGCTACCTTGGAGGTATCGGAAAATATCCTTTATGCCCTGCCAATGCCTTTTGGTGGGCTCTGCACTGTACCTTGCTAAGAGGTTCACGGCAAATGCAATGTCCGGTCTAGTGCAGTTTGCTAAGTACATGAGTGCTCCCACTGCACTCAAGTATGGGAATTCCAGTCCCAAGACTTCCTCCCCCTCTTCCCTAGGTCGGAAAGGATCTTTTTCTTGCTGTAAAGACCTACCGATCATCGGCACTTTCGAGGGAAATGCCTTCTCGAAGCCAAACCTTTCAAGCACCTTCTGGGTGTAGGTCGACTGATGTACCAAGACTCCTTCAGGGACATGCTCAAGCTGCAGGCCTAAGCAAAACTTGGTCTTGCCCAAATCTTTCATTTCAAATTCTGACTCCAAGTAGGAGCTTGCTTCTTTTATGTCTTCGGCTGTCCCGATGATATTCAGATCATCTACATACACAGAGATTATACAGAATCCATTCTGGGATCACCGTATAAATACACAAGGACAGTCTTCAT
Organism: Dendrocalamus latiflorus; assembly: GCA_017311315.1. Taxonomy (NCBI): domain Eukaryota; kingdom Viridiplantae; phylum Streptophyta; class Magnoliopsida; order Poales; family Poaceae; genus Dendrocalamus; species Dendrocalamus latiflorus. The sequence goes on along the minus strand of CM029625.1, from coordinate 9,776,369 downwards.
TGTTCGTGTAGCCTTTCTTGCAGAGAAAATCGCTCAAGCGATTATACCACATTCTTCCAGATTGTTTCAGTCCATACAGTGACTTTCTGAGTTTCACACTGTACAGATTTCTATTTGCTCTGTCTTGGTTCGGGAGAGGGATTCCTTCAGGGACTTTCATGTAAATCTCCGAATCCAAATTACCGTAAAGGTATGCAGTCACAACATCCATCAATTTCATTTCTAAATTCAAGTTCACTGCCATTGAGATCAAATATCTAAAGGTAATTTCACTTATGACTGGGGAGTAGGTTTCTTCATAATCAACTTCGGGACGTTGAGTGAAACCTTGGGCTACCAGCCTTGCTTTGTATCTCACTACTTCATTTCTTTCATTTCTCTTTCGAACAAATACCCACTTGTGCCCAACGGGGTGTATGTGGGGAGGTGTGCGGCATACGGGCCCAAACACCTCTCTTTTATTCAGAGATAGCAATTCAGTTGCTATTGCCTTCTTCCAATCTTCCCAATTTGATCTTTTCTTACATTCAGCGAGCGATGCAGGCTCGGGATCAAGATCGATGATGGTGGCAATTTTCTTTGCGAAGTAGATATCGATATTAGCGGTTGTCCTATTCAGGGACTCTCCCGTGTGCACATAATTTATAGCTATTTCTTCATGAGTTGCTTCTTCTGGAGCGATTGCTTCTGCTGGAGCTTTACCTTGCACATCGCTTCTTTCAATTGCGGTGGCAAGTCCCTTTAGTTTTTCGGCTCCGATGTGTGCGCACACATCCATGCCGATGGGGATATTCAGATCCGGTATGCCTTTTTCTGAAGGTGTCATACTTTTACCAGGTCTCAACTGGCTCCCCTTCTCATTCTGGGGGACTTTAATGATCGGCTGTGGTAAATCCCTCTTATCCTTTTTCACCAGGCGTCCCCGGTTACTAAGGATTCGAGTAACCAGAGTTCTCGTCCTCTTTTTTATTTTTCTGAGGCCTCTGGACGAGATTAGGGATACCTTCAATTTTCTTTGGTATTTCAACCCTCTCCGGTGCAGTGCGTTCAGGCACATGCGACTTAGTCACGCTCTTCAAATTACTAAAGTGATCAGGCAGTTGATTTGCTAATGCTTGCAAATCTATTGTCTTCTAGACTTCTCTTGTCTTCTGGACTTCTCTATTCGCTTCACTAGTGCGCGGGTCATCTGCATGGATTACCCTGGCTTGCCACGTAATTTCCGACATTCTTCATCAAAGGGTTGATTTCCTCCCCCTAATGTTGGGAAACTTTTAGTAGTGACCCTTGCGCTAGTTGCATAGGTGAATGGATGTTGTAGGCCGAAGGTCTAAGGTTAATGAGATTCGCTGCATTAAGGACTGCGTGTCCCCAACATGTAGCTGGCAAATTACTTTTATGCAAGAGGGGTCGGGCAATAAATTTGATTCTTTTAATTAAAGCCTCTGCCAAACCATTCTGGGTATGGACATGCGGTACTGAATGCTCAACTGCAATTCCCATCGCTATGCAATAATCATCAAATGCCTTTGAAGTAAATTCTCCGGCGTTGTCCATTCGGATGGACTTGATATGATGATCTGGAAACACATTTCTGATGCGAATGATCTGCGAGATCAATTTTGCAAAGGCGTGGTTTCTTGTGGACAACAAACCCACATATGACCACTTCGAAGAAGCGTCAATGAGCACCATGAAATACTTAAACGGCCCTGAGACGGGCTGAATGGGACCACAAATGTCTCCCTGGATGCGTTCCAGGAATGCAGGGACTTCATCCTTCACTTTCAGAGTGGAGGGTATAGTAATTAGTTTCCCGGTGGCACATGCAGGGCACACAAAATCTCCATAATTCGGGAAATTCTTCACATTAATATTATGCCCATGCGAGTTATTGATTATGCTACTCATCATCCTAAGATCTGGGTGGCCTAATCTGTCGTGCCAAAGACAGAATAGTTCAGAGCTTCTAAATACTGTCTTCATAACAGTGTACGCTGCAGGCGCCTTAATGTTGGTATAATATAGCCCAGTTTCAAGTGAAGGAAGTTTTTCTAGTACCCTTTTCGATTCTCTTCGCGCTTCGTAATGAGCAGGTATTTCTTACCGTACTCTTCGTCAGTCTCAACGTGGAAACCATTGGCGCGAATATCCTTAAAACTTAGGAGAGTTCTAGTCGATTCTGGGTACAATAAGGCTTCTTCAATGACCAAAGTTGTGCCTATTGTGGCTCTTCCTGAACCAATTATACATGTATCGCTTCCGGCGATTGTCGTAAGACTGCCAGTGCTCTTACGAATCGACTGAAAAAAACTTAGTCTCTCTTAAGATGGTATGCATTGTGCCGCTGCTAGCTAAGCACACTTCCTTCATAGGGCGCTACACGTGTTCTAATATAGGGTATTTATCAACATGTATGAGAAAGACAATCAACACATAAATAAAATACTCCAATATCAGAACATATCATGCCATCATAAACTGAATAAATGAATGAATTCTTCAAATATCATCCAACCATCACGAGAAAATAACAATTCTTAAGTACCATCCATGCAAATTCTAACATATTCTTCCACACAAAATAAATGACAATTAAAGTCGAAATGCATTCAGTGCATCAGACTTCTTCTGCTATTTTCTCGGGGTTGACATTCTCTTCAAGAGAAAACATAGCGTCGGCTGCTTCTAGGTCAAAAGGGGTTGCTGCTATCGTGATGGTTTCAACCTTCACCAGTGCAGGCAGCTACTCCGAACTCTCCCCCTCAGCCGATGCAAAGTGGGCTTCATGCTGCCCTTTGCCATCCCGTTTTGGCTTGCTGGCCTTATTCTCTCGTGGAGCATCTGATTTGCCTTTCTGGGCTGCGGCCTTATCCTTCCTTCCCCTTCTCTCATTAAGAGCTTTTCGCACCTTGTAGCTCCCGACGTTGGCTTCACGGCCAGCGGAGCTCCCAGGTGACTGAGTGACGTAGTTCTTACGGAGAACTTTGTCCTGAGCCTCCGCAACTTGCTTCAAATTAGTCAATTCGGCGTATTCCTCATAGCCATCTTGACGATAGTTGCGTGCGGATTGTGCTACATTGGGGTGGAAGGATTTTCTCAATTTTCTATATTGGTGTACAAATCCTGTGCAAGGTAGAATTGTACTCCCCGACCGTCTTAAAGTTGACAAAGCTCAGTCTGATCCACTCTTGCTCTGCTTGAGAAAGAATGGTGTACTTCAGCCTCTCAAACCACTTCTTGAGTGCGGTCCAGAGTGCTAGCGCGCTTTTCTCCGCCATATACTCATTCTTGAGAGTGAGGCAGAGGTGGTGCCTGAGAAAATGAAATGCCTGATCATTCTCCTCAAAATTTGGGTTGGGCGTCATTCAGTCCTGCCAATCCCAATAGCCGCGCAGAGCTTCCTGGCTCCAAGCACAATCTTGACATACCCTTAGGGCAAAAACCTAACTCATTACTCCTGTATACACTTAGGTTTTCCTCAATACACCTGCGCCTTCTTGGCTTCCTTTGCCGCTTGATTCAGGCTTGCTCAGCTTCCTCCACCGCCTCCCTCCAGCACTCCCCACCTTCAACTAGAGCAGAAGGTGAGGCATGAGAGCAAAGGCAGGGATGACCTCAGGCGACGCATGGAGAAGGCGCTAGGCAAGCTTGACGAGACTGAGCGTGATCCGTTCGCTGACAAGTAACATGCCATTCCATCCTGTTGTTATCCTATTGTGCCTCCTATTAATATGAAATTTTGATTAGCTTTGCTTTGTGCATCAGCAAATTTATCATGAAGATATTGCCATATGTAATATGTTTACTACCTAAATTTGGAGTGAGTAGAACTTATGTGTAAAATTCTACACTATCAACCTTGCTTGGTTTATGATGTTTACTGGTTACTATTAGTGTTTGAACTTATCTGTAAATTCTGCATTATATCAATCTTGCTTGGCTTATGATGCTTATTGGTTATTGCATATAACAGCTTGTAGTCTCTATGTAAACAATGAGGCATGGGATTGAAGATTATGGGCTCATATATGTAGCTCTTAATTTCATTTTTCTATAAACAAACATGACCTATTAGAGACATATATAGGCATATGTGGACATGTGGTTGTTCATGCTTGGAGGCATAGAGTAGTGGAGCATCATACCGTTATTAATGTTTCTGCTGTCATATATACCTTGATTTCTTTTTTTGCTTTTTTTTATCAAAGGCATGGCCCGACTTTTATTGAAAGCCAGGAAGAGTACAAGGTTTTAAGGGAGATACAACTGGGCAAACCCAGCTTAACAAGCAAAGCACAAATAAAACTTGTAGGAACAAACTACTTGCAAGACCACTAGAATTCCTATAAGGCTAAACCAAAACACAAACTAGCACCATCCTAGACATATATGTGTTGTTATCCTGTACATTATTGTAGAGTATCTTCTAGTTAGTACTTCAGTAAAAGATAATTTCATATTTCTCACAAATAGTCTTCAGATCAATCATGTTGAGGTGGCCTTATTATGATAGTAGAGTGCAGCTGACACTTGAGAGTAATATAATTTTATCTATGATATTCAGTTTGTGTTTTATATACCCCATACTAAAATACAATTTGAATACTTCATAGCTAGCAACTAAGCAAGATGACGTCCACATAGTCTTCAGGCTCAATTTTGCCAAATGCATCCGATGACTAGATCAAATGAGCAACTAAGCGAGAGGGCCGAGGCATATCAAAAAATGCCTGAGAGCTGAATGACTATCATGGAGGTTAGCTTAGTTGGGGGTCCCTCTACGTCCTAAAAATGCAGCGATCATATTTCGGACCACCTGCAGGATAGTTGTAAGGAAACGGGTCTCTATCACCACATCGAGTTGGAAGTCTCCGATGAGTGAAGAGAAAGAGTAGCTTTAGGAGGAAGTCTCAATATTTTTCGAGATTAGAGAAGAAGTCCAAGGCCTCATGCGACGACAAACGTTACTTGTGATGGGCAAGGCATGGAAGAACTTTAAGAGCACACTTGTCATGAAGTACGTGAACGAGGATGGGACACCATTCACAAAATATCCTTTCCTCCACCAGATATATGCAACACCTTTGTGGGCATGAAGATGGCCACCACATTTCAGGAAGAAAGCACGGTTCACAAAGCAATCCAAGCCTAGAACACCCACCCCCATAGACTCGGCATCACTAAGTATGCAGGTAAAAGCCCGCAATGGAGGAGGGAAGACGAGAAGGCAATCCTATCAGAGGACTCCCCGCCATTTACCAGGATCACAGACGAGCGCGCCCAAAACTAGTTAAGAGCGAGGACATCTACCATATCTTTGGGCGCCATATCCTTCAAGAACCTGGTAGACCATGAAGTGTTACAACGCTCGGTAAGATATGAAACTACCTAATTGGTAATATATCCATAACTTCATAGGAACTGAAATAACATGTTGCCCTCTTGTAGGAAATGTTGACTGCGGAATGCTTTTAAGGCAACTTCTAGGTCATCAGGGAGAGGGACATAATATCCATGGCCCTAGAAAACAAGGAGCACCCGAGTCGCATGTGAGGCCTTGGGGTTTACGTTCCCTGGAGGCAAGGATTCCTAAACAACTCCGACTCGTACAGGAGTCCGAAGAGATCGAAGGCCGAGCACAAGGAGTGCATAAAAGAGGAGATTCGTGTAGAATTTTTTTGGGAAGCTAGCACGTTTCAAGGAAAGGCTAGAGCAAGTGCTCAACCAGTCACAGACCACCCCGTTATTCTGGAAGGCAATCTACATCACCATTAGAGTAGCTGCGCATCTACACTGTTGTAGGGGTGGCCACTACTACAGAAGAGGCTATACTAGACGGCTACATCACAGACGGTTCATACGGAACCGTCTGTGATTAAACTGTCACAGACGGTTTATACTGGCAACCGTCGGTGATATTTTCACAGACGGTTATTAACACGAACGGTCTGTGATAAATGAGACATCACAGACGGTTAGTGTTACTAACCGTCTGTGAAATTTCACAGACGGTTATTAACACAAACCGTCTGTGATGGCTAAAATTATCACAGACGGTTTTTGTTAATAACCGTCTGTGAAAATATCGCAGACGTTTATTAACTGGAACCGTCTGTGATAATTTTAGAGGTCACAGACGGTTTGTATTACTAACCGTCTGTGGTATCGTTTAAACTACAGGATCTATAGAGACGAGAGTCAAATTCAAGGTAATTTTATTACAAAAGTGCAATAGAAAGACATTCCCAGATTTGAATCTTCTGGGCTTCATATGCTTCTTCGTCGACTTCTGGAGTTGGAGGATCAGCCGCTGTGTTCTCGAATGCCGTCAAGATTGCCCTTGCCTTATCGACTTCCTCCTCAAGCATGGGCAAATGATCATTAGCATGTTCCATAATCTGAAACAGGATGTCAAGATGCGCTTCCGCATTATCGGCCCAATCTGCTTGATCGGCAAGTTTATCCAAGTGTGTCTGCAGTGCCGCAAGATCTTCCTCCGCTTTGCGCACATTGTAGAGAAGAACAAGGCTTAGGGCGGTTTCCCTATCCTGAGTGGCAATGAGACACCTCCGTCAACGACGGATGATGAGGTCCAGCTGACGGATGGAAGCGAGTCGAGGAAGGAGAGCAGGGCGTGAGCGGAGGAGCTGCTCCAGACGTAAATTTTTGGCCGCCTGTGTAAGGTTGCGTCCGAACAACTCATGATGGATAGATGAGAGGAAGGAGATCAAAAGAATTTTAGAAGTCATTATTGAGAAATCTGGTGATGAAGAAGATGGTCAGGGAGAGCATAGTGTGTAGAAGGATTAATTAGGGCGCACATATATAAGCATTAACGCATGCAGACGCTTCGTATTTCAAACCATCTCTCCTATTATGACCAGGGAGAGCATAGTGTGTAGAAGGATTAATTAGGGCGCGCATATATAAGCATTAACGCATGCAGACGCTTCGTATTTCAAACCATCTCTGCTATTATGACCAGGGAGAGCATAGTGTGTAGAAGGATTAGGGCGCGCATATTTAAGCATTAACGCAGACGCTTCGTATTTCAAACCATCTCTGCTATTAACATCACAAACCGTTCTTATTCTGATATTAATATCGCAGACCGTTCGTCTGATATTAATATCACAGACCGTTATTAATACAAACCGTCTGTGATAACTGAAACATCACAAACGGCTCGTAGTAAGAACCGTCTGTGATAACTGAAATATCACAGACGGCTCGTATTAAGAACCGTCTGTGATAACTGAAATATCACAGTCGGTTATTAACAAGAACCGTCTGTGATAATTGAGACATCACAGACGGTTCGTATTAAGATCCGTCTGTGAATTTTCACAGACGGTTCTTACTTCGAACCGTCTGTGATAAACTTGCCAACACAGACGGTTCGTAGTTATAACCGTCTGTGAAAATTCACAGACGGTTCTTAATACGAACCGTCTGTGATAAGTGATACATCACAGACGGTTCGTGTAACAAACCGTCTGTGATAATCACAGGTCACCAATAATTGGTGTATGTCACCAATAATTGGTGTATACCCAGGATTTCGATCTCGACCGTCCATTCTCTCCACATGGAATGGCAGGCAGCAGTTCCTCCCACTACTCAGCCCTTATTAATAACCCCATCTACCTTTCCAGCGGTACTAGTCATGCGTGAGTTCATCCACTAGCTAGCTTCCTTCATGCATCTCCCCCCCGCTATGAGCTAGCGCCTCCGTCGCGGCACGGCGGGCGGCTGGACAACACACTCTTGCCGTAAGTGTCGTAAGTGTGTCTTTGTTCAGACGCACCGTCGTGCCATGAAGGGTTCGTTAGCTGTAATAGATTTGAATGTGTTGTTGTGCTTGCCTCTGTATTTGATTGTTTTCAGAGGGTATGGGTAACATTATTTTATTTGCTTGCTTGCCTCTGTATTTGCATGTTCCTCGACGATGCCGACTACTGCCGAGATGTGATATCCACTCCAACAATCCTTCTTTTTCCTGCAAAATTCAAGGCAATTTTATTACAAAAGTTCAAAAAAAGACATTCCCAGATTCTTCGGTGAGCAGCCGACATAGCCGACTTCTTCGGTGAGCGACTATCCATCTGCCTCTTTCCACTCCTTTTCTTTATCTCTGGTCTCTGGATCACGTACGCCAGTAGCGATGATTCAGTAGTAGATGAATCATCGCTACTGGCGTACGTGATACAGAGACCAGAGATGTAGAAAAGGAGTGGGAAGAAGCAGATGGATAGTCGCTCACCGAAGAAGTCGGCTATGTCGGCTGCTCAACGAAGAATCTGGGAATGTTTTTTTTGCACTATTGTAATAAAATTGCCTTGAATTTTGTCAAGAAAGATGAACTGTTTCGTCAGGGCATGACTGCCAACTCGAAGCATATATAGCATAGCATTCGAGGCACATCCGAGGCCTGCTGCTGTGTCTTGAGGAATGCCAAGAGCTGGTCTTCAGATGTGGCAGCCACACTGGTCTTCAGATGTGGCAGCCACATCTGAAGACCAGCTCTTGGTATTCCTCAAGACACAGCAGCAGGCCTCGGATGTGCCTCGAATGCTATGCTATATATGCTTCGAGTTGGCAGTCATGCGCCTGACGAAACAGTTCATCCCCGTGTAACTATCACAGACGGTTTGTAGTGTAAACCGTCTGTGAAGGACTATCACAGACGGTTCTATACACAAACCGTCTGTGATACGCATAAATCACAGACGGTTGATATTTCGAACCGTTTGTGATATTATGTACATCACAGACGGTTCGTGTTACGAACCGTCTGTGATAATGAGACTATCACAGACGGTTATTTATGCGAACCGTCTATGATAGGCAGAAATCACAGACGGTTAATATTAATAACCGTCGGTGATAATTCACAGACGGGTATTAATACGAACCGTCTGTGATATATAATTTTCACAGACTGTTTGTAGTTGGAACCGTCTGTGATATTCTGCGTAGTATTAATTACTTGGCGTACTTGCTTGAAGGATGTCGACACCGATCTGTCTTCATTGCGCTGCATCGGTGGAGCAAGGCGGCCGGCTTTAGGGAGTTGGGGGTGAAAAAATATCACCGTCTTCTTATTGATCTGATCAGAGGTTAGCATACTCAATTACTTAACATTCTTAGTGATCTAATCAGAGATTAGTATTCAATTACTTAACATTCTTAGTGATCTGATCAGAGGTTAGTAGTAGAGGTAATAATCATTTTTGACACCCATTTGTCACTTGTGTAGCGTAGATGGACCGAAGCTGGATGTATATTGAGAACTGTGTGAGTGAAGAGTACATTACTGGCGTGTCTGCCTTTAGAAGGGCGGCCGAGCTGGATATGTTGAAGAAGGGGATGAAATATATGTATTGCCCATGTATTGATTGTGATAATCTCAAGATGTTTAGCAACTCAGCGCAGATTGAAGCTCACTTGATTCGAAGGGGTTTCAGAAAAGGGTACAAATGTTGGACCAATCACGGTGAAGAGAAGAGTACACAAGAAGATAGTTATGACATAGCCGAGGGAGACAACGATATGCCAGTTATGGACTGTTCTTTCGATCATGAGGATATGTCGCAGGATGACAATCTGGATCAGATGTTACGTGATGCAGAAGGGAACTATAGTGAGAGAGTTTGGTAAATTCGAGGGCTTGATGGAGGACTCCGAGAAACCTTTGTTCCCGGGCTGCAAGCCGCAATACACGAGGTTGTCATCCGTTCTAGAACTGCTAAAATTGAAGGCAAGCAATGGTTGGTCCGACAAGAGTTTCACGGCATTATTAGGTCTCCTAGTGGACATGCTTCCAACGGGAAATGTGTTGCCGAGAACCACCTACCAAGCCAAGAAGATTCTTTGTCCATTAGGAATGGAAGTAGAAAGAATACATGCATGTCGGAATGATTGTATCCTGTACCGTAAAGAGTATGCTAGCTTACATGTTTGTCCGGTGTGCAAAGCATCCCGATACAAGCGTAAAAATGACTCTGATGATGGGAAGGGCATCGAGGTGAAGCAAGGACCTCCTGCTAAGGTGATGTGGTATCTTCCTGTAATCCCCCGTTTGAAGCGTTTATTTGCAAACCGCAAGGATGCAAGATTGATGCGTTGGCACTGCGAGCAGCGTAAGAAAGACGGAATGATAAGACATGTTGCTGATTCTGCCCAGTGGAGGAACATCGATAGGATGTTTGTAGATTTCGGTGTGGAACCGAGAAATATAAGGTTTGGGTTGAGTACAGATGGAATGAATCCTTTTGGTAACATGAGCAGCCGATATAGCACCTGGCCCGTGACTCTGTGCATGTACAACCTTCCTCCTTGGCTGTGTATGAAGCAGAAATATATTTTGATGTCACTACTTATCCAAGGGCCGAAGCAACCTGGCAACAATATTGATGTGTTCCTAGCCCCATTGGTGGAAGATCTTGCAATACTATGGAATGAAGGGGTACATGTATGGGATGCGGACAAACGAGAGAACTTCACTCTACGGGCCATGTTGTTCTACACCATTAATGATTTCCCTGCCCTTGGTAACCTGTCAGGGTTGAGTATAAAAGGAGCCAAAGCGTGTCCGCACTGCTTAGATTATACCGAGAGTGTGTGGTTGAACAACTCGCGAAAAACTGTGTACATGCGTCACCGTAGGTTCCTTCCAAAGTATCACCCATACCGCAAGATGAAGAAACAATTTGATGGAAAAAAGAGGATGACTCAGTACCAAGACCTTTTAGCGGGAAAGAGGTGTATGATATGGTCAAGGATATAAATGTTATGTTTGGAAAGGGACGTAAATTGAGGAAGAACATGTGGAAAAAGAGGTCAATATTTTGGGACTTGCCTTATTGGGAGCACTTAGAAGTTCGCAATTGCATCGATGTCATGCACGTAGAGAAGAATGTATGTGACAGTTTGATTGGTCTCTTACTGAACATTCCTGATAAAACAAAGGATGGTGTTAACGCAAGGCGTGACTTGGTCGCTATGAACATCAGGACCGAGTTAGCACCTGTTGTGGCTACAGACCAAACAGAGAGAGAGATGGTAGTGGAGAGTGATGAAGATGAGTGTAATGGCCTGGCCCCTCCCCATGACCTGTATTCATATATATACTCATGAGGAGTGCTTTTACAGTTATACCCTTACATCTGGTTATCCCCTCAGGGGGCACTTATGTCATTACACATGGCCTATTCTGGGCCTTATAACCTCCTACCAGACCTGCTGGGTTTAGGTGGGGGCCATCCCTACGACAGGAGCCTCTCATGGTGAAGGGCTTCACAGGGCCGAAGCCATGTCGCCGAGTCCTTTGGCCCCCTCCGTCCCCGCGGCCTGTGAACTTCTCCAAACTTGACCCGGGGCTGCGCTGTGGCCGAAGCAGACGCGTACGCTCCGTCCCTCACCCTTCGAATTGGGCGGCGGCGGAAGTGGCCCCGGCCGAAGCAGACGCGCGCCGAGGGCGTTGCACTGGCATAGGTAAGCGTGGCGGGCCCCTGAGCCGCCGCGTGAGCCTTAAATGATAAGGGACGCGCTGCGACGCTCGCTCTTCCAGCCGTCCACGTGGTGAAGCGTGCTAGGCGCGGTGCGGGCCTTGAGGCGTCGTGACCATCAATGTGACGGCGGACTCCCGGCATTTGGACTTCTGAGGCGCGCGCCCCGTAGTCGTTGCGAGCTTGCCGCCTGATGGTGCGCTTTTTAATGACGGTTGGCTTGCCAGGGGGCAGGCTGTCGCATCGTGCAGTGCACCTTCTCGTGAGTGGAGCGTGCGACGGTTTCCGGTGTGCACGCAGTGGGGTGCAGACGGTTGCACTTACGCACCCCTGGTAGCTGAACCGCCCGACACCCCCCGTTTGTGCTTCCATCGGTTGGCATGCCTCCACGCTGGCGACTCTTCGCCTGGTGAGGCTGGGTATAAATATGTTGGCGTCGGGGGCCGCTCCCTGGACATCCCTTGCTGCACATCCCGTACCTATTCATGGTTAACTTCTCACATGTAGGGAAAATTTTGTTCATCTGCGTTTGATGACTGTGTCGACCGGCGTCAATGCCCGCGAGCGTTGGTGAACAAAATATGTCCTATTTGTGGGAATGCTTCACAGCTTGATGTGGAAATGGCAAGGCCTGACTTGCTCTCGTAGACAGATATGAAGTCATCCATACGCTCTGATCGTGCGAACGAGCATATGCTGGTGTGGCGACGCATATCTGTTTACGAGAGCATGTCAGCTCTTGCCGCGAATTGACCTTTGCATGTTCGAGTTATTGTGGTCGTATGTGCTGTTCTGCGTTCTTCAAGCTCGCTCCGTCCCCTACCCTTCGAACGGGTGGCAACGGAGCCTGGCGCCTAGTCGAAGCAGACGCGCGCGCTCCGTCCCCTACCCATCGAACGGGTGGCAGCGAAGCTGTCACTTAGTCGAAGTAGACGCGCGCGCGCTCCGTCCCCTACCCTTCAAACGGGTGGCAACGGAGGCTGGCGCCTAGTCGAAGTAGACATGCGCGCGCTCCGTCCCTTACCCTTCGAACGGGTGGCAGCGGAGGCTGGCGCCTAGTCGAAGTAGACGCGCACGCTCCATCCCTTACCCATCGAACAGGTGGCAGCGAAGCTGGCGCCTAGTCAAAGTAGACGTGCGCGCTCCGTCCCCTACCCTTCGAAAGGGTCGCAGCGGAGTCTGGCGCCTAGTCGAAGTAGACGCGCGCGCTCCGCCCCCTACCCATCGAACGGGTGGCAGTGGAGGCTGGCGCCTAGTCGAAATAGACGCGCGCGCGCGCTCCGTCCCCTACCCTTCGAACGGGTGGCAGCGGAGGCTGGCGCCTAGTGGAAGTAGACGCGCGCGCTCCGTCCCCTACCCTTCGAATGGGTGGCAGCGCAGGCTGGCGCCTAGTCGAAGTAGACGCGCGCGCGCCGTCCCCTACCCTTCGAACGGGTGGCAGCGAAGGCTGGCGCCTAGTCGAAGTAGACGCGCGCGCTCCGTCCCCTACCCATCGAACGGGTGGCAGCGAAGCTGGCGCCTAGTCGAAGTAGACGCGCGCGCTCCGTCCCCTACCCTTCGAACGGGTGGCAGCGGAGTCTGGCACCTAGTCGAAGTAGACGCGCGCACTCCGTCCCCTACCCATCGAACGGGTGGCAGCGAAGCTGGCGCCTAGTCAAAGTAGACGCGCGCGCGCTCTGTCCCCTACCCTTCGAACGGGTGGCAGCGAAGGCTGGCGCCTAGTCGAAGTAGACGCGCGCGCTCCGTCCCCTACCCATCGAACGGGTGGCAGCGAAGCTGGCGCCTAGTCGAAGTAGACGCGCGCGCTCCATCCCGTACCCTTCGAACGGGTGGCAGCGGAGTCTGGCGCCTAGTCGAAGTAGACGCGCGCGCTCCGTCCCCTACCCTTCGAACGGGTGGCAGCGCAGGCTGGCGCCTAGTTGAAGTAGACGCGCGCGCTCCGTCCCCTACCCTTCGAACGGGTGGCAGCGGAGGCTGGCGCCTAGTCGAAGTAGACGCGCGCGCGCTCCGTCCCCTACCCTTCGAACGGGTGGCAGCGGATGCTGGCGCCTAGTCGGACTATACGTGCGCGCGCTCCGTCCCCTACCCTTCGAACGGGTGGCAGCGGATGCTGGCGCCTAGTCAAAGTAGACGCGCGCGCTCCGTTCCCTACCCTTCGAACGGGTGGCAGCGCAGGTTGGCGCCTAGTCGAAGTAGACGCGTGCGCGCTCCGTCCCCTACCATTCGAACGGGTGGCAACGGAGGCTGGCGCCTAGTCGAAGTAGACGCGCGCGCTCCGTCCCCTACCCATCGAACGGGTGGCAGCGAAGCTGGCGCCCTCGCCTCGCGAACAACGCCACGCGTGCGGTGACTTGGGATCTTGCGATGCGGTCTTGCGTTGTAAAGGTTCCTGGAATCACGCCGACCCTGGTCTGCCAGGGTTATGTTCCCGTACCGTGTGACCCGACGCGCCCGGGGCACGCGGCGGCCTATGACTGGTGGGCGGCGGGATGTGGACGGTTGCGTGCTCGCGGTCGCTCGCCTCTTCCCTAGGCAAGGGGGACACGGGGCGGGCAGTGAATGGCGCGGCGCCGGAGCTGTTGTGATCCCCTGGCCCATTAATGCGCCTTTAACTGCGGCTAGGTGACGCCGTGCTGTGACGGCCTTTGGCGCCTATGGTCGTGGCCTTCCAGCTTTGGGTATGGGGCATTGCGCTGGACGGGCGTTTGTACGACTGCGGTCGCGCCCCGTACACGGACCTTCGCGACACTTCGCTTTCAGTTACGGGGAATCGTGCGGGGCGGGCCTTTACATCGCTGCGGTTGCATCCGGCACGCGGATCGTTGCGACGCTTTGGTAGCGGCGGTGTGGGCGAGGTGGCTTGAAATAGCCCCCTCGTAACAACATCCCCGCACCTTTACGCCCTCTTTCCTGTCTGCTCCGCCCTCTACACCTTCGCGCTATCCTCACCGCTTTAGTCTCTTCGTGGGAAGCGATGGCCTCCCGTAGCAAGCGCGGCCAGGCGGTTGGTGGCCCTAACATTCGCCGGCGGTCCACGCTGTTGAAGGTGAAATACGCGCTCCAAGAGCGCGACCCGGCAGTGGCGGAGCAGGAGCGGCTGGTGGCGGAGGAGGGAGGCACGTTCTCCGGCGAGCTAGAACCCTCGCTCGTGACCGAGAAGACGATCCAAGGGCTCCTGCGCGTGGGGAAGTTGTCCGGGCGCCAGGAGGTACGATTGCTCGCCGCCGACGAGATGGAACCGCATCCCGAGAGGTCGGAGGCGGTCGTGTTCGTTGCCTTTTTCGACGCGGGGCTCCGCATCCCAGCGGCGGCTATAGTGGGCGACGTGCTGCGGACCTTCGGGCTGGAGCTGGCGCAACTGACTCCGAACGCCGTGGCCCAGCTCGCGGTGTACAGCTGGGCCTTGCGCTCGGGGGCGTGTTGGCCCAGCGCGTCGTTGTTCGCCTATCTTCACGAGGCACGATGCCAGCCCAAGGGCCAGAAGGACGGGACACTGTCGAGCTTCGGTAGCGTCACTTTTATTCTTCGTCCGCCGTGCAAGAAGCTCTTCCCTGCGAACTCTACTCGCGGGAAGTGGGAGTCTTCCTGGATGAAGCGGTGGTTCTACCACCGTGTGGAGAGCGGGAGCGGCCTTGAGTGCACAGGCCGACGCGTTCAAGCCCTCGCCCGGCCGAACGCTCGATGATGAGGACAAGCGGAGGGTCCAGCGGCTCGTAGGCGTGGCCGCCCGCCTCAACATGCGCGACCTCGCCGAAGAGTACGTGATGTACGGCGTGGCACCGCTTGCCCACGACTGGCGTCTTGCCGCCGAGAGGCGTCGAGACGACAATGTTTCGCCATGGGTCTGCTCGCTGCCGGCGCCCCCCCGGTCTTCGTAAGCCTCGATCGCGTCCCTCCTTTGTTCACGCGAAATGCGTTATATGCTGATGCTATTCTCCTTTGCTTCAGGGATTTCCTTGGAGGAGGCGGAGCAAGCCGCGCGCGTATTCCTGGGGCCGTACACCGCCAGGGAGCACAAGCAGCGCGCGTCTGCTATCGCCGAGGCGGGGCTGGGGCGAATAAACCGCGTGTGCGAGGTCCTGGGCCTTGCCGTGCCGGACCGTGTCGCTCCAGACGACGGTGCAGCGAAGAAGAAGAAGGCACTGACTCGGAAGAGGAGCCGCAGCGGGGCGCCTGCTGCGCTTGGCGCGGCAGCTGCTACTGTTGCTGCTAGTGTTTCCGAGGGCGCGGCGGACGCGGAGTCGGACTCGGCGAGGTATGCCGATCCAGGCTTGGGTGGCGCAGACGCCGAAGGCGAGGTATCTTCGGCGAGCGTCCCAGACGGCGAGTTCGCCGCGGGCAGCCGGAGGGGGGAAGTCTCACCGCCCGCCGAAGTCACCGAGGTGGAACCCGTGCGGACCGGCGATGCCGAGGTGGAGCTTTCGACCGCAGCCGCTGTGGTGCCGGAGGCGCCCTCCACGGGGGCGCACGGAGCCGTGCTGCCTTTACCGACAGCAGCCGAAAGCGAGGTGCCCCCTGCGACAACTGCCACCGCGGAACCTTCGCCCCCGGGCGCGGCAGCCGCGGGGTCTCCCCCAACCGCAGCTGCGGGGGCGATGTCGTTGCTGGCTGCCCCGGCTAAACGGCCGTGTGTGCGGCCAGAGCTCCACCGGACACCGCGAGGATTCGTCGTGGCCACGGGCATCAGAAGCTTGTGGGACTCCAGCGCAAGCGCCGGGGACCCTGCGGCATACGCGCCTTCTGCCCCTCTGGCCACGCCTCCCGCCGCGCAGGGACAGCCGTCACTCTCCCCGAACGCGGAGGCTTCTGCCCGCGGTGGGACCATTCCTTCTGCTACCGAGGGTACGGTGGCTTAGCTTACCTTGGTGTATGCTTTTATGCCTTGGGGTGCTCACCTGTATCCCTGTTTGCAGCGTTGCTCATTCCGGAGGGGGAGCCCTTGGCGGAACGCAGGGCCTCCGCGCGCGTAAGCCCCGCGGACTTCGTGCCGCCTCCGGAGACGCTGAGGGCGTGGCGCGGGATTGTGAATGACACGGCCACCAGCGTCGACCCGCAAGTGCTGCAGACCTACGGGGCGGGGCGCCTCGAGGACGCCTTCGAGGTGTCTGGGGTGAGGGTAAGTACTCATGCGACCACGCCTGGGCTAGCTGAGCTTGCTAAGTCTTTTCCCTTCTACAGACACTTGTGCTGGGGCAGGCCCTGCAAACGGCCTATGCTCGTGGCCGAAAGGCGCTCGAGGATAGGCTGCGGGCCGCCGAGGAGGAGCTGCGCGAAGCCTCTGGCGCCCGCTCTGCCCAGGACGCCCGCATCCGCCAGCTGGAAGCGGAATGCGCCGAAGCGAGGGCGCACGCCGAGGGACTTGTTGCGTTGGCGCGGGAGTCGGCCGCGGCAGCTGCTGAACAGAGGTTTGCGGTGGAGCGGGACGGGCTCCTGGAGCAGGTCGCCTCGCTAGAGAAGGAAAAAGGCGAGCTTGCCCTGACTCTAGCGGAGCGTAACCAGACGCTTGGCGATGCCTCGGTGGTTGCGTGGGACGCCATGCAAGCGCTGGAGAGCCATCTTCAAGGGCTGGTAACTGAGGTGCCGGACCGCGCCTTCGGCCCGGAGGAGTTGTCTCGGACGCTCCGCTGGGTCGGGGATGCCGCCAACATCATGCGCGACGCGGCGACGTCCTTCGGCACCCACTGCGCGTACACGTCGGCATGCTTGGTGTGCGCGCTCCTGCAGCACCGCGGTTGTACGCACGTCGCCGGGCTGGATGACCCCCGGCTGGAGATGCCTGGCGGGGCCGGAGTAATGTCCGGCGCCGTCCGCTCCGCTCGCCTTGCCCTCGGGCCCTTCTTCGACCAGATCTGGGCTTACGTCGGGCCGGATGCTGCACGGATCGAGCTCCAGAAGTCGCTCTACGGGACGGGGAGCCTCGGCCAATTTCTGGACGGGGTCCCTCGACGCGACGATGGCGGCGCTGGGCCCTCCGAAGGCGCCGGGAACCAGCAGGTCTGACGCCGTGGTGCCTAGGTGTAGGCGTGCATTGTACCGTTCCCTGTTTTTGCGAATAAAGTACACACTTGCTGCATGCATTCTGACTTTCGCCTATATCCCGGGCAGCTTCCTTGCTGGGGCCGGCTTCTTGCGGCCGACCTTTCAACCCGGCGACGCCTTCGACGCTGGCGAAGGGCCGAAGAGTCGCTGGACTTTTGGGCGAGCCGGCCTTCTTCGAGCGAGGATGTTGCCGGACCTTTGTACTTTTGGGATAGCGGCTTAGAGCGGCAAGGATGTTGCCGGACCTTTGTACTTGTGATTTTTCCGGTATGCAGACTTCCTGGCATTTTAGGATATGCGTTGTGTGTTGATGCCACCGTTGGCGAAGTAGCTGCGCCAGGGTTCCTTAGAACGGACAGCCCGTAGACTGGCGTGTGCGGAGGCGGACCTCCGCACTTTGCCTTGTTATAGTCCGTAGACTGGCGTATGTGGAGGCGGACCTCGGCACTTCGCCTTTCTTTATAGTCCGGAGACTCGCGCGTGCGGAGGCGGACCTCGACGCTACGTCTTATTTAGAGTCCGTGGACTAGTGCGTGCGGAGGCGGGCCGCGACGCTACGTCTTGCTTTATAGTCCGGAGACTCGCGCGTGCGGAGGCAAACCTCGACGCTACGTCTTATTTAGAGTCCGTGGACTAGTGCGTGCGGAGGCGGACCTCGACGCTACGTCTTGCTTTATAGTCCGGAGACTCGCGCGTGCGGAGGCAGACCTCAACGCTACGTCTTATTTAGAGTCCGTGGACTGGTGCGTGCGGAGGCGGACCTCGACGCTACGTCTTGCTTTATAGTCCGGAGACTCACGCGTGCGGAGGCAGACCTCAACGCTACGTCTTATTTAGAGTCCGTGGACTGGTGCGTGCGGAGGCGGACCTCGACGCTACGTCTTGCTTTATAGTCCGGAGACTCGCGCGTGCGGAGGCAGACCTCGACGCTACGTCTTATTTAAAGTCCGCGGACTGGTGCGTGCGGAGGCGGACCTCGACGCTACGTCTTATTTAAAGTCCGTAGACTAGTGCGTGCGGAGGCAGACCTCGACGCTACGTCTTATTTAAAGTCCGTAGACTGGTGCGTGCGGAGGCGGACCTCAACGCTACGTCTTATTTAAAGTCCGTAGACTGGTGCGTGCGGAGGCGGACCTCGACGCTACGTCTTATTTAGAGTCCGTAGACTGGTGCGTGCGGAGGCGGACCTGGACGCTACGTCTTATTTAAAGTCCGTAGACTGGTGCGCGCGAGGGCGTCGCCCCGTTGCGTCTTTTGTTTATACTCAGGCCCGTCACCTTTGGCTACGGTGAGTGCACACGCGAACATGCGACTTCGATTTATACTCAGTCCCGTACCCCTGGCTACGGCGAGTGCACACGCGAACGTGCATCTTTGTTTATACTCAGGCCCGTCACCTTTGGCTACGGCGAGTGCACACGCGAACGTGCGTCTTTGCTTTATTCTGCGGGAACGCACGTGTTGGCTAAGCCTGCGCACGCCTTCGCCGCGTACTTGCGCGTGATGAAGAAAGATTAGCGACAAACGGCGATCTTCATTACATCCCCGTTTGCGTGGGTAAGCAACTACAAGGGGTGGATATACTAACCGTTTGCCCTTGGTGCGGCCGAAGCCTCTAGTCGCTAGACCTCTGCAGGGCTCACCAAGGCGCCTCTGAGTGGCCCCGCGGACCTCCGCGCTGTGACGCCAGCTCTAGGAGCGCCGTTGGGCTTCGCGACGCGGGCACCTGGTACCTGGCTCGATGCGCCGAGCCAATCTTGGTCGCCTCGGACGGTGATGATGGTCCGGGGACCCGGGATCTTCATGCATAGATAGCCGTGATGCGGTACCGCGCCGAAGGAGTTGAGGATTGGGCGCCCTAATATGGCATTGTAGGGGTACGGAAGGTCGACCACGTCGAAGGTGGCATTTTCGGCCCGCACATTGTCATCTTGGCCGAAGGAGACTTGAAGACCTATTTGGCCCAGCGCCCGCAGGGGCTGTCCCCCGAAGCCTTGCAGTGGGATTCCCGAGGGCCCTAGGCGGCTTCGAGGGATCCCCATCTGGTCGAAGGCCGCCGCAAACAATACGTTCGTGGAGCTACCGCCGTCCACCAAGGCGCGCCCCACGTCGCATCCCGCGATAGTGACCCGGATGACCAGGGGGTCCTGATGAGGGAAGTCCACGCCTTGGGCGTCGTCGGGTGTGAATGTAACTTCGTGCTGCGCCCAGTCGGGCGGTGCTTGCGCTGGGTACGCCGCCACATGATGTAGTCTTCGCGCATAGGCCTTCTGCTGCCGTGTTGAGGCGAATCCCAGCGCAGAGCCTCCGGATATGACGTTAATGATCCTGCGGTGGGTTGCCTCCAGAGCCTGCAGCGACAGGAGGCCCTCCCGAGGCTGCTGTACGTGAGCTTGGATCCGTAAGGTGCCTTCCTGGGGTTGCATCCCTTGTGCCTGTACCTGCACGGGGGCCTCGTACGGGAATTGGACGTGGGCCACCGCAGGCGGACGCGTTTCCGGGTTCCTGTCCCTAGCGACGCTGTCGTGGAGCGCCGCGATGGAGGTGCAGGCGCGGGTATCATGATTGCCGCGGCCGTGGACTACGCACCACAGGCCGCGTCCCCGGCCACGGCGCCCCCGACCGCCTCGGCCCGCGAGAGCGCCCTCGTCGGAACCGCCTTCAATGTCGAGGACGTACCGGTTTCGCCTCGACCTCTACTGGCTACGCTTGGGCTGATCGGACGACTCCTTATGCGAGGCGTCCCTGCGGTCGGGCGCATCCCTGAACGACTCCTGCTTACGTTTTCCCTTCGAAGAACCGCCCTTCGGCGGATCTTTGGCTTTTGCCGAGGCTCCGGCCTGGTTGGTGTCGGAGTCGTCACCTTGCCTTCGCCGCGCGTCTTCTTCCGCCCTGGCATATTCTTCCATTTTGTCGAAGAGCTTCGCCACCGTCTTGATTGGCTTTCGCGCATTGTACTCGGCCATCGGGCCCGGACGAAGGCCCTGTATGGCTGCATTAACGATGGTGGTTTCATTAACGTCTTTTACTTGGCATCGAATCTTGGCGAAGCGTTTGAAGTAGTCCCGGAGCTTCTCCGAGGGTTTTTGCTTCACAGCAAAGAGTTGGTCCGCGTCGACTCGGTCGACGTAGTTTCCATGGAAGTTGTTGTGAAGGCGGACGCGAAGCTGCTCCCACGCGTAGATGGAGCCCGGCTCTATGGTAAAGAACCAAGAGAGCGCCACTCCCTGCAGCGCGAGGGGGAGTCCCTTCGCCTTCGTGGTGTCATCTCCGCCCGCGGCTTCGATCGCGGTTTCGTACACGCGCACGAACTCACGGGGGTCCGTGTCGCCTTTGTACGAGTCGACGGCGCTAGGGAACTTGAAGTCTTCGGGCCATGCCGCCTACTGCAGCTCCGCCGAAAGCGGGGACTCCGGATCTACGCACCGCTGCGGCACGCGGCTAGACGTGGGGGCTTCGCGACTGTCCGCCCTCTCCGGCGTGGGCTCGGTCGCGATTACTGGCGCGACCTGCTGGCTCCGAGCCTCTTGCATATCTCGGACGGCTCCGCGAAGGTCCCCTAGCTCCCGCTGGAACGCGTTGAGTGCCGCCAGTAGGGCGCTTTCCACCGCCTGTGCAGGCGGGGCCGCCGGTGCTCCCAACAGGCGGATTAGCGCGGGCACGACCGCGTCGCGAGCTCCCGAGCTACCAGTCACTCCGTCGTGGCTACTGTGAACCGCCCGGTCTGCGCTGCCGGCGAGGGTCACGGCGAGGGCGGCGAGGTCGGCTGTCGTTGCGTCGGCGGGGTCGGTTGTCACCGCACCAACGTCGACGTCTTCGACCGCCGGGTTCGCCACTGCAACGCCGGCGACGGGGTGTGTCGTCGCGGTGCCGGTGACGGGGTTGGTCGTCGCGGTGCCGGTGACGAGGTTGGTCGTCGCCGCCCGAACGTCGACGTCCTCGGCCACCGCGCCTGCGTCGCCACCCGCACTCGCCGCTGCCGATGCCGAAGCCCTGGTACTCATACGATGCTCCGGCCCGGCCGCCTTCTTTCCCTTCGCCACCACTGACGAAGCTTTTTTCGGTGCCATCCTTCTTCTTCGGTCTTCAGGCTTGTCTTGTCCTCCCCACGGACGGCGCCAACTGTTGTGGCTACAGACCAAACTGAGAGAGAGATGGTAGTGGAGAGTGATGAAGATGAGTGTAATGGCCTGGCCCCTCCCCATGACCTGTATTCATATATATACTCATGAGGAGTGCTTTTATAGTCATACCCTTACATCTGGTTATCCCCTCAGGGGGCACTTATGTCATTACACATGGCCTATTCTGGGCCTTATAACCTCCTACCAGACCTGTTGGGTTTAGGTGGGGGCCATCCCTACGACAGCACCGATAGAGACCGATAAAGGCCGGACGTACCTTCCCCCAGCATGTTACACTCTGTCTAAGTCCGAGAGAACTGAATTGTGCCAGTCCTTAAATGGTGTGAAAGTTCCATCCGGTCACTCGACAAGCATGAAGAAACTTGTTTCCATGGAACATTTGAAATTGATTGGCATGAAGTCTCACGACTGTCATGTGCTAATGACTCAAATGCTACCTGTTGCAATTAGAAGTATTTTGCCGAACAAGGTTCGAGTGACAATCATAAGGCTATGCTATTTCTTCAACGCAATTGCTCAGAAGGTCATTGATCCGGATGGACTAGATGCTCTGCAAACCGAGGTGGTGATAACTCTATGTCATCTAGAGATGTATTTCCCTCCATCATTTTTGATATCATGGTCCATCTCATTGTCCACCTTGTGAAAGAGATAAAAATATGTGGCCCCGTATTTCTACATCATATGTACCCTTTCGAGAGGTACATGGGAATTCTGAAGTCCTATGTACGCAATCGATCTCGACCGGAGGGTAGCATCATCGAAGGTTATACAACAGAAGAGGTCATTGAATTCTGCATCGGCTACATGGCTCAGGTAGAGCCGATAGGTGTACCTCTATCTCGTCACGAGGGGAGGCTAGAGGGTATCGGGACTATTGGGAGGAAAGCAATAACTCTGGATCAACATACGTATGCTCAAGCCCATTTCATGGTTTTACAACACATGACTGAAGTGACCCCATATATTGAAGAGCACAAGGACATGCTACGTCAGGAGAATGCAGGCTAGTCAGAAGTTTGGATCACGAGACAACACAACCGTCAGTTCAACGAATGGTTCAAGGCGCAATTGACTAGGAGGTCGTCAAGTGAAACACTACAATGGTTGGCAAAAGGGCCAAAATTTACAATTGTGACATGGCAAGCATACGACATTAATGGCTACACATTTTATACAACAGATCAAGATAGAAAGAGCACAGTGCAGAACTCAGGTGTCCGCATAGATGCCTATGATGCGCACGGCAGTACCGCTAGCCCAAGCTCGTACTACGGGCTTGTAGAGGAGATTTGGGAGCTTGACTACATAATTTTCAAAATTCCTCTATTTCGGTGCCGTTGGGTCCAACTTCCACGGGGTGTAAAGGTTGACAAGTACGGCGTCACTACCGTGGATCTCGAATGTGTAGGATACAAAGACGAACCATTCATACTCGCGAGGCAAGTTGTTCAAGTATTTTATGTAACCGACCCGGCAAATAAGAAGCGCCATGTAGTTCTTCAGGGAAAAAGAAGGATTGTCGGGGTTGAGAATGTTGTGGATGAGGAAGAGTACAATCAATTTGATGATTTGCCTCCATTCGGACACGGCATCAGGCTCGAGGAAGAACAAGGCGATGAAGCAAGCTATATGCGTGTCGATCATCGTGAAGGGCTTTATTTAAAATGATATAGCCAAAGTGTAATAAATGATATTGGTTATGCTTGTGTTTTCATAAATGTATATGTATGTTCCATTGTAATTGTAAAATGACTAAGGAACTAAGAAATAGTTATATTTATGGTTATGCTTGCGTTTTTCATAAATGTATCTATGTTCCATATTGTAATTGTAAAATGACATAGGAACCTAGCTAGCTGCGGGTATTTATAGTGAACTATCACAGGCGGTTTATCCAAAGAAACCGTCTATGATAATACATCACAGACGGTTCTATAGATATAACCGTCTGTGATAATATGAAAATCACAGACGGTTATATATATAGAACCGTCTGTGATAATATGGATATCACAGACGGTTATATATATAGAACCGTCTGTGATAATGTCATATCACAGACGGTTATATTTATAGAACCGTCTGTGATAGCTCATCTTTAAATACCCGCAGCTAGGTCTGCGGAGTCCGCTCTGGCGCAGTATCTTGTCTCCACCCTGCAACGCCCTTGCTAGCTAGGTTTTGATCCCTCCCACCGCCGGTCCCTCCCGACGCCGCTCCCTCCCGACGCCGCCGGTCCCTCCCGACGCCGCTGCTCCCTCCCGACGCCGCCATTCCCTCCCGACGCCGCTCCCTCCCGACGCTGCCGCTCCCTCCCGACGCCGCCGGTCCCTCCCGACGCCGCTCCCTCCCGACGCCGCCGATCCCTCCCGTCGCCGCTCCCTCCCGACGCTTCACATGTTATATGCTTCACATGAATTTTATGTTATATGCTTCACATGTTATATGCTTCACATGAATTTTATGTTATATGCTTCACATGTTATATGCTTCACATGAATTTTATGTTATATGCTTCACATGTTATATGCTTCACATGTTAGCTTTATGTTATATGCTTCACATGAATTTTATGTTATATGCTTCACATGTTATATGCTTCACATGTTAGCTTTATGTTATATGCTTCACATGAATTTTATGTTATATGCTTCACATGTATTTTATGTTATATGCTTCACATGAATTTTATGTTATATGCTTCACATGTATTTTATGTAGCATATAATATATGCTGCAGTTGTTTAGCTCACTGTAGGCACTTCATAGAACCTTGTAACAATAATATATGCTGCACTTGTTAGCTGCAAGGTCTATTTAGAAGGCCCATAGCTCACTGCAATTAGTTAATCGTTAGAACTTTGTCAAAGGGCATAAAGCAAGTGACACACTCCAGTGTATCTTGTTCAATGAACTTGATGCACTGGTTTGTGTCACTTGATTCATAGAACTTTGACAAGCTGGGTCCATAGCTCACTTCAGTTAGTTTTTTCTTAGAAGAGAGATGGCGTCCACACAGTCTTCGTCGTCGTCATCTGGGTCTCACGCTCCCAAGACTGCGAAATCTAAACGTGGCCGAGGAGTATCGAAAAGGCCAGAGGACCGAATGACCATCACGGTGGTCTCTCCGAATGGGATCCCTCTGGAACCGAAGAAAGCAGCGTCATCATTTCGGACTAGCTGCGGGATAATTGGAAGGCAACGGGTCCCCATCACCATAGCAAGCTGGAAAGATTTGACAAAGGATCACAAAAATCAGCTATGGGAGGAACTTACAAATTCGTTCGAGATCCCAGCAGAAGCACGGGGACTCGTGCAACGGCAGGCGCTCCTCGCGATGGGAAAAGCATGGAAGAATTTTAAGAGCACTCTTGTGACGAAGTACGTGGCCGAGGATGTCACGCCCTTCACGAAGTATCCTTTCGTGTCGCCGGAAACATGGGAGGCCTTTGTGCAGATGAAGACGACGACCGAATTTGTACAACAAAGTGCGGCGCACAAGGATCTCCAGTCACAAAACACGCACCCTCACAGACTCGGCACTGCTGGGTACGCGGGTAAAATCCCGCAATGGAGGATGCATGATGAGGTCGCAATCCGATCGGAGGCCTCTCCGCCATTTGCCAGGATCACAAACGAGCGCGCTCGAAACTGGTTAAGAGCGAGGTCATCAACCACATCTTCGGGTGTCTCTTTCAAAAACCCCGCAGATGAGGAAGTGTCCCAACGCCTGGTAAAATATGTTAAACAACATAGTTGTTAACACCTCTTGAAATTCATGGGTTCAAAAATAACATGATTAATTGCCTCTTGCAGCAATCATTGACTACCGAATCTTCTCGTGGCTCCTTTGAAGAATATAGGGAGATAGATTTACTATCACAGGCCTTGGGAAACAAGGAGCACCCAGGTCGCACACGAGGCATGGGGGTTTATGTACCTTGGAGGCACGGATTTCCAGATTACTCCGACACATATAGGAGTAGGAAGAGATCCAAGGCGTACCGCAGCGAACAAATAAAACAGGAGCTTCGTGCTCAACTTGAGGAACAACTATCTGCCTCACTTCAAGAGCAGACTACCTCACTTCGAGGAGAGATAGATTCGTTGCGGGAAGAACTGAGACAAGTCCGCAACCAATCGCAACCCACTCCTAGTACTGCGGTACCCAGTCCCCCTCAACGTCGCAGTAGCTGCGTGTCCACACCAATTTCTGAACATAGCGACGCCCACTTACGTATTGATGACATTCAGGTAATTTACCTCTTTAGAATGGTACATAGATCTCTCTGGTGGACGCCTTAACTCATCTCTTGTATCGTTATGTAGGAGCTCATGCCTTGCAGCCTCAAAGTCAGGCTTGTTGGCTCTATTCCCGTTGACGCTGGGCGCGGCATGGTGTATCCATTGCTGCCAGGGACGCTGGTGCACGGTGTACAAGTAGACACCGGTTTCATAAAGGTCCAGGTGGACATGATTAATGATATTTTTAAGTCCGTCCCTCTTGAGAAGCCCCCAAACGAAGAGATTAAGACATTAGGGGATGCCGTCCACACATTCATTCAGTGGCCCAAGAGGGACATCGTCCTCGACATGTCCGTGCCACAATCTTCACATCCAGTGGCCCGAGAGGGACGTCGCCCTGGACCTGGCACATCGGCTCCGGTGGCTCCACCTCCACCTCCAAATCTAGTAAAGTCTGTTGTATCGGCTCCCGCCGAGACGCCACCGAGAACATATCATAAGTGAGGCTCCAAGGCCTCCAAGGCTCATGCGAAGAAAAATAAGCCGCGTCCCGTGCCATGGACGTTTACTCTAGGAGTGTCGTTGGTGCCCGACTCACAATTACGCCAGCTTGGTATGATTTGCGGTAGATTGCATGCCTGGTACATGGAGAAGTCCAACATGAAGCCAAACCGGCAGAGTGCATTCACTCTGAAATATAACGAGACGCATTTCCTCCACGACTCGGGCTACATCGTCGTGACATTCGAAGATTTATTCTTACTATTCAATCTCGACGAACTCGACGCCTCACTTCTACGATGCTGGACACTGTAAGTGTACTGTACAATGAAGTTCTACATTCACGTTATACAGATAAATGTCATTACTCTTTCTTTATGTATAGATACATGATCCAACAAGTCCGGCAATCGCGATGACCAGTGGGTTTCCTCGACCCTCAGTTGGTCTCCGAGCAATCTATCAACGCAGATGCATCCTTTGTGCAAGGTTACATAACGAGGGGATTGATTGCTCACACCGATAAGGAGTACGTCATGGTACCCTTCAACCAAGGGTAAGTGCTTCACTAGTTGCCACACATATGTTTCATTTGTACTTTACATGCAGCATGAACTTAGGATTAATCACTATGGCGACACACATGACTAGGCATCACTGGATTTTGATTGTGATTGTACCAAAGTGGAGCAAGGTAATATACCTTGATTCCCTCCTTAGGAGCAACCACGACTTCAGTCGTGTGCAAGAAGTACTTAACAGGTAAACTCATTTCCTCCATACATAACTCTATTGTAATATTTCTTTTGTTTGCCACGGCCGAGGCTAAGTTTTTTGAATCACGTAGGGCGTTTGCCGAATATGTTGCCCAAGGAGGAACACACGACAAATCCAGTGACACGCTACGACACAACACGCGATTTCCGGTACCCGCTACAACACAACAATCCTATATCATACTTTGTTATAATGCCTCTAGAATTGACAATACCGATGTATGTAATTCTATTTTTGCAGTGCCACCAGCAGCTACAGGGCAACGTATGTGGATTCTACGTTTGCCGCCATATGAAGGAAATCATGGGTACTAAGATCAATGATCCAGAGGTTTGTCAGGTCCTTCCAATAATTATTATTTTCTGATTATATTACACACACATGCTAATTAATGACTTAACATTGCTCCTAGCGACAGCGGGTGAACTTCGACGGAAGTGCAAATGATCTTGACAATCTCGTCGAAATTCGTGCAATCATCTCCCAATTCTTGCTAGCAGAGGTCATAAATAAGAGGGGAGAGTTCCACGCCGGCGATGGTGATAATTAGATGTTGAAACATTGGATTCAACTGTACAAATCAAACAATTCCTTCAATTGAATTCATTTGTCAGATTTTGTGTAACAGTTTTCATTCTATATATGTGATATTGTGATATTGTTACATTTATCTGTGTATCGAATTTTGTTGTAATTTACTATGAGTTGCAATTAACTTATATCTGTCATTTATCTGTAATCTGCTTGCTTGCTTGCTTTCAGAGGGCATGGCTAGCATATCCTGAGGCTAGCCAAGAAACAGCAAATAAAATGGATGATGCACTTGGTATCACAGACGGTTCGTTGTTAAAAACCGTCTGTGATACCATATCACAGACGGTTTCAAAGAGTGCTGTCTGTGGTGTGACTGATATCACAGACGGCCTTTACTACTGATCGTCTGTGATATACACAATATCACAGACGGTTAGTAATACAAACCGTCTGTGATATTGTGTATATCATAGACGGTCTTGATTACTAACCGTCTGTGATAGACGAGTATCACAGACGGTTGTTTATCAAAAACCGTCTGTGATAGTCTTGTATCACAGACGGTTTTTTAAAAAACCATCTGTGATACAAGACTATCATAGACGGTTTTTGATAAACAACCGTCTGTGATACTCGTCTATCACAGACGGTTAGTAATCAAGACCGTCTGTAATGTTGTTATCACAGACGGCTCGGGAACTGTCTGTGATAACCACCAACTATCACTGACACCTAAACACTGACGGTTCAGAAACCGTCTGTGATGACGGTTCCGAACCGTCTGTGATAGGGCTGTCTATAGCAGTGGGCCCAACCCCCCTGTGACTGGGCCGTGCAACTAGTCCAACATGTAATAGGCCCAATAGTGTAGAGGAATATAACAGTGTAAATATACCAGTGTATCCTCATCCCTTGTAAGTACTAAGGGGTAGAATGAGGATTTCCCATTCTACCCCATTCATATATATAAAACCCCCAGGAGGGGCAAAGGGGGGTATCCTCTCATTCTGACCACCTCTCCACAGATCTGGCTCTCCTCTTCCTCTCCTACTAGTCCCCTTCTTTCCTGTTTGGCCCGTAACCACAACAGATGGCGCCGTCCGTGGGGACTGGATGAAAAGTCACTCAAGGAGCTGGAAGCAGTTCTGGGGAGCGTCATCAGTGACAGATAAGTAGCTTGTTCGCTAGAAATTTGAGCATATCTCGCCGTGGTAAGTAGACGATGTGCTGAGTAGATCTGCTCGAATTGTTCGTTCGTAGGTGGAGTGTTGAGTAGATCTAGTCAAATCTTCTGTTTGTAGATGCTATATTGAACAGATCTAATTGAATCGCCTTTATTCTATGTTGCGGCCATCTCCGCCCTGCTGCGAGTGGTGACCGTGGAGATGGCTAGCAGCGCCATAGCAGCGGGCCCACCTCTGCGCGCGTTTCCATGCGGGACTCCGCCTGGCCCTCATCGTAGCGTGCAGCCGCCTGGACTCCGTCAGCTACGCGCCCCAGCGCCGCCACGCCTCGACTGCCGCCGCTGGATTTGCTTGTGAAGCGTGTGTGCGTGTGCAGGCAGAGAGGTCCGGCGTGATGTGTGCTCTACGTGAATGCCCGGAACTCTCGTCTTCATGCAGGCCTGGGTATCCATCTACTGCATACATGAGATATCCCCCTACGGCCGGCGGCGCACGGAGTCCACGCGCGCAACTTCGCACCTGTCTTCGCTCGGCGCCCCGCATATATATAGCTCCGGCCTCGCGTCGTCTCCGTGCAGCACTTCGCTCCGCGGCCTGGGCTTCACCGACTCTCCGCGCAGACAAGCTACGTATAGCCATCCACGCGTAAACTTTCGGAGTGTCTATCCCTGCATGCACGAAGTGTCCACATTTGCAGGCTTCATTCCCGAAAATGTGTTATACGTATGCATGAATATTGCCTAGTCTCAAGCTCTCGGTAACATATTAGCTCGTTGCCTTTTCTTCTCGAGTATGCATGCATAGATATCATTTGTACGACTGTTTCTTGGCCGAGGAAAGATTTGATTGCAGGGACGCGGCCACCACGGAGATGAACGCGGCAGGTTGAGACCGACTTCCGCATGCTCTGCCAGCGTGCCGCCGTGCCCGCGACCTCGACCTCACTGTCCTTGAGCGGCATCGCCTGTGGAGTTTCTGTGCGTCAAGCATCTCCGATAAGCAGCAAGCCGCCAGCTAACTCCGGGACGAAGCCTCTCGATCGTGAGTCCTCTGCGGCGAGGCCGCCTCCACGCCGCGGCCTCGCGACGTCGGTCCTCGCCAGGTAACGGCGATGAGCTCTCTGTAAAGGAGCCTCGAGCACCGCTGAGCTCGGCGGGCACAGCGTTGGCCTCCGCTTCATGGTCCTCCGCCCGGCGCGAAGTCCCCTCCGAGCTTTTGCTCCACGGCATCAGTGTGACGCTTCCGCTTGGCGCCGCGAGAACTTTGCTGACATTCACCTCGCCCCCGCGAGGACCTCGCCGGCCTTCGCCCCGCGTCCGCGAGGACCTCGTCGGCCCTCGCCTCGCGTCAGACTCCGGGCGACTTCGAGACGCTATGTGCTCCAATCTTCACTCACGTCGAGGACGTCTTTGTGTCGCATCTGCGCCCGCCCTCCGAACTTCGTCTCCAGCCTCCGCGCAAACAGCATGATCGTGCCTCGGACTTCGTGTCGACTCGCACATTGTCGGAGTCTGCGCCGTAGTTCCGGCCTCTGTGCCCTTGGCATCTACGCGAGGGATTCCATGCAAGCGCGGAGTCCCCCGCCCGAAGTCTCCGGCTCGAAGCACCAAAACCAAGGCGTTTAAATCCCTCTCGCTCATGTCTGGATCTCGTTGTGCTTCGTGCAGGGAAGTGACGATATCACCTGCAGCCATGGCCAAGAGCTCCTCCATGCTCGTGCATTCGGGGTGCATTATTGCAGGGCGGTCTCCGCCACACCCGCCTCTTCACTCTCTCAGCCGGGCACGACGGCGACGTCAAGGGCGGACCCAGGGGTATACCGTCTTCTGTGCCGGCCTCCTCGGCCACGGCCGCTTTGAGGACGTCCATGGATACCTCGGCGACACGGAGTCCGTCGCCATCTCCGTCCGTAAGAGCGATGCCTATGCCGCCCCAAGGCAAAGAACTACGACTTCGTCGCCTCTGCGCCGAGCCTAGGGTCACAGCCCTCCAAGATGAAGCTTCCGAGCGCTACACTACCCCAACCCGTACCTTCAGCCCGGCCTCCGCATTGCCGGAGCTGGGGGCACCGACTTCCGCTCGCGCTCTGCCAAGCGCACGACACCTCGGCGACGGCATCTTCGCCCAGGAAAATGACGTCTCGGCGTCCGTGCGGACTGGCCTGCGCGTCCTCGGCTCGCATGCGCTGGACTCCGCGCAAGGGACACCTCGCCCGGCAAGCCCTCAGGTCGTGTCGATTCGTCTCTGCCACGAGCTCGTACCCACGCAGACGAGGACGTTGGACCTCCCCGACCGCGGCTCCGCACAGGCGGGGTCGCGACTCTCCGGCGTCGAAGTCTCCCACAATCGCGGCCTCGGCGTAGCAGTCATGCGGCATCACCGGCTCTGCGCCCCGCCTCTCCGACGGCTCTGCGCCTGCTTCCAGACCTCGTCTCGGAAGCCTCCGCGTCGCCGAGTCCACGAGCGCCTCACTTCCGAAGTACCTCCGAAGTCTACGAGCGCTTCGCCGTGTAGAAGTCTCCGCGTCTTCGAGCGTCTACGGAGCCTCCGCGTCATCGAGGTCTCCGTCGCGCCGAACCGTGCAGTGCCCCCCCAGTCTATCGGCGCTCACGCCTCCGCGCGGAAGCTCAGAGTTGGACCTGGGCGAGCTCCACTGCGTCCGCGCCAACGACCTCCGAGGCGGAGTCCACGAAGGCGAGTCTCCGTCCAGCAAAGTCTGCTCCGCCTAGGCATCGCCTCGGCGGGGCGGCACGTCTTCGGCGCTCGATTCCGCCGTCCGCCTCGTACGCGTCGCCTCGACGGGACGGCGCGGGATTCAGCGCAGGAGCTCACTGATTTCTTCGTGCGCATTGCCTCTGGGGTCTGCAAGTTACCGGTTGCAACGGCTCACCACTCGGCACCCTCGCGCTTGCTGTCGGGGAACGGGGGGCTTGGGTGGTTGATCACGTCAGCTCGCCCATCGGGACCTCAGCGCTTGCTGTCGAGGGAGTACTGTTGTAGGGGTGGCCCAACCCCCCGTGATTGGGCCGTGCAACTAGTCCAACATGTAATAGGCCCAATAGTGTAGAGGAATATAACAGTGTAAATATACCAGTGTATCCTCATCCCTTGTAAGTACTAAGGGGTAGAATGGGGATTTCCCATTCTACCCCACTCATATATATAAAACCCCCAGGAGGGGCAAAGGGGGGCATCCTCTCATTCTGACCACCTCTCCACAGATCTGGCTCTCCTCTTCCTCTCCTACTAGTCCCCTTATTTCCTGTTTGGCCCGTAGCCACAACATACACCCTAGTATAACCAAAGCAACGCCTGAATTTTGATCGATGAAATTTAGGTAATGTATATCTCTAGAATGTTCCAATGATAGACCTGTAGGAGTCCTTAGTTTTGTGTATCATTTTGTAGGAGCCCATGCCCTGCAAGCTCCAAGTGAGGCTGGTTGAGTTCATTCCTATTGAGGCTAGGTGGGAGATGGTGTTTTCCACGCCAAGAAGGGGCAGTGCTGCATAGTGTCGAGCTGGCTTCATCCTTGTGCAACAAACACTTAACATGTATGCTTATTTCCTCCATAGATAACTCTATTATAGTCTTTCCTTCATTTGCAATGGCAAAGGATAACTTTTTGGAATCATGTAGGTCGTTCAACGTCTATGTTGCCAAGGGAGAGAGACACAAGGAATCGAGTGCCACACTACAACATAGGATGTGATTTCTGGTACTCACTACAACACAATAATTCTATATCACATTTCATAATAATGCCTCTTGAACTGACTATACCTATGTATGTAATTATATTTTTACAGTGTCACCAGTAGCTACAAGGCAACCTATGTGCATTCTACGTTTGCCGTCATATGCAGAAAATCATGAGTGCTAAGACGAATGAGGCAGAGGTTTGTCAATTTCACAATAATTATTTTCTAATTATCAATTTAGATATATATGCTTACTACTTTACTCCTCCTAGCGACAGAGTACGATAATCAAATCAAGTATATTGGATCTGAACGAACTCTCATATTTGAGGATGGCTCTCCACCTTTTTGATGACATAGGTCATTGACTCAAAAGGAGAATTTTACTCTGGCGACATCGATTAATACATGTGTTTGAACATTTGATTCAATTGTAATTCTTTCAATTATAATTCACTGTGAGTTATAATTCAACTGTAACTTTGACAACAATACATGAGCATCCTTTTGTAATTGATTTTATGTTGTAAATCACTTTGAGTTGTAATTCACTTGTCTATCATTTATCTGTAATTTTCTTGCTTATTTTCAGAGGGCATGGCTAGCATTTACTGAGGTAACCAAAAATAGAAAAAATTTTAGCTATACAAAGAACTATCACAGACGGTTTCTAACACAAAATTATTTATGATACATAGACCATAACAGATGGCTTTTTGTATTAGCTATCTATGATATATCGGATATCACAAACGGTTTTTTAAGAACCGTCTGTGTTGTGACTTATTGCAGATGGTTTGAGAGCCATCAGTGATAACCACCTGTTATCACTGATGCAATAAATCAGATGGTTCAAAAACCATATCTTGTTAGGGTTATGAACCGCCTATGATGACCCCATATGTGGTAGTGAAAAATGGCTAAGTTACATCTCAATAACACCAAATTAGTAACATAGGATGGAGTATTATATTGAAGTATATCTGTAGTGAATTTATCTAGTGATAAAAGTTTGATCATTTAAATAATTAATTTTGTAATATGACTGCTATAGACTAATTTTTTTGACTGAATGTATTCTAGACAACTTTTGTTTGGAGTTAGAGGGAGTATTATGTAGTACTCCTTCCAGTAACAAAAGTGTGTTCCTTACGAAAAAAGTAACAAAAGTGTCACAAGTGTGCATGCAAACTATTAGAATTTTGTCCAACATTATGTTGTGAATATTTTAGTTGACTGTACGATAATGAAAATGACATGAGCACACTTATCTCCAAAAGTACTTCCATAATACAAAAGAAATGTATCACCTGAGAGGTCGTGTGTAACATCCCTAAAATTTCAAGCAAGAAATAATTACATCAAATTAATTATTATGCTATTAGGGTCTAATGGATACAGACCGCCAACACCCTTGCTAGTGCTAGTACTTCCCACGATATTTCAGATATGAATCAGATATGAACTAGTATAGCTGACAGATACACAATAGATGCAAAGAAATATGAAGCAAAGCTCACAGTGCGATGGTAGTCAAAGCCACCGAGATGGTTGAAAAGGGGGCTACGCTCATCAAAGAGGATGTCCCAGAAAACCGATCACCAGCAAATACCCAAGAATCACTGGAGGGGCAATTGGAGATACAAAGCCGTAGTCCACAATTGATACTCACCGAATCATGGAGCCAAGGTGCCAGTCGATGCTGCACAAAGCCAATAAGAATACGAACTCGCATCACACACCACTTGGCCAAGACTGAGCCAAGGAAGTCAAGAATCCCCATACAAGAGCACAGTTCAGTGAATGGGAACTGCGAGCAGAGAGCAAAAGCACCACCACCCAGCGACCATGCATATAGCTGCCATTGAGCTCACCCAAATGATCCCCAAAACTAGATGGTCAACCGAAGTTTTTAGATCTGAATGTAAGCACTTTTTCCCTTTCTGCAACCCATCTCTCCCCTCTCTGAGTTAAAAGCAGAGAAGGCCAAAACTGACCAGAGAAATCTACGGCACCCACGATCGAAGGAAGCCGAAGCTTCTGCCCGTATAAGACGAAGGAGGAGAGGGGATAAGAGGAATGCATCGCCAAGATCCAGAATGAAGCCGAACCGACTGCCTCCCTCTAATCTCTTCTCACGACCTATCTTACGTGTGGACCCCCGTGGGCATTTTCTCTTCTCCTTTATTTTCTTTACCTGAAATATGAGGAAATTATGAAATGGTCCAACACCCCTTGCCACTTGGATTGCTTACCGACCATAGGGAAGTACATATCCTTGTGTGCAAGGAACTAAAAACAACAAAAATAAGGCCCAAATCTTGTAATTAATCACTATGTAACAATAACTTGTGCCCCTAATTAAGTTTTTGCAAGCCATTGAAGCTAAACAGAACAATTGGCTCCCGAAAAACAGAACACTTGCACAACAACTATCTGAACATAATTGTACTGTCACACACTCTATCTGATTATTAACCAACACCAGCTCCAAATTTCAAAAGGAAATGAATCAAATTGAACAAATTTAACAGTGACTTTTCTTAATAATAGTAGAACACAAAGCACGAGCTAATTAAACAAAAGAAAAATGGTGGGAGAGTTGCTTACTGGCAGGATTCATCGACGTTGCTGCTGCACTGGTGGAAAGACATGACCATCAGGAGGCAGAGGCTGACGCGCACACCACGCACATGAGCTTTGCTAGGCCTCCCAGTGGTAGCGCCTTGACCCCTCCCGCTCCACCACACGTCCACCATTACCCCCTCCAACCCTGCACTCTGCAGTGCCATTAGGCTCGCCTTCTCCCGCTGCCTCCCTCCGGTGGTGAGTGAGTGAGGGAGGGAGGGCAGCGGTGGAGATTTGACAATTATGGTTAGGGCCTTAGGGGGAGTTAGGGGGTAGCGGGACTACGGGAGTGACTGAGTGAGGACTGGATTTGGGGACTGGCCTTTGGATACTTCCTATTGGGATGAGCTATTCATTCTAGATAGTTATCAGATATTTTTTAGATAATTCTGACTAATTTTTTGGATAGCTTCAAATCCGACGAATACCTCTTTCCTAAATTCATTTTCTATCTTAAAAATATCTGAATCTGAATCCATTATCCGACAAAAACCCCAGATATCTAGTTTCATGTTTTGAATAGATCTGAATTTGTTTGGATAGATGGACAAACGGGAATTATCTACTCTGTTTGCACCCCTGCTCCACATACATTCACCCCGCATAGTCTCCATCTTGCGTTTCTGTGTGCATGTATGCAAGAAAGCCACTACCTCCACCGCATTTTAGCATGCACTGCTGCCACTCAGGTTGCATTGCCATTGTAGGAAAAATATTTTTAGCCAAAATTTCATGAAATTTGTTGAAATTCGGTTATGTTAGCCCCCCAAGAAAAGTCCAACAGCAAAAATTGTCCCGATTTAAAATTTTTTGGCCCATCACCATCCCACAAACCTACATTCATCTCATTGTCTCATTCCCCATCTCTCCCTCACATTCCCTATCTCATAGAGGATCCACAATGATCCAGATCGAGGTGGTGCCGGTCGCGAGTTGCGAGGGGAGGGTGGCAGGCGGCTACTACAATGTTGTGCATGTAAGGGGATGGCAGTGCTAGCAAGGGATGGGAAGGTGGCATCGATAAGGGATGGGGAGGCAATGCAGATATGGGTGGTGCAAGCAGGGGATGAGAAGTTGGTGCTAGCAAGGAAGAGAGGTGGCGCCAGCAAGGGATAGAGAGGAAGCTCAGATGAGGCCATCAGTAGGGGACAGGAAGGTGGTGCTAGCAAGGGATAGGGAGGCAGTGAGGATGTGGCCTCTGGCATGGGAACAACCAAGGATGGCTTCCATAGGGAATTAGGAGGTGGTATGGATGGTGTGTCCAGAGGTAACAATTTTTACTCTTTTGTGCATGCAATCTATCCTGCTTCTTGGTCATGTGGTTGACAATGCGGGCAGCCAGAGTTGAACAATGGTTGTTGCTTGACATATGATCCTACTTCTTGGTGAAATTTGATGTTCTTTTATGCATGCTTCACATACTGATATTCTTTTGTGCAATCTGATACTTCATGATGCTCTTTTGTGCGTGTGGTTAGCCTATAGAATTTCAATGCATTGAAATTAATAAATTATTGCTATCATTCATGGAATTATAGAATCAATATGTAACAGAAGCATCGGCAATGCATGGGCTCATGGATTTTCCATTGGCATTGGTTTCAAATGCAAATATTGAATTTGGATGGGAACAGTGGTGGTGCAACTCGATTAAAGCAGCATCTAGCCAGGGTATCTGGAGATGTTAGGGCATACCCTAATGTGCTTGTAGCAGTTTAAAAAGTAATAAGAACTGAGCTAAAGAAAGGGAAGCAAAGAAGGCAAAATTAGGAGAGATGACCAATAATTGAACATGAGGTGATGCAAGGAAAGGAGTATGGTGCATCTGCATCACACAAATTGCCCAGTGATGAAGAGAAGCAAATGCACATCGTAATACGGGAATCATTAAGGCATTATCAGAGTTAGCACGGTCATTAGAGCAGTGGCTCTCCAGTTTAGCTGTTGGCATTGGTATTAGATCTGGTAGTAGAACTGGTAGTTGTATTAGTTGCCTTGGTGTGAGAGAAAATATTTTACAAAGCTAGTGCTAGTAGTAAAGGATTGAGAAAATGCTTTTATTCTCATTTGGCCCATTTAAACGCACCAATGCAAGTTCAAGTGGGCACGATGTTAAAAAAGGACAATATAGAAATGCAAATGCTTGGTAAAGCGTTGGCCAAATGGTTCTATGCCATGACATCTCTAAGAAGAAAGTAAATTTCCCCTAATTTTGAGGAGTGTTGATGCTCTCATAGAAACTTGGTGAGGGAGTGCAACCCCCTAAAGGGATCAACATAGATAGTTGATACTTGAATGACAATTTTGATGAGCTAACTGAGTATGTTGTTGAGTTCAAGAAAGATTGGCATAAATATGGGGTTACCATCATGTGTGATGCATGGATAGGACCCTTCCATTTTAGTATAATAAATTTCATGGTGTACTGTCATGAGCGGATGTTCTTCCATAAGTCCATCAATGCAACAAGGCACATCCAAAATACAGGATATTTGTGGAAGCACATTTGAGGGGAGATGGTGGATGAAATTGCCCCTGAGCATGTTGCACAGCTTGTCTCAGTTAATGGAGCTAACTTCAAGAACAAAATGTTTAATGGTTGTTGATGAGTTACCCAAAAATGTTTTGGCAGCCGTATGCTGCCCACATTGTCAACTTTATGCTAAAGGACATTGGATGCTTTGAAGATGTGGCAGATATTGTCTCGAGTACTAAGCAGGTATGTAGATTCTTCTATAGCCATGGTAGGCTCCATGCAGAGATGAAGGTGAGAGTTAATGGTGAGATTATTCGACCTAATGCCATAAGGTTTGGGCCTATGTACATATTCTTACAAAGCCTTTGGGATAAGAAAGATAGTTTTTAATAGTGGATGGTTGAATGATTGGAAGAATAGTGAGTGGAGTAGTAACTATAAGTACGACTTTGTGTATGACTGCTTGATAGCTACATGTATGATAGCTGGTACATGAATATTGCTTTTTACCAATGACTAGCCTCGTGTTCATTGTTTTATCATATTGGTGGATGGTTTTTTGGAGGAGATTACAAAACTCTACAGAAGTATGATCTACAGATTGCGTCCCAATGCGTGTCCTCAAGTGGCTATGAGCGTAACTACAGCATATTTGCATTGATTCACATACAAGTGAGAACTCAACTTGGCTATGAGAATCTCCAAAAGTTGGTCTTTGTCTATTACAATTTAAAGTTGTGGATCCAAAAGTTTGAAGAAGATGTGCAAGAAAAAGAGATGGATGCATGTGGGCTGATGATGGATGCAATACTCTTTGATAATGACACCCCAATCTAGGATTGGCTATGTCAATCAAGTAGTGAATCGAAGCCAGTGATAGATGAACTAGGAGGTAGTATTTCTAGGGTCATTATTGATGAAGTAAATCCAAGAAATCAAGTAATGCAGTCCTTGGTGAGCACGAAAGAGGAAGTGTCCTATTGGTGGAAGAAAGGAATAGGTGAAGAAAGGGAAGAAGATATTGCTGGATAAAGAGTATGAAGTTGTGGGTAGCGATGATGAAATGGACGACAATGGTAGCAGCCCTAGTTATATTGAAACTAAGGGCGACTCTCCCAATGAAGATGGTGATGAAGGTGAGATAGTTGTATAATTGAATAAATTGCTACGTGTAACATAAGGTGATGTTTTTATTTTTCACTTCTGCAGGTGCAGACCACCCATCGCCACTTGTGTTAATTGAAGAACTAAACTTCACACATGCCGTATAGGATGGAGAACACGGCTCTCAGTGAGCAAGGGCTTGTAAGAAGAAGAAGAATATCTCTAGCCTATACTAGTGTGCTAGTATGTTTTGGGAAAAGTGATATTATTGACACGAATATGATATTAGTGATCCCTCTCTTCTAAATTACCTTCTCACCTAAGCATTCCTTTGTGCTCTTGAAGCTCATTGGTTACCTGTGAAGCCAAAAGGTAGTAGTGGGTATGTTGGATTTTTCGCTTTTCTTTTGTCAATTGCATAGCTGGTTTTGTTAAATGCTTTGAATGACTGGAAATACCTTTTTCCCTTCTTTAATTTAATTAGGTAATTACATGTCAAAGTTGTGGCTTTAATATTTTGATCATTGGTTAATTAGTATATTACTTTCTTTTGCATAATTAGCAAAATGGGCATATAACTTATATTTATTATATACAATGGAGTTGTGCATATTTCTCTTCTGCTCTACTGGTTGACTAACAAACACAAACTGCAACTAGAATGTTTCTTAGTTAGGTTTGTTACCCCTTCTGTAACATCCCAAATTATAGGAAGTTCAAAAATGAGTAAAATTTAAAACTTTTGCTTGTATCTTATTTT
Organism: Dendrocalamus latiflorus; assembly: GCA_017311315.1. Lineage (NCBI taxonomy): Eukaryota > Viridiplantae > Streptophyta > Magnoliopsida > Poales > Poaceae > Dendrocalamus > Dendrocalamus latiflorus. The sequence continues at coordinate 9,736,759 of CM029625.1, read as the reverse complement.
CCTTAGCTTTTGATTGGAGTTTATTTGGAAAAATAACTTGTAAATACAAGTTTTGGAAAGGAATGTACAATGGATGAAATTCAATTTGAATTAAAAATCAAATATGAAAAGATGATCCATAAAGTGGCATGGGAGAATTTATAGTAGAAACCATTTCATAAACTCAAAAATGAGTTCATGGTGCTAGAAATAAAGATTTGAACATTTTTTGAACATGTTTCTAAAATTCACCAAATCAAAATAATGCTTTTTAATAAAAATAGTGACATTCAAAAAAATTTTGAGAAAAATTTAAAACAAATAAAATCTTGGAAACATTACATGAGTTTCTACACTATATGAAGAGGCTTCACAAAATAGTACATAATTTTTAGAGTTTGTTTGCTATGTTTAAAAATTCCACAAAGCAATTCGCTGAGTGAAACCACCTTCTTCACTTACTCTTTTCCGCCGCATGCATTGCGAAGGTGTATTATCGTGAAATTCATCTTCTCTCTACCTACTTAAGTCCCAACACTGACGAGTGGGACCAGACCCCACCCGTCAGGACCTCTCTTCTTGCTGACGCGTCAGGCCTGTGCATCAGGCATTATCATCCACCTCGCGCCTGTGCCATGACTGACTGCCTGCAGAGCTCTACGCCACACTGTGCCAAAGCCATGATGCTCGCTGCCCACCTTGAACTCTCATCACAGCTGTATTACTGAGCTTTGGTCCCAACACATGGGTAAAAGGAGCCCCTACGAGCATCCTACTCGACATGCCCTCACTACTTCGGTCTACCAAAATACAAGGTTAGTCCTAGATAACTTAGTTAGCTAAAGCCAAAGCCCATATAATATATGTGGTTGTATGGTTGAACTTAGATGTGCGGTAATAGTGTTCGGTCTTTAATTGACCCAGACGAGAATCTCCCGTTTATCTACATGCAAGATATCCTCTTATATTTTACAGTTTATCATATAACTCACTTGTATTTAAATCTAGATTTTTTATTTTATTTTATACCAAACTAATAGAGATTCCTCCTTTGGTCCAACATTTCAAAATCACCCATAACTACAGGCAAGTTTTATGAATAATCAAACTTAGTGAAAACTAATACGTGGCTAAGCATCTAAACCATATACTCAATGTAATACACCAAATTTGACATTAGCTAATGTTTGTATCATGACCTAAGGGCTGCAACAGTGGGAATATCTAATTTGCAAGGAGGATATATGCATAGAAGCAGATATAATTACAGTTACTCACAATATAGCGATTTTATCTGAAATATACACGTATACATAATGGTTTTGCAAACAACATACAATTACTGAAATATTAGAATCAACATGGTCAAAAGGGGTGCTTACCTTGCTCTGATTGCTCAAAGAATGGTATGGAAATGTTCTCATAGATTTCCGACGTGACGGTATCTACTCAATAAAATCCAAATAAACACAATTAAGAGCTAAATAAATTCAAACAGAGACCAAATTTTAATTTTTTTCGTATTTAGGTAGAGCATGATTTTAGAACAATTTAGAGAAAAATCACTTAATTCGGAGTTGATGTGCAAATGTTATGGCCATTTGAATTTTATTTGGTTTATAAATCTTGAAAAATAATAAAAGTGATGATGTCAAAGGCGTAATCTTTGAAAATGTGCTTTGCACAGAGAAAGTGAACTTTCACATAAGTAAAAGTGGCTTTTCCCATTTTATTTATCTTCTGAAATTTTTTACATGTGGGCCATGCATGTCAATCTCACATGTTATAAATTACATTTTAATTATTGATTCGACGAGTCGGTTCCATATGTTAGTGACTCATATTTTAGTTTTTAGTTTAATTAAAATTTCTTAATTGATTTTGGTTAGGCCCACTTGTTGTAGACTTATTATGTTGAAATCTATCATTAGTGCTAATTTCTTCCCTTACATGTGGATCCTACATGTCATACTCACATTTTTTGAACATCACATGCATGTGGGTCCTGCATGTCATACTCACATATTTTAAAATCAGTTTTAAATATAATTTCAACTAATTAGTAGACTTGGGCCCAAACATCATACTGCATACAGTTTACTTGGGCCCAATTGGTTTACTATTTATGTAGTTATTACTATTCATACAGTTTACTTTTAAGTATCTATAAGCATTTTTTTACATGGAGGTTTCAACTAACTACAATGTTTTTTCCTTCCTACCTTGTGGTATGGTTTTCTATGAAGGAAGTAAAGATCAAAAGGATTGAAGTTCTATTGCTAATTTGGACGGCGCCCTTGTTATCAAGAATGCATTGTCAACATTTCAACTTCTAGTCATATGGATGTTTGTTCGTGGAACATATAGAAGTTTATTTTTCTTGTTTACAGAATTTATATGAATGTTTTAACATATAACCTTGGATATTTGCTTTCAACCATTTAATTATTATGATGCTTTGAATGTGCGCCTGAATTGTTTCTACTGTTGATTAAATTTGGATTGTTTCTACTATTGACTGTAAGATGATGTCAATAATTAATGTGAAATACGTATGGTAATGTAAAATTTAATTCATGGCAATAGGTTATTGCCACGAAATCTAGTGTGTTGTACTAAGTTGTCACCACAAAACCTAGTGTCTTGCGAAAAGCTATTGCTGCGAAAAAGTGATTGTTGCTATAGACTATTGCCACGAAATAGTTTTTGTTGCAATTTGTATGCATTGCAACATTTTCATGTTGTGGTGATAAAATGCTATCGTAACGCTAAAATTGTTGGAACATCTTATTTTATTGTAATAATTTAATTTTTGTGGTAATATGCTATTGCCACGGTGTTTACTGCAACGGCTGGCAACAAATTTAATTTTGTTGCAACATATACATACTGTAATGATTTTGAGCTTCATGCAACAATAAATTTGTTGCAACAAATAGATTTCTTTGTAGTGACCCGATAGCACATGCAACGACTATGATAACCTTTCTCCTGGAACAGAAAAGAAAAGCAAAGGTGAGATAAAATATCTTAACAATTCACACCCAATAGTAAAATCAATAATTGAAATAAGATAAATCAAGGGTTGCATGATAATCAAAGACAATGATGTAATACATGAAAGGATCATGTGATAGAGGTAATTTATGTGATAATGGTATTCGATGGAATATGGTAAATGTGTAAATGTAAGGTGCGGTGCCGACTTGTTAAATTGTCACATACTGGGAACACGTAACGGCGAACATGATTCCCACAAGTGTGAAATCCCAACGAGAATGTATGGCCTTACTCAAACATGGTTAGGTGTAGAGATTGAAACAGATCGGATAAGATTGAATAGTCTCAAATATAAATACGAATTTATATATTTAAAATAAATACGAATTTGAATATTCTCAAATACGAACACAAATCGAATGTCATAATGAATATGAATTCGAATCGAATATGTACTTAATTTGGTTGAATACGAATATCCTCCTACAACTTCTGTAACAAATCTTGGTAGAACAAATATGGATACGAATATTATCAAATGCAAATACGAATGCTTACTACATTCATGTTTTCCAGGATACGAATATTAGATAAAACAAATTATCCGTTATCATTTCCCACCCCTAGTTAAGTGGAATGTGGTATGAATGCATATGTCACTACTACAAAATAGGTCATCATAGACGGTTCAGAACTGTCATCACAGATGGTTTTCTGAATGCCTGTATTTATGTGTCAGCGATAATCAGATGTTATCACAGACGGTTTGTAAGCCGTCTATGATAAAGACAATATAGATGGTTTGTAACTAGAACCATCTGTGAAGAAAACTATTACAGACAACTCAAATCAAAAACCATCTGTGATACTCACACATCACAGACGGTTCTAGTTATCAACCGTCTGTGATTGGCGAGTATCATAGACGGTTGGTATATAGAACCATTTGTGATAATCTTTCATACACAGTTTATAGCACAAATCGTCTGTGATAGTTCATTCTATACCTAAAGTTTTTTTTCTATTTTTTGGCTAGCCTCAAGAAATAATGTTACCTATGCCCTTTGAAAACAAGCAAATACAATGGCAAACACAACAGTACATTCCATTTCCATTAAGTTTAGAATCCACCATTACAGCATAACAAGATAACAAACCCAATTCTTTAACATGACAAGAATATATAAGAAGTAGAGATCCTAGCAGACAGTAGAAACTGGATGCATCGGATGGCGATCGGATATTATCGGCAATGAAGACGCGGCGGTAGCGCCACCTTTGTGGCACGACGGTGAGACTACATAAGACACTTTTACGATACTTACGACAACAGTGTGTTGTGCAGTCGACCATGGTGTCACAACGGAGGTGCTAGCTTACGACGGTAGTCGGTGTCGTCGAGGAACAAGCTGGATGCAGCGCGCGATGTCCTTGATGCCTACCATCAAAGAAGAGAGGGGAGGGCATCGGATGGTAGTCGGATATCACCGGCAATGGAGAGATAGTGGTAGCGCAACCTTTGTGGCACGACGGTGAGACTGCAGAAGATACTCTTACGACACTTACGACAAAAGTGTGTTGTATAGTCAACCGTGGTGTCACAATGGAGGCGCTAGCTCATGGTGGTAGTCGGCGTCATCGAAGGAAGGAAGCTATATAGTAGATGAACTCACACATGACTACCGGTGGAAAAATAGATGGGGAGTAATTAATAAGGGCCGAGTGGTGGGAAGAACCGGTGCCTGCCATTTGATGTGGAGAGAATGGACGAGTGAGATCGAAATCCTGAGGGATACGCCACGGATCAGTGACGTGTCATTATCAGAGACAGTTTGTTATATGAATCATCTGTGATAAGACACATATTAGAGATAGTTTGTTATACGAACTGTCTATGATATTAATTAATATCAGCGACGGTTTGGTATACGAACCATCTATGATAAGTTTAAATTTGCGCACCCTAATCCAGCTCTTCTAAACTGTCCTCTTCCTCATCTTCTTCACCACATTTCTCAATAATGACATCTAATATTCTTTTGATTTCCTTCCTCTCATCTATCTATCATGAATTGTTCGGCCGCAACCTTACACAGGCGGCCAACAATTTACGTCTGAAGCAGCTCCTCTGCTCACGTCCTGCTCTCCTTCCTCGACTCGCTTCCATCCGTCAACTAGACCTCATCATCCGCCGCCGATGGAGGTGTCTCGTTGCCGCTCAGGAAAGGGAAACCGCCCTCAGCCTCATTCTTCTCTGCAATGTGCACAAAGTAGAAGAAGCTCTTGCAGCAGTGGAGAGACATATGGATAACATTGCCGATAAAGCAGAAGCGGCCGATTTTGAGGAAGCTTATCATGGCATCCTCTTTGAGATTATGGGCCATGCTAATGATTTGACCAGGCTAGAGGAGGAAGTGGAGAGGGCAAGGACAATCTTCACGCATTCGAGAACTCAGCGGCTGATCCTCCAACTCCAAAAAATCAAAGAATAAGCATTTGAAGCCCAGAAGACTAAGATCTGGGAATATCTTTTTTTGGGACTTTTGTAATAAATTTCCCTTGAATTTGTCTCTCGTGTCAGTAGCTTCTGTAGTTCATACGACTAAAAACCGTTTGTGACAGTTTCACAGATGATTCTAATTAAAAACCGTCTGTGATAATACGTATATCACAGATGGTTTTTAAACATAACCGTCTGTGATAGTTTCAGAGACGGTTTTAGTTATGAACCGTCTGTAATAATCAAAACACAGATGGCTCCACATGAACCGTCAGTGGTGAGACATCTAGTATAGTTTGTTTCGTAGTAGTTTGTGACGGGACAATCCAAATGAAAATGGAATTTAAAAGAGTAATGCAAATCTGATAATTTACGATAAATCACACGGTAGGTGATATGGAATAGCCTAGCACCCTCCTGCCTGTATGCCACACAACTCGGTAATTAAGTCTCCCAAACAACGAAAATGTATGGCACCCGTATATTGTTGGGTGGACCCATGGAAGGTGTTATTTCCCAAGTATATCATCATAGAGGAAGACAGCGTGATAATCAGTAAAGTGAAAAATATGAATTCAATGATGATACACTACTACAGAAAAGGTCATCACAGACGGTTCGAAAATGTCATCACAGACGGTTTTGTGAACCGTATGTATTATGGGTCAGTGATAATCGAAGTTATCACAGACGGTTTTCGAACCGTCTGTGATTATGAGATATCACAGACGGTTTTTCATTAAAAACCGTCTGTGATTATCAGATATCACAGACGGTTTTTAAATAAAAACCGTCTGTGAGACGGGTTTTAATGAAAAACCGTCTATGATATTCGTTCCTCCTAGATCAAAATCTATTTCTGTTTATTGGCTAGCCTCAGGAAATGCTAGCCATGCCCTCTGAAACAAGCAGATAATCACAGACAAAAAACATACAATTCACACATCTCATTTCCTTTCAGATACATTTCACAGACATAAAACATCCAATTGACATCGCACTTCATTTCACAAACATAAAGCATGCATCCATTTCGCAAATCAATCAATTAATTGAAATGAAATATCCATTAACAAATGCACATTTACAAAAGATCTACACTGCATTTGCACTTAGTGATAAGACCAATAAGAAATCATGGTGCGCAGTGGAACCGTCCTCCTGGCTTTATGACTTGAGTCAGCAAAAAGTACGCCAACTCTCCTCGAATCCCTCCAAGATCAGACTGTTTCAATGCAGTTGACGGGATGTACGCAGCCTGTCGATAGAAAAATCAATGTGCGTATATATGTAACGTGATAAGTATAAAGTAATTATGGGAAGAGTGACAAACCTTGCGATTGGTGAGCCTCGAGGAATCGAGTAGTAGTTCCATATGTTGGCAAACGTAGTATCCACATGTGTTGCCCGGCTGCTGCTGATGGCACTGTAAAAAATGGAATGTGTTAGTTCAAGAGGCATTAGTACCAACTGTTGCATATGATTAATTAATGTGAAATAGGGAATACCTTAAAATCTCGAACATGTGTCAGCAGGGCTTTGGCCCCGCGCTTCGAGTCACCTCCCTTTTCAATGTACATCGCGAACGCCCTACGTAATTCGAAAAAGTTAACCTTAGTCATTCGGAAGGAAAGAAAGAGTACAATGTAGATATGTATGGGGAATATGTGCTTACCTATCGATTACTTGGCTGACAACTGTGAAGTCCATTTGATTCTTACTTAGGGAATCAAGGTAATATACCTTGTTCCATTTTGGTACAATTACTATTAAAATCCAATGAAAGTTCTGATGGAAGGGCATAAGTACATATTCCTTATTGCGGCAACCCAGCAGTCCTGATGCAATGTACCTCTCGACGAGGGGTGTATCCCGGTTGATGGTATCCTTGGCGACCAAGTGTGGGTCCAAGAAACCAGCTGATGAGTTGGATAATCTAGCTCTAGTCAGCATGTGTCTATATATATACACACGAAAGCAACAAATTAGATATGGTATTTATCAGTATGACATTAACGGAGACTGTGATTGTACAAACTTACAGCGTCCAGCATCGAATGATTGAGATGTCAAGAGCGTTGAGCGTGAACAGATCGAATAAATCCTCAAAGGCGACCACGAACATACACTCTTGAAGACTGTGGTATAAATCATCCGACGTGAATTTGACAGTGATACTTGAAGTTCGTTCTCCCTCTAGCTTATTGGACTGCTGCACATACCACGTGTGCAATTGCATGCAACTATATGGTAGCTTTTGGAGGTCTTTTTGCTCAAGCAACGGCTCGCCAAGCACGAATTTGCGGGCCAAAGGTAGGTACGGTATATCATCATTGGTCTTCTTTGCTTTGCCCTTGCTGGCCTTGCTGCCTCGGCTATAGGTCGACTTCACGGCCGTCGACTTTGAATGTAGCAGCGGTGCAAGTTGCTCTGGCGAGAATAGGACTCGTGGAGATAGCACCGGTGCAGTATCCGGTGGTGGAACCGACTGGTCTTGTAATGGAGATAGCACTAGTGCATGCTGCTCTGGCGAGAGTATGACCCGTGGAGATAGCACCGGTGCAGTATCCGGTGGTGGAACCGACTGGTCTTGTAATGGAGATGGCAGCAGTGCATGTTGCTCTGGTCCTGCCACCGGTGAAGAAGCCTCCAGGGAGATGTCGCTTTTAGGCCACTGGATGAATGTTCCAATGGCCTGTCCTAGAGTCACGATCTCGTCGTTGGGGGGCTTCGGTAGTGGGACCACCTCAAAATTGACATGCACACCATCCACATTAACTTTTGCGAAGCCTGGCGCTAAAGCTTGACCGTGCACCATGGCCCCGATACCAGACGAATATGCCTGGCCCCAAGCAGCGTACAAGGGAATAGAGCCATATCTCACTTGGAGCCTGCATGCACTTCGTAGGCTCCTACATAACGAATACAAAATTAGCTACTCGAATAGGCCTATCAATGGAGCAAGCATTCGAGAGGTAATAATTATTACCAGGATGTCGTCCACAGGAAATTTGGCCAGGGTTTGCGTCGGATTGGACGCGCAGCTACTCGGACGGTTGTGCGGGCTAGCTAGCACAGGAGCGGCGGTAGCGGCTTGCTGACTTTCTGTTTGTTTCCGCACCTCATCTCTGATTACACCCACCAGCTCACCCATTAGCTCCTCTCTAAGAGATTCCTTGATCTCTTCTCGTAGCTGTGCGTCATGCCCAGCTTTGTTTCTCTTCCTACGCCGATACATTCCGGAGTCATCTTGGAAACCATGTTTCCAAGGAACGTAAAGCCCAAGGCCTGGGATTATCACAGACGGTTCTTAATATAGACCGACCGTCTGTGATAATCCTTTTTCCCATCACAAATACCACAGACGGCCTCCAAATTACAACCGTCTGTAATAGTGTTAATCAGAGACGATTTCACAAAACCGTCTGTGATGAGGCGTCTACTATGAGGCTTTCTGTAGTAGTGATAGTTCAATAACACAGAACAATGATAATTAGATAATTGGCATTAGTGAATTGATTACAGGAGTGCCATACTGATAACATGCTGTTTGGTATTAGAGACTTTGATAAACATGGCATCATGACAATTTGGTATCTGGACGTTCGGTAAAGGAGTGATATAACAACATAATGAGGTATGGTAATGGTATAATGATATTAGAAAGTGATATATGGGCACTAATACTAATCAATACATACATCACTGATAACACAACCAACCGAACACTCCAGTACCTTTCTTCCACAAGTTATTCTTTAATCGAACACATCAGTTCATAATATCATAGGGTTAATAACCAAATCCAATACTTAGATGGTAATCCAGCAGCATCAACTTACGACTATCCTCCTCTAGTTATCCGTTCATGTTACCATGGTAATATCCGGCAATAAGGTGATCAAGTGACGACAATTTATCCAAGTGATAAGTAATATGATAATCCTCGATAATCATTGACATAGGTAAACCAATTATGAAACACTAAGCATTATATGATCACCTACAATGACAGGTTGATAACTTGGTGGCCACTAACACCAGACAAATTAACATGGAATATAATCGCTTAGGTACAGATAATTAGTAGAAAGGTGGAATAAGCTGAAACCACGGAAGGAATGGTGAAGGCGGTGTGACATGCATGATACTTGAAAGTAGAGACTTGCCTGCTAATCGCTCCGATGAACGGCCACCCAAGGTGCAGGAGACCGCAAGAACGAGATAAGATACGGGCCCCTTTCCTTTTTATTTCCTTTCCAATGATTTAATCCGAATTTGAGAAATAATAACATGATATACTACTTGGATCTTAACGGTTAGATGAGAAATTAGAAAGGATTATTATTAGGAACCAATGCCATTTGACAGGGGAGAAATTATGGTGCGCATGGGAGTGGACGTGCAGTGTGCTGCATGGGAGTGAGTGTGCCCTAGCACACGAGTGCAGCGGCATGCAGCCATTGGACAGCCATGATGACTTGCTCTTTCCTCCTGCTACAACACCTCCCATGTTCCGATTCGTTTTACTTCTGTGTTTGTTGCATTATTGTGGAAATCAGTACAGTGGTGGAGTTCTGTCGCCACAAATTGGCCGTTGGTACTGGAAAGGGGAACGTTTGGTCTCACGTTTAATTTTGGATCGGAGAACGGACGTTTGTGCTGGCCCCTGGTTTTAGAAGTATACATGAAGAGAGGTTTTTATATTTTATATGTGAAAACGGAAGCTTTTACATACATCGTGTGAACACATGCAAAGGCCAACTACAGTATACCATTTTTTTAGCAGTAATAGATTAGTGCGTGCATGTTATCCTTTTCTGGTCACAACGAATTGGCGACTGCTTTCTAGGAAGAAACACAGTTTCACAGATATTGCCAGGTAGTAATTAACATAGTTCACACCAATTCCCAACAACTATCCAAAAGTGACCTTGTCTTCATCTAGCATTCGGAGTACATTAAAACCTTGTTTGTATTCTCTTCATCCCCTTTCTCTCTTCCTCCTAAACTTGGGGTCGAAATTCTGTAAGGAGCTACTAGCTGGTCCCCATTAATTCCAAAATGCTAATGTAGCAAATAACTCATTTCACGCCTTCTCCCAGCAAGTACCTCATTCTACACCAATTCGAATAACTCTACCAAATACAAGGCTTGCCTTCTTCAAAAGCTGGTAGTAGACAAGACCATCTTTCTTTTCTCCTGAACCCAATTCCTCTTCCTCGTTCACAGCCTAGAGCAAGACCCAGAAGCTATGGAGAAAATACCATCAGTTCCTGCTTACAACACTGGGAAAAACAAGGAATCAGGTGATGAAATAGGAGCAAATCCACTAGATTCGAGTGACAGTGAGAGAACAATTAGTGCAGATTTTGGGGGGATCCCGTATGGTGGCCATCATCACGACCAACTGGAAGCAGATTCAGGTACTGTTTTCCCTGTTGTAGGATGGAAAGATGCAAGCTATGATAGTGAGAGAACATGCAGTGACAGCTTTGAACAGATCCCAGAGTGTTGTTATAGTTATGGCTTGGAAATGAATTATGGGATGCTATTTCCTGTAGAAGGAGAGCAAGAAGCAAGCTCTCATGCTGTGAAGATGGACCTCCAGTCGGCATCCTTCTATGTGGCAGAACCCGAAGAGAAAGAAATACCTCTCCCTCATTGGCTCAAGGTTCATCCATCCACGGTCGATTTAGATGGATGGAAAGCTGTGGAAAGGACTCGATCAAATAGGATGACGAAAGACAAGGTTAGTAATTTCCTGTTGTGGTGCCTATAGACATTTATCTCATTATTTTCCTTGACTGCTCATCTTGCAACATACAACAGTGCTTTTATTTTCAGTGAGAATACAAAAGAAACGATGGATTTAATCTCACTTTCTGCAAATGAGTATGTTTGTTTCGTTAGGATGGCAGTTTTTTCAAGTATTACCCATCTTACAGTAGATTAGTAACAAATTATGAAGCATATATAATTTCAACAGTTTTTGTGAAATTTATGCTCGTATTTTCATACTTATTTCAAGAAGATTTAGACCTGAAACATGAGTTTTGCAACGAACAAGGAATGTTGTGTTGGAGGAAATGTGGCCTCCATGGTGAGGAATACATATGACGATTACAATGCCATGAGTTCCTCGAGAAACATTAGAAAAAGTTGGATTCACCTTCTCAACATATCTAATTTCAACAGTTTTTGTGAAATTATGTTCGTATTCGCTGTTACATATACATGAAATAGAAAGCTATGATACCTATGGTTGAAAGCGAAAGTTATACAGGCGTCTCCTGTATTTTCATACTATTTTCAATAAGATTTAGACCGGAAACACGAGTTTTGCAACGAACAAGGAATGTTGTGTTGGAGGAAATGTGGGCTCCATGATGAGGAATACATATGATGATTGCAATGCCATGAGTTCCTCGAGAAATATAAGAAAAAGTTGGATTCACCTTCTCAAGCTATGTATGTAACACGACTATGCTGCATAAGAAATATATGACGTGACAAGAAATAATAGAAATGGAACAAATAATAAAATCGACCTGAACAACTCTCATTCATATAGTGTATATTCTAGAAGAACTGTGTCGCCAAATTTCTGTTACTTAAATCAAAACAGATGCTGCTTCTAAAAAATTTTAAATGTGTAAAATTAGTTTGAACAGAGGATGTGGATAATTCAATTTTGAAAACCTAAGTGAAGTTTACTCATTTCAATACGCAATCATACTTCTACTAAATTGATGAGCAGAAAAAAGTTCATTTCACATGAACATTCTTGTTGTGAATAAATTAAAATAGCATCAAGTTGAGTCTAGTGTTCGGCCAGCCCAATATTCTTTGTGCAACAAATTTCAAACACTCAAACTCAATGATTTGCAAGGGTAGCAGGCTGTGATAAGTTTACAGTGATGGAAGCATGGGAGTGCATAGCTCTTGACCTAGGTTCGTTTCCCAAAAACTGGCCACAATGCCCTGGCCATGTTCACCCATCCTCGTTGCTGTTGCCCACCGTGGACAGCACGACAAGCTGCGTGATAAGCCATGAGCGTTGTTCTATTAGCTTCGTCTTAGCCCGTAGATCATGGAACCACCTCCAATTTAAAGAAGCTAGGAAGAAAATCCAGAGTTCACCGTCACCTGCCATGTCATCGTCACTTGCTCGCCGCCGACTGCAATCTGACAACCCAAGGTCCCTGCGTCGTGCCCAAAACACTCTAAGCAACTCCCTGAATCTTTCCCACGCTTGGTTTTAGCCTGAGCATGCTCTATGCTATTGCCACTGTACCACCGGTTAGTCACCGCTGTGGTACGTCTCGCTGAGTGTCGTCACCACCAAAAGCTAGATCTTGGCCCGCACATTCTATTTTGGCCCTTAGCAGAACATGCCGATCTCTCCCTCACTGCCGATGAACTCACTAAGGAGCTTTGCTATGGACTTCTCTGTTGCTCTGTTTTGTCTTGCTAACTCATGGGTCCCACTAATTAGAATGTTAGTTAACCCGGTGACTAAATTAATCGTTAAGTAGGCAATTAATATTAGTATGACATCTAGGCCCTGTATGTTTAACCATTGCATAAACCAAGCCTATGGACGTCCATTGTCCCGCTCTATGTAGACAACCATGTGGATTGAGTCTATATAAAAACGTGACCCCACCTATCAGCCTCTCCGAGTTTTCTGAATAAACATAATTAGAAAATAAATTAAACCCACCCATTAGACCCCCCTATCAGCCCATCAACGATATTCTTAAGACAAATAATTTAAAAATAAAATAAAATCCCGGCCGAGCCCATTTGTCAGCAGGGGGGGCGGGGTTGAAAAACATATATATTTTTGGAAAAATTACTTTGCAATGGGTAAGCAGCATCGGTTTATTCTTTCCAACAACAGGAGTTGTACCGGTGAAAGTATGGACCTGACGATGTGATTGAATTGTTCTACTTCTACCTTCACCTTGAGGCACTGATCTGCTTAGATGCATGGAGTGATTGTATGAGCAGAGCAATCTAAATGATGTGGTGTCAAATTAATCGTCAAATATTCAACTAGTCAAGCAGAACTTTTTGCAAAGTGATCCGTTATAGATTTAGTAAAAACTATAGACAAAAAGTTCAAAATTAATGGTGATCACATCGTATTATTATGAAAACCCATGTCTAGTTTTTTTCCCATATTCAACATAAATAAAAAGGTCGTCAAGAAAAAACAATATATAGATCAAAGACACTAAAACAACTACTTTGGATCGATCCTAATCCTATTGTCCTTAATGGAACTCAATCCCACATATCATATTCTGCAATGCAAATCAACAGTGATGTGCACAAGGAATTAGGTACCAACAATAGTACAATACTAGAGTCGCTCCATCCTACCATAGTTATCAGTGGCAGAACTGTGACCTGCGCTAGCCATGCATGCTCCCCTAGCTGCAGGCTAACGGTGAGTAAGTTGCAGTTGTCTGCTTGGGCTGAAGCACCCCCTAGAACGTGCTTTCCACTCTAACGCACAGAGGACTCACTTCGGCTGCCCGATTCGCAGGCCACGACCTCTAATCGGCAAACCCTAATGCTAAAACAGATGTGATTTATGTGAACTGTAATAATTAAGTTTCTGTGTGACTAATTAAGGGCCACGATTATTGATTATTCATTTGATACCATGCATTATGATTGATGGCTTGCATTCCGCACGGGATTCTCTGAGCGTGACTTTGCTTCGTAACGTCCATCCATCCGGTGATCAATGGCTCAGATTAATTTAGCGTTTTTTGATTTTTTTTACTTCTGGTCTTTAGCTTTTTTATTTTTATCTTTTTTTAGCTTTTTTATTTTTTCTTATATTTCTTTATATTATCTGTGTTAAAATAATCTATTTTTTAAAATTAAAAAATAGGTTATTTTAACACAGATAATATAAAGAAATATAAGAAAAAAGAAAAAAACTAGAAAAAGATAAAAATAAAAAAACTAAAGACTAGAAGTAAAAAAATAAAAAACTCTAGATTAATTTGGACCGTTGATCGCCGGATGGATGGACGTTACGAAGCAAAGTCACGTAATGTCAGAGAAGCTGCGCCGCTTGCATTCATTAAGTTTTATTTACCCTTTTGTTACTACGTGCCTTTTAATTTGCTGGTTACTGTGTGACGTCTAGCTTGTCTGGAATACTATACTACCATATTCCAATTTGTAAAATAATCTAGTGAGATATTCTAGTAGCTAGTTAACTTTTTGTACTTCTTTTTATTTAATGGGAATTGGACCTAATTTCGTACTTCAGAAAAAATGGTAGCATTTAATTTTGTGCCGTGCCTATTCGTGGTACTCCCAAATATTGTGTACTTTGTTCTTTTTCATCTATACAAAGTTAACTGAATTTCAAGGTGCCATTTGCTATTCTATTGAGCTGTATATATGTTGAGTCGAGTCCTTGTCGGGTCATGATTTTGTCATGATCGATGCACGTGTGTCATGATTTTGTGGTTCCGCCACTGCATGTACCCTCTCTTAAGACATTAGGATGACCTCATTTCATTATGTTCTTCTACAGTAACTTTGCTTACAAAATATTATGAGTACATATATTTTTCTGCTTTAGGCGACAACATTGCTTACACTAATTTTTTAAACCACATGCAGTCAGACTAATTTTTTTAGTTGTATGTACGTTAAATGCAGTATCTTTTCTCTCTCATTTCAGTACTACATTCATAAGGAGTATGACCATATATTCCGCTCCAGACCCCAAGTTTCCGAGTTTCTGAAAACTGGAAAAGTAAAAGGGATCCTTCTGCAGAAGGTGCCCAAATATATACTTCTCTTTTGGAAACATATAGCGATTACGGACATTTATGTCCTTCAATACCTTTTCCTATCCAAATTTGGTGTTGATATGAGGTTTATGTTTTCATTCCTCTACAGAGATCAGCTGATCCTAGTGCGCATGGTCAAGGTAGGAATTCACTATGTAATTTGGAAGGCAGGTTCAAATTATTTGAACTTGTTTCTAGTTGCATGCAATTATGTAGTTTTGGAGCAACATTACTCATTGAATCTTACCAAACCATTTGCAGGTCCAAGTTGGTCTTCTAAACGAAGGATTGGGGCCTCAATATCAAGTAATCCTATCCCTGCAACTTACATAGTCTGTGTAATTCGCTGCAGATATCAGCTGAACACCCTTTCACTATCTTGTCTGCTAGCACCTACTTTAACAAGTTCATCGGCTCACACTATATGTGGGTGATGCTATATATTCCTACTAAGATAACTTTGCTTTCACATGTGTATTGTTATTTTTTATCGTAACACAAAAATCTTAATGGTAGAAAAGTAAAAGTAGTTTACTAGAAGTTTTTTCCGCTAGTTTACAATTTACTTTTATCATATTTGGTACTAATATAACTTGTAAGTGCATATATACATTGTTTTACATTAATATTATCGGACTATTCACTCAATCATTCGACATCATATGCAGGTCCTAGTTGGTCAACTAGAGGACAAATGGCTCCAACTCCAGGTAAACATCAGCATGGTTTTGTGTAATTCCATCAGGAATGTTCAGTTTGTTAAGACAAAGCTCAATAGTTAATTTCCCAGAACAATGTGTGCTGGCGCACTTGCTTTACGATTTACCGTATCATCTTGTAGTATAGATGGTTGATATTATTCGTGTTGAGGCTGTTGTATAATTGGACAGGTCTATTTTAGTCATGTTTGCTTATATGAACATTAGTACCAGCAAGCTTGAGACATTGTTTGCTGGGGTTATGTCAAACATATTTTTACTGTATGACATGATCGAGATAGCTACTTGTGCTGTTTTCTGAGATAAATAGCTTCAGTTAGCTGCACTGGTATTTGGAATTCATTATTAGTATCTTGAGTGTCAGCATTTACTTTAACCAGTACTTACAGAAAAAAGTTTAAGCATTGAGAACAATATTTTAAGTCATTTGAATTATTTCTAATTGCATGTATCTGGTTTTAGAACAATATTACTCATTGAATCTAACGACAATATGTGAAGGTCGTGGTCGGTCAACTGTAGGAAGGATGAGGGCCGCAACTCCAAGTAATCCTCCTTGTAAACCACATGCATTGTTCTGTGTAATACCTTGAAGATATATCAGTATTTTGGGGAAGATCAGTAATTGAAAACCCTAAACTATATATCTTGTGTGGCTCCAATCACCTCGTGCATATATATGGGTCTTGGACATATGTATTTCTCTTCAACATGTTTTGCTTTATGAATAAGTTTAACACCTTCATAATGCAGACCTTGTTGAATAAAAACGTTTCCCACAATTGTAATATGCTTTCAGAGAATGATATATAGCAAGCATTGGTTGCCCAGATTTTGAACCAGATTGTAATATCTTTAATTAATACAATGTCTTAGAGGTGTGGAGAAATCAAACTAGTTTAACAGAATCTTTCAACATTAGTTTTCTATGTGGCAATCTTAACTTATTTGGAACTGTTTCAACTCGCAGGAATATTTATTGTTTTTTATTAATATAATACTATTCACGAAATCTATTTACGACATATGCAGGTGCTAATTTGTCTACTGGAGGAGGAAGAAGGTCCCCAACATCAAGTAAACTTCCGCATGGCTTTGTGTAATTCCAACTGGAAGATGCAGTTTGTTAAGTGAAAGCTCAATAGTTAAACTCCATCTACTTCTTGTGCTAAAGAACATGCTTTAAGAATTTGTGTATCATCTCATAGTACACATGGTTGATACTATTTCTGTTGAGAAGTTAGTTCCTTGGACTGGGTCTATTTTATAGTAATTTTGTTTCTATGAATATGTTTGGTACCTTCAGGAAATAGACATTGTTGATTTTCGTGAAAACTGGGATTAATGTTTCATCTGATTTAATAATTAGTGAATGTTGTGTTTATTTTATGAGATGTTATAACTAGCTGTCATGTTTTCTTATAGAATTAGCACGAGTTGAATGGTTATATATATGCATATAGCTTACCTACAAAAGTTTGATGCTTGTTGCTAATAATACATACATGCAGGGTAAATGTTTTGTAATAATTACTATAAGTAGTCTTTTTTATGTTTAGTGTTGGAACAACAGAGACAATGACAAGGCCAGTCATGACAATTGTGATGGCAAGGCACAGTCAAGGCTCTTCTTGGCTACAGTGAATGAGGTCACCAGGGTTCGGTTTCGCGATCCCAACTAGTTTCTGGCTTTTGACAATTTACCAGTAGAAACCAGAAAAATCTCATGCAGATTTAGCTCTTCTAAATTTGAATTCAGAATTTGCATTGAAATTGTACATGTTACGGGCATGCTGGTGGCTTGTTGGCACAATAGCAACAAACACCACTTTGGTTTTGTAACAGCTCAATAAACCATGCATGATTTTTCATGAATATTAAAATTTTTAGTGCACAAAAAATTTCTTAAAGCCTTGTTGGAGTTTGAGACTTTTAAAATAAATTTCTTGGCTCAAAAATGGGAATTCAAAATTTCTAAAAGTCAATTGGATGTTAAGAAATTTTTCCTAAAAATCTTGTGTGCAAATACCTCTTGGAGTTCAAATTAGAAATTCAAACTCAAATTGAAAATTAGAATTTAAGTTTAAACCCTAAAATATTTCCCTCCTTCCCTTTGGGCCGAAACCCATCGGTCGGCCCAGCTTGTCTTCACTTTTTCCCCATAGGCCCGCTCGCTTGCACCCTAGCCTAACTTCCCCGCGCAGCACAGCTGAGCCAGCCCATGCACCAGCCTCGCCGCCCTCTCTCTCTCTCTCTTGCACCACTGACAACCAGGCCCTATGGTCCCACCTGTCAGCTATGCACTATGCTTCCTCCTCCTCTCCTTATCTCTCGTGTGTGTGTGCCCAAGCTCATCTCTTCACATGCAAACAACGCATTGAAGCCCTCTGCTCCTCGACCCTTGCGCACTGCAACATCATTTCGTTGCCATGACCTTGTTTTGTTGCCAACTTGCTCTCTCTCTCTCTCTCTCTCTCGCCTGGCACCCAAAGCCATTCATGGCGCCTGTGCCTTCTCTCCCTCCTTGCCCCTATTTAAGCCAACCCTTGTGCATCAAAACCTTCACACTCACTTGCTTAGTGTTTTCCCCAAGCTCACACACCCCCATTGACTTCGGTGAGGATGAATTTCCCATCTTCCGCAAGTCTAGCCGCGAGCTCCATCGCTCGATTCCTTATTGTCTGGTGAGTCTCAAATGATGCCATCATGTGCGTTGAGTTTGTCTCATCCCCCTCTACCTCGTGCTCACCTCCCCTTGCCTGTTTGCCTTTAGGAAGCCCAAAGCCGATGCCCTCGCTGCCATGCGCAATGTTGCCGTTGACTTCACCGCTTGTTCCCTTCGCTCAAGTGAGCTTCAACCATGGCCATCATGTAATCTTGTTCGCCTTAACTTCCCCATTATAATGCACCCTTGACATTGCCTTGTTGTACATGCTCGTCTTTCCAACGCTGATCAGACCTGTTGCCACCATTGATCTCCCTCTCTGCTCCATCTCTCGTTAAGCCCTTCTGCTCCTTTACAATTTTGCTTAAAACTAAACTTATAGCCTAGTCATTGGACCCAAAAATCGGCCACATGCCCTGGCCATGTTCACTGCTGTCGGCCATCGTGGACAGCATGACAGGCTGCATGATAAGCCATGAGCATTGTTATGTTAGCTTCGTCTTAGCCCGTAGATCATGGAACCACCTCTAATTTGAACAAGCTAGGCAGAAAAACCAAAGTTCACCATCACTGGCCATGCCATCGTCACCTTGCTCGCCGTTGACTGCAATCGAACGATCCAAGTCCCTGCACCGTGCCCAAAACACTCTAAGCAACTCCCTGAACCTTTCCTATGCTCGGTTTTGGCCTGAGCGTGCACATTCTATTTTGGCCCTTAGCCGAACATGCCGACCTCTCCCTTGCCACCGATGAACTCACCAAGGAGCTCTGCTATGGTCTTCTCTGTTGCTCTATTTTGTCTTGCTGACTCGTAGGTCCCACTCATTAGAAAGTTAGTTAACCCGGTGACTAAATTAACTGTTAAGTAGGTAATTAATATTAGTATGACATCTAGGCCCTATATGGTTAACCATTGCATAAACCAAGCCCATGGACCACTGTCCCTCTCTCTGTAGACAACCATGTGGATTGAGTCCATATAAAACATGACCCCACCTATTAGCCTCTCCGAGTTTCCCGAATAAGCCTAATTAGAAAAAAAATTTGAAACCCATTAGACCCACTATCAGCCCATCAGTGATATTCTTAAGACAAATAATTTAAAAATAAAATAAAATCCCAGCCAACCCCATTTGTCAGAAATATTCAAATTTCTCAAATTTCATCTTGGTTCAAACTTTAAAAGGTCGTAACTTCTTCATTTCAAATCCAAATCTAGTAGTTTTTATTTCTAAATTCATCTAAATTGAAAATATTTATATCAAAACCAAAATCATAATTTTTATGGTTTGTTTGAATGTTGTATTGAATTTGGATGATTTCTCCTGTATAGACTTTGACGCTTCAGACGCTCCCATCACTATCGAACAAGATCCTACTGTATCATCACACATACTAGGGAATGTAAAAAATGGGGAAATTTAAATCTTTCACATATATATTACTTCCTTCACTTTTAATGGAGTTTATTTGGAAAAGTAATTGCAAAAACAAATTTCCAAAAGAAATGTACTTCGGAAAGAATTCAATTTGGATTCAAAAATTGAATCTGAAAAGATGATCCTAAAATGACCTAGGAGATTCTATAGTAGAAAACAATTCAAAAACTCACAATAATTTCATGACACTAGAAATGAAAATATGAACATTTTTTAAAATGTTCTCAAATTTATTTAAATCAAACCAATGCGTAGTACAGATAATAGTAGCCTTCCAAGATTTATTCAAGAAAACTCCAAGGCTGATAAATTTCTAAAACTTTACATAATGATCTACACCGTGTCAAGAGCATCCACAAAAAGTTTCATACTTTTTGGAGCTCATCTTGTGCATCTAACAATTTTCCAAACCCTCAGTTCACCTTAACTCTCTCTCTCTCACTGTCATGTGGAGCCCTCTCGTCAGGACAGCCTCTCTATCACTTAAGTCCCAACGCCAACAAGTGGGACTAGACCCCGCCCATCAGGCTTCCTTACCTCTACTCGTTGGCGAACCAGGCCAGTAGTAGACTCTATCTTCCACCTCTGCGCATTGCGCCTGCTCCTCCATGGCCACACTGACACTATTTGTTTTTGACATTGTGCCCATGGTTTCCCCACTCACATGCCCGGCCTCACCTACCGATTGCATCGCCATGATAATTTCCCTTTGTTCTTGTCCCTTCAGTGTATCATACATCGCCAAGAAGCACCAGATGCTCATCTCTCCATTGTGCTTGCAAAATTTTGTGTGTCCCTCTTAGCCATCCTGTGCCTACAAAGCCCTCTTGACTGCACCATCCTCTTCCTTATCTCGCTGTCACTCTATTCTCATGAAAACCCAAGCCTCTAGCTCATCCTTACACCTGGAACATGACATCTTCCTCCATGCCGATGAGCGTGCTCTACCGAGCACCTCAGTGGCTTGAGCTCTCTAGTGGACCCCTCCTCTCTCTAACCACATCATCTTGTGTTCTATACCCTGTAAAGCTTTTCCCCTCAGCTAATTGCTCGATTCATGTAGGCCCTTGCCAGGATTGAGCAATCGTCTTCATCTTTGACTAGAAGCACTGCCATTGGTGGTTCTATCTTTCCAGTAAGGCTTAGGCCAATTCCTTGCTCTCCGAGCATATCCACTGCCTAAGTAAGCTAACCCGACCATGCTTTTGACTTGTTTTCCACCGCAGTGGGCTATCGTCATGCATGTCATCACCGCCACCACTGCTTCTCGCTGTCTGGCCACCCCAGAGCTTCCCCAAGCCACCAACCCCCTCAATAGTCTCTTGGTAGCCCCTAGATGCTCATGCACTAGTTTAATTTGGAAATGCATCACTGTAGCATGGTTTTCACTGTAACCATTCATGGCGCCACCACAAGAGACCTTGCTGTCACTTCTCCAATGACCTTTGGTCCCTGAGCTAAGCCCCAAATGCCTTACGACCTCACCCTGAAACAAACCAATTAGTTTTAACACAAATGCATGCCCCTCTTCGCCACACTGTAGTTCATCAGAGGACAATCGTAACCTCTCGCCATCGCAAGGCCACCACCGTCTGCCAATCTGGCCATTATCACTGCTCAGAGATGCACGATGATGCAGTTGTTCCATTTCGACCATGCTAATGCCAAGCTGTAGCTTCCCTCACCTCAAGCGAGCTCATTGGAGCTCTGCTCCACTCACTCTGCCTTCCCCTCACTGACAGTGGGCCCGACCTGTCAAGTGGATTAGCTTAGCGCTAATGACACATTTGAATCTAATGTGTTGATGACCTATGGGCCCGTGTCAATTAGTTAACTAGAATTATATATAAAACCATGTTTAAAAACCATGAGAATGATATGTAGGACCCATAAGTTTTAAAACATGAGAGTATGACAAGTAGGACCCACCTGTCAAAATGCTAATTAGCTTTAAATAACGGATTTGAAACTAATGAGACTATGACAAGTAGGCCCAGTCAAAATCAATTAAATAATTTTAATAAATCAAAAACTAAAATATGAGTCACTGACACATGGCACCCACATAGTGAATAAATAATTAAAATGTGATTTAAACCATGTGAGGTTGACATGCATGGCCTACCTATCAGTTAATTTTGGACATTAATAAAACTCTGGTAGATGGACCCCACATGTCAGTCTAACGATACAATAAATCTATGGTTTCCTTTAGAAAGAAAATACAAATTAAAATCAAAATTCATGCACAGTACTATTTCTTATTTTCTTAGTATTTTTCAAACCAAATAAAATTCAAATGGTCGTAACTTTGGAATATGGACTCCAAATTTAGTGATTTTTGTCTCTAAAATTTTATAAATTCTTGATTTATCCAAATATATAAAAAATGTAAGTTTTATGTCTGTTTAAATTGGTTTAGATCATATTTGTATTTATCTAAATTTTATAGAATAGACACCGTCACACCAGATAATTTCAAGAACGCTTCCGAACCATTCTCTAAGCAACAAGAGAAAGGCAAGTGTCCTCTTCAACTATGTTGATTCTAATGTTTCAATTGTTGTATATTGTTTGCAAAATGTATTATGCATGCGTGTATGTTTCATTAAAATTTGCTATATTGGGGGTAATGGTAGTTATATCCACTTATATGCATTGAACCTCCTTGCAAATTTAATATCCTTACTCTTGTAACCTTTAGGACATGGTTTAGATAGTAGCTAATGTCATTTTAGGTATATTACTTTGAATATATGGTCTAGATGCTTAGCCATGTAATAGTTTTTGCTAAGTTTGATCATTCAAAAAAATTTACGTATGGATATGGGTGATTTCGAAATATTGGACTAGAGGAGGAACCTATGTTAGTTTGAGTTAGTTATATTATGAACTATCAAATGTGAGAAGGTATCTCACATGTAGATAGGGGGAGATTCTCGCTCGGGTCAATTAAGGACAAAACGTTGTTACCGAACATCTAAGTCTAAGTGCACAACCACATGTGCTATACGGGTTCTAGCTTTGGCTGATTAAGTTGTCTAGGTCTAGCCTTGCATTTTGGTATGTCAAAGTAGTGAGGGCATTACAGAAAGGTTTGCTTGTAGAGGCTCCCTTCACCAAGGTGTTGGGACCAAATCTTACTAATACAATGGTGAATGCCCACTTGGGGGGTGGACCTAAGTGAGGGTCCTCACTTGGGGGATGAATCTAAGTAAGGGTTTGAATGCTCACTTGGAGGATGGACCTAAGTAAGGATCGACATTCATCGAGCTGGTGCAAGGTTAGGACTAAATAATGTAAAGGCTGTATGATAATCAATTTCCTCACATGCCAAAGGAAGCATGAAGTTGCCGAAAGTATATTTGATTATCTCATGTGGATAAAATTGTACAACCTCTTAAGAGTGTTAAAAACTATTTAAATTGTTGTGTTTGTGGTCATGAGCATGCTTCGATGCAGCCAAAATGGGTATAGCTTTTATTTTACAAAACTATTTCATTGGAAAAGTTGGGATGGCATGTATGTGTCGTGTGTGCCATGCCCATGGTTGGGAATTGTTTGATGATCGCAGTCAAGGAGGGGTGCATGGAAGTGTTTTACTATTATTAAATGTTATACAAATGTTATTTCTTTACATGTCAACTGCTCTTTACAATTCTGTTGCAAATTACTACTTATGAATATTGCACATGAAACTTGCTTCATGGTGAAAAAACTTGTACCGTATAGCCTTAATTATTGTTAGCCTTGCATTTATATATATGTTGTGATACACCACAATCTTGCTGAGTACACAATGTACTCAACCTTGCTTAAATAATTTTTGTTCAGAGAATGTGGAAGATAACATGTTAAATGGCATGTACTTTGCACCTGGCACGGGGGAATTTGATGAAGGGTCTTTCTAGGGCCTAACTCTAGTTAGTTGCCTATGGGCTATAGTGGCACACCGCTAGACACTTTTGCTTACTTGTCTTCTGCTACACTTTACTCTTGATACTTATATTTATTTGGCCAGTTGGACCTATGTTATAAACTTTAATTATGCCTCGGTTATATTACCCTGTTGTTGCAAATTAATTTTATACAATGCGTATGGATATAATCTCGATGTTGTGAATGTGTGTACTAGCCATTGATCATAGGACTAGTATGGAACTTATACGGTGATTTTGGTATTCAATGCTCGGGGTTCTCACAACGTTGGATCAGAGCCATACTAATTATAGGTTAAGCCCTAGATAGAATGGTCGTTAGATTAAGGATTTATTTCCAAATACAACCTATTTTGAAGAATTAAAATATTTATGGAAAATATAGGGATTATTGCTATCCTTACCTATCTTTGTTTTCTCATCTCATTCAAATCATTCTTTTTAGTTGCTTTCTCATCTTTTTTTTAAATGTTCTGCAATTTAAAGGGAAGGTGTATCCATTGAAGATGAAGGTCTGACATTAAATGGAACCATAGGAACTAGCAAATATTTCAGGAAAAAAATTAAGGCAACACATTGTTGTACTCTTTTCCTTTCTTACTATCATTTCTTATCCTTGCCTTTCATTATACATTTAACAAATTAGTCACTAACCTCACCTCGTTTTAAATTTGTAGATGCCTACTCATTGGGTACCACAGTACCAAACTAGTGCGTTCGAGGAGGGCACCTTGCAGCACACCTTATGGGTGATGTTACAGCGTGTTAGCATCACTCGTGCACTGAAGTACACCATCTACAACACACCCTCCAGTGCAGTATCCACTAAGTACCTTACAGAAGTGCTTATCTGTGGATGGTAACCCCAGAGACTGACACTCGTGCTTCTTTGGGTGCGGCTCAAACGCTCTTATGTCGCTTCACAATGCAGCCTATGTCACCAGCATCTACCTCCAACATGACGTCCTCAATATGGAGGATATGTTCTACTATTTCCCTTCATGGCTAGGAAATAGTGAGAACAATGTCTACCGAGTGCCTATATTGGGAAACAACACTCCTGAGATCCATCTCGCAGGCTTGGTGAGGTCACTCGATAGGTATCTCCATCATTTGACCCGCGAGCTTCTGGAGGTGCATCAGAGGACAGTGACACTCGAGGACCATATCGCCCCATTGGTGGGCCAAACCTCTTTACATGGGAGCTGCTGTACGGGCAGGGTGTTGTACGTGCACCTACCGAGGAGTTGCCACAGCCCACCTACATCATCCGACTGCCTACCCAACCTCCCTGTATGTCAGTTGTTGAAAATAGCCATCGTGTGATGGATTTTCGTGCAGCTGTAGACAAGCCACTACTCATTGTATAGTGACACTATCCTCTTCACGTGGGATGCGAGGAGGAGGAGCCCACTGCCCCTGCTGTCCCTATTGCACCCGACATCGCCGAGCACAACAACGACGCCTAGATCTAGATTATTAAACTAGAACGGTTTAGAGCTCACCTTAGGAGGTTTATGTGAGCTAGCTTTTGGGTATGTAGAGGCGCTAAGACATCGATGTATGGTGGTTGTATCTTGTTTATATATTTGGTATGCTGCTACTTTGTGTTTTAAGCAAGGATTGTGTAATCCATATAGAACTTAACTTTTATGTTAAAGTTTCATGCTTGCTGTCCTATGTCACAAAATTTCTTAAATCTTAGTTTTAGATAAATTAATTTGGCATGTGATATGTACCCTTATTTTCCGACCCATTCTCTCTTGCCTTTCATTCAAATTAATAACATTCATGTTGATCCTATCCACACGAGACGAATAATGCAGGATGTCGATAACACGCTACATGAACAAAATCATAGTGAGCGACGAAGCCAAGAGGCCAGGCAACAAATTCTCCATGGCCCAATCCACAACACCCTGCATGAGTGCACCCACTCCATAGTGAACCAATGCTCTTTAGGGTGCACCGCAAGCTGAAAATCAGAAGGTAGATGAGAAAGTGCTACCCTAACTGCCCACAATGGCTCAGGTGCTTGCTATGATTGATTAAGAGCAGCAAACCAATACTCTTTTGCTGTAGCAACTAGTCCAAAGCATTGCCAACCTTGGTACCATGGCCGTGGGAGGCATAGTTACTACTCAATCCCAATCAAGTTGGGTGAGTTCATGCGAACTCGACCATCTACCTTCACATCGCCCAAGGATTCATTGGATACTAATGATTGGCTTCACTCTATTGAGAGCAAGCTAAACATTGCCCAATGCAATAATGAGGAGAAGGTACTCTATGCATCTTACCAGCTCCAAGATGTAGCATCCGCTTGGTAAGAGAATTACCAAGCCGTGCTCCCTGAAGGCCACGTTATCACTTGGGCCGCCTTCAAGGAGGCCTTCCATAATGCTCATGTCCTAACAGGTCCCATAAAGATCTAGAAGAGGGAGTTCTATGACCTTCAGCAAGGGAGCATGTCCCTAATGGAGTTCCCTCATCACTT
The DNA here is from genome assembly GCA_017311315.1 of Dendrocalamus latiflorus. Classification (NCBI taxonomy): domain Eukaryota; kingdom Viridiplantae; phylum Streptophyta; class Magnoliopsida; order Poales; family Poaceae; genus Dendrocalamus; species Dendrocalamus latiflorus. The sequence goes on along the minus strand of CM029625.1, from coordinate 9,710,192 downwards.
CAACTATCTTGCTTGGTATGCTGCTACTGAGATACCAAACGAGAAGAGAAAGGATGTTGTTAGACCATGTCAATGGTCGTGAGTTTAGTGATGATGAAAAATTGACATTTGGATTGCTTTGCAATTTGCGTTTGTGAAAGTTTTGATCAGGTTCGTGTGGTTTTGGTCTGCTCCAAGTGGTTTTGGTCTGCTTCGAATGGTTTTGATCAGGTCCAAGTAGGATCAGATAGTGTTCGAGTAGCATTGCAGTATCGAATGACGTTCAAGTAGCTTTGGAGTATCGGATGGCGTTCGAGTGGCATCAGAGCATCAGACGACGTTCGAGTGCCATAGAAGTATTAGATGGTGTCCAAGTGGCATTGGAGGATCGAACAGTGTTTGAGCGTTATTAATTCCTTGAGTGACATTGCTTAGGATTTGAGCGGTGCGGTCGAAGATTTTGAGCACTGAGCAGTCGAAGGCCTCTAGTCAAAGACCCTAAAGTCGGAGAGCAAACAATCATAGCTACAATGTTTTGGTTGAAGCTACAGGATTCGGCTAGAGCTGCAGTGTTCGGATGAACAGTGATCGAAGGTGAACAGTACTCAGAGAAGTACTGTAGCAATAGTGATGTAGTTGATACTCGGAAGTTGGTAGTCAAAAGATCTTGGTACTCCTTAGTTGAAAGGACTTGATACTCAATAGTAAGAAGGTTTAGTACCCATAGTCAGAAAGACTCGGTACTCGATAGTCATGGATTTTACTAGTCAGTACTTCATAGTCGTAGACTTCACAGGCTGTTGTCATAGTTGTAGGCTTGGCTTTGCAATTGGTTTCCGTAGGCATCATAGTTAGTACTTGTAGATTTTGTTGGTCAGTACAAGTGTTTTAATTCCTGTGATCTTTAAGTATCTTGAGTACTCATGTTGGGTCAATGGTTGACTGATCTATGCATGGTGGTCGGTCATCGGTGGTCGTTGCTATAGTGCCAGGTCAGTACTCGATGGTCGATGGATTTTTGATGGTTAGTAGTCATAGACTGGGAGGACTACAGTATGTGTGATTCCCGAGTGTCCTGAATAGAGCGATAGTAATTTTCGAGTACTTGTGGTTTTGAGTACTTGATAAGCTAGTGACCAACCTCTGCATGGCAGTCATAGCAGTCATAATGAGATGTCTAAGGCTCATGGTTGGAAAGCAATAGAATTGGTGATCGTGTCAGTGGTCTAAGGCTGATTTCTGGAAAGCAATAGAATGTGTGGTCGTGGCTATTCTAGTTGATGTTGAGTGATGGTTAAAGGTGTGGTTTGAGTGTGTGGACTAATATCGGTCAAGTTAGGAAGAATTTGTGTTGGTAGAAAACTTTCTTTGATCTTTGCATGTGTAAGTTAGGCGTGAAGACAATCATGGTCAGTGGCAAGGAGTATCGGGACTAGGATGGGGAAGTCTAAGGTTCAGGTAGTCAACGATGTCATGCGAGGTGGTTGGGCTCACGTTGAAGCACATGGAGATCAAAGGTGATGATGCATGGAGAAGATATGGGAGGTGTGGTCCTAGAGGCTTCAACATGTGAGGATGATGCATGGAGAAGATACAGGAGGTGCGGTCCCAAAGGCTTTGACAAGAGAGGTGATGGGGGTGATGAAGATACAGGAGATGCTGTCCTAGAGGCTTCATCACGTAGAGAGTTAGTAGTTGTGGAGGGCGTCCTAGATACACCTAGGTTAGATGTGATTCTTAGAATGGATTGGCTGTCCAAACACAAAAGGCTCATCGATTGTACCAATTGAACCTGTTCCCTTGTCAATTCTGGCAGAGAGCAAGTTGTCTTCTCCTCCGCTTCTGTCGTGTCTTCATGGCAGCCCACTCTCAACTCTCTCTTAGTTTCAGAGCTTAGTCAAGTGCCCATGGTGTGTGAGTATTCCGACGTGTTTCTGGATGAACTGTCGGGAATACCGTCGGACCACGATATAGAATTTGTCAACAATTTGAAGCCTGGGATAGCACCTATTTCCAAAAGACTGTATCGCATGTCCTAGATGAGTTGGTTGAATTGAAGAAACAACTCAAGGAGCAGCTATACAAGGGATTTAGCTATCCTAGCTCATCATCATGGGGACGCCCTATGCTATTCGTAAAGAAGAAAGATGATAGTCTGAGGATGTGTGTCGACTATCAGTCACTGAATGATGTCACCATCAAGAACAAATATCCTCTTCCAATGATTGATGATTTGTTTGATCAAAAGAATGGTGCATGTTGCAGGATCGGAAACGGCAACAGAGGGGGGGGGGGTGAATGGTGCCATCAAAATCACCCCGAAGTATCCACAAAATCTTCTTCTCCGATAGCTATAGCAGCAATGAAGATAGAAGAGATTCGCTCACTGGAAGCCGAAAAACATTTTTGCCGATAGCAAAGAAGACCATAAGCAGCAGACTGAACTTGTAAACAAAGAAGAGAACATGATAGGGAAATAGTGCAGTCCAAAGGGCAGCTGACCGAAACTGGAAAATACTGAAAACAGTCTACTCGGCAACACAAAACAGAGATCAAATGATATGGAAGAAAAACTTTTCCATCAGCCAAGACACTCGAGAAGAGAACTCTATTTGAGACATAGAACTTGATCTCCAACTCGGAATTGATCAAAGCACTTGAAAATAGACAACAACAGTCACTAGTTTGCTATCAGATTCAAAGAAAATTCAGCACCAAAAACTGAAGAAGAAAAGTAGCAGCAGGGACAGAGAGACACAAAATCAGACAAGAGATAAAAAGCAGAACTGCACCCAAATTTCTGCTGAAAACAGACTGCAAGGATAGAACCGAATGCTGAAAATAGAGGCACAGTATAGATTTTGCTGTCGAGAATCAAAGGAGCACAGGAAGATGAAATCTGAAACCTGACTGCAGAGTTTACACCCGGACTGACCACTGCAGGCTGCAGACTGTTCAACCGAAAACAGATTTTCAAGTTTGTTTCCATCAGCCGAGCAGCAGGCAACAAAAAAACTGAAAACATACTCGGCTCAACCTTGAACTCTTGGCTGAAAATAGCAAACTAGAGGCTGCAACCGAAAACAGCAAACAGTAAAAACTGAAATTGCAAATTCCAGGGAAATTCGATGAATAGCAGCTGTTCTTCTCAAGCCAAAGGAGTAAGACTTTAACCTAAATAGCTTTGAGACCTCAGGGAAGGGGAAATGCAGACTCAAACCAAATGTAAACAGAGATTACTGTCTTTGCCAGAAAGTATCAGTAGGAAAGGATGAAAAACCATATCTCTCATGATTCTTTGATCCTTTGCTCATGAATCTCTGCAATACCCTGAGAATCATTCTCAGACATGCAAATATGAAGCTTGAAGCACTTTTCCCAGGTCATCAAGTGAAAACCAATATTGCCCTAACATCAAACCCTAGAATTCCTAAAGTAGAGAAATTGAGGCGCAAGACTGAAAAATAAGAGATTCATTGATTCAACGTTTATGCTCTTGGGAATGAACTGACCAAATGGTCTTGAGATTAATTCCACATACAGAGCCAAGTAATCTTGCATCATCTCAATTACAAGCTCATCACAAAACAGAAACAGCAAGGAGACAGAGAATAGAGGAAGAACAGAATCATCTCAACACATAAAAAACCAACTCAAAAAATGAGGAGAGGACATGAATGATTTCATAGAGAGGAATGGTTACATCCAGTTCATCCCATTTCTCACTACAAACCCATACACAATTGAATAACAGGAAGAACACACACGCAGGAGAACACACTCCACTGCTTGCTTTCTTGCTCTGGCTAACACCCTCGCTCATGCACAACACACACTGCTGCACTAAATAGAGGAGCTCACCTCCTTAAAGAAGAAATTCAAAAAGTGGCAGCCCCTCTCCACTTCATTTCTTCACACCCATAAGATGTAGGAGTCAAACCAGGAAAATGGAGGGAAACCACACATTCCACTGCAAACCCTAACCTCCTCCTCTTTTCCACTAACGGGTCTCCAACCCATTATCTTCAACCAAATCCACTTCCAATTTTGCAGCCTCGTGCATTTTACCGAAATGCCCCTGCCGCAACTTCCTGGAAGCTTCCTGCTCGCACAACCGCACCCGGCATCCTGACCGTCTGGACCCCAGCTCCTCTCCGAGCCTAGTCCCGGTCCACCTCGCTGTTGCCCGTCGTGTCCACCTCTGGTAGCTCCGGCTCCAGTTCCTCGTCTCCCGACTCGCAACCACCTCAGCAGCCTCAATCATCTTCGACGTCTCTGACTGTCTGGACCTCAACACCTCCTGTGCCTAATCCCGGTCCTCCCACACCTCACCATGACCTAGCTCTGAAGTCCTACAGTCACACAGACAAGCAAACTGTCACAGAGCACCGCTCGAAATAGCATAACCAACATAAGCATCAATAAACCATACTCATACATGAAAAAGCCCAAACACCGATCAAGAAAGAGAACAAGCGTCCTAACCACACCCGACTGCGTTCGACAAAGTCCAACTAAACCAGACCGCGCTATGCACCGACATGGCGCGAACCAACCAAATCAAAATCAAACTTTCTAGAACACGAGTCAATTACTCATCACAAACATGGGGACACATCCACATGGTCTCTCACATGTGTCATCTCCAAGATTGATCTAAGGCTTAGATATTTTCAATTAAAGATCAAGCCAGAGGATATTCCAAAGACTGTATTCACCACCCATTATAGTTTGTATGAGTACATCGTAATGTCATGCGGATTTATCAATGCTCCTGCTAACTTCATGAATCTTTTAAATAAGATTTTATGGAGTATTCAGAAAAGTTCATGGTGGTCTTCATCAATGATATTCTCATCTATCACAAGAATGAGAAGAGCACGAGAAACACTTGTGTATGGTGCTCGAGAAACTTCAGGAACATCAAGTATACGCACATTTAGTAAGTATGTGTTTTGGCTATAGGAAGTTGGCTTCCTAGGCCACATTCTTTTTGATGAGGCATTGTCATGGATCCTAGCAAACTACATGATGTACTAGCTTGGAGTCAGCCCTGCACCATTCCTGAAGTTTGGAGTTTTCTAGGTCTAGACGAATACTATCGCTAGTTCATCGAGAATTTCTCCAAAATTTTAAGACCAATGAATCAGCTTCTAAAGAAGAAGAAGTTTGAGTAGTCATCTTCCTATGAGGAGAGCTTCCAAGAATTGAAGAAGAGGCTCACAATAGCCCCAGTGCATGTATTGCCTAATCTACACAAAAGTTCTGTTTGTGTATTATGATGCATCTCGTCGCGGCCTCAATTGTGTATTAATGCAAGAAGGCACAGTTGTGACTTATGCCTCATGTCAATTATAAATCCATGAGGCAAATTATCTGACTTATGACTTGGAATTGGTAGCTATGGTAAATGCTCTCAAGATCTGGAGGCATTATCTCATCGGAAATCAGTGTGACATCTATACCAATCACAAAAGCTTGAAGTATTTCTTCACACAACCAGATCTGAATCTGAGGCAAAGAACATGGCTTGAATTGATCAAAGATTGATCTTGACATCTATTACCACCACGGTAAAGCTAACATTGTAGTCGATGCTCTCAGTTGAAAGCTCCATTACATTGATGCATCAGTTAAAGCCAGTCATCCGACGTCACATGGAGAGTTTTGGAGACTCAACCTAGAGGAGGTTGGGGAGGGTTTTCTTGGTGCCCTAGTGCTGCAACCTACCCTCGAATCTCATATCAAGGCCACTCAACTTGAAGATCTAGCTATCACCAAAATCAAGTGTGATTTGTAGAACAGCGAGAAATCAGAGTTCTCCAAAAGTATGAGTGGGGTGGTTATGCATGGGTAGCAGCTTTATGTCCCAAATAACTAAGAAATCAAGGAGCTAATCCTCAGGGAAGCCCATGATTCACAGCTCTTCATTCATCCTGGGAGTATGATGATGTATTAGGATCTGTGGAAATGATTTTAGTGGCCCGGTATAAACAAGGACATCGCCGCACATGTTGATGTTTGTGATGTATGCCAAAGAATGAGGGCAGAGCACCAATGACTAGTGGGATTGCTCCAACCTTTGAAGGTTCTTGAGTGGAAATGGGATGACATCGGTATGCATTTCATTACCAGCTTTCCAAAAACCCAAAACGGGCATGACTCGATATGGGTTATTGTTGACCGCTTGACTAAAGTGGCCCATTTCATTCCAGTGAGCACCACATATCATGGAGCTAAGCTTGCCAAGCTCTACATAAAGAAGCTTATGGGAACTGAGCTATTCTTTAGCACATTCCACCCACAAATAGGAGGCCAAACTGAGAGGACAAATTTAATTTTGGAGGATATGTTAAGAGCATGTGTGCTATCCTATAGCACGAATTAGGAGAAATGCTTGGCATTCACCGAGTTTTCTTATAGCAATAACTTCAAACAAGCCTCCAAATGTATCCGTTTGAAGCACTTTATGGGAGGAAGTATAGAACACCTCTTTTCTACTCTAAGGTCAGTGAAAAATAATTCTTTGGATTGGCTATTATCCAAGGGGAGAATAAGTTGATGCGATAAAAAGCCAAATTGAGTTTTACTCATCACAAACATGGGGACACCTCCACATGGTCTCTCAATCTCTCCCTTAATGAGTATATTGACAAACACAGAAAAAGCGCAAAGTTGAGTTTGTTTGAATAAAAAGTTGAGTCACACATGGTCTAAAAGAATAACAAGGAAGGAACCAAGACCATGTTGACAAAGGAGCAAAAGAAAGAGCAAGTTTTTCTCAAAAGCTCCCAGTTTTCCCCTTGAAATGGCTTTGTTGTGGTTACAGACCAAACAGAGAGAGAGGTATGGTAGTGGAGAGTTAGGTGAGCAATGCTTAGGGTTTCCCCCATGGCCTGGATGATATATATATATACTCACATGGGGAGTGTTTTACAATAATACCCTTACATTCATGGGCCTTACAGCTTTCTAACAGGCCGACTGGGCTTAGGTGGGGCAACCCCTACAACAGGAGCCTCTCATGGTGACGGGCTTCATGGGTCGAAACCATGTTGCCGAGCCATTTGGCCCCCTCCGTCCCTGCGGTATGTGAGCTTCGATGACCTTGGACAGAACCGTTGCTTGCTGGTGTGGCCTATCTTCGCACGAGGGATATGGAACCGGATTGGTTATCGAGGGCATCTTCGATCTTGGAGCCCTTTAGCCGTGGAGTCGAAGGTGCCGGCGAAGTCGCCTGAGTGAGTCGAAAGTGGAGTGAAGTCTGGCTCCTCTAGCGGACGCATCCGAGGGTTACGCCGCATCCCCGGGGCCTTTTCGACCAGCGCTTCTCGGGGCATCGGAACATGTGTCGAAGCTTGCTTGGGACACCATGCGCTATCAGGGGCCGCCTTGGAGGAGGCGTGTGCGCGCGACCAGGCGACGGGTGCCGTACGCGTCTTCCCGAGGGTGCGGGACATGTGGCCTGGTGAGACAGGTATGGCATGCGCATACGTGAACACGACTCCCCGCCTCTCGCCGGCTGATCTTCCACCGGTTGAACTTCTGCCGGTTGAACGTCTGCCAGTTTGGCTGTTCCCAGCCGAGGGTTTGCGGGTATATAAGTGCCGCTACCACAGCATCGCCCTTCCGCATCCTTGGCTTTTCGCTCTATTGCTCCCTGCTCGGGCGGGCCGCGTTCCTGTATGTGATGGCAAGGTTTGACCTGTTCTCACAAGTAGGCCTGCTTGGGTTCATCCGTGTTCTTCGATCGCGTCAATTGGCGCTACTATCAAAGAATGTTGATGGACTGAAGGTGGCCTATTTATGAGAACAAGTCAAAACTTGTTGTAAATCAGTATTCGCGCTCCCCGAATGTGGGGAGCACAGACAGTTGGATCCCCACCGGTTGGGGCTGTGAGGTTGTTGCGCGAACTTCGAAGCCACAGTGGCCGTCGGCACTGCTCTGCGGGTCTGGAGATCGAGGGGCCACATCGTATCCCATGGCCTGGGGATTGTGCTGTGTTGGCATTGCGTGTTAGACCGGCGTCTGCACGTCTCCGGACTCCGCCCGGCAGCCTGCGAAGTCGAAGCCGAATCTGCACCTTACCGAATTCCGCGGGTATTATTTGTGAGATGTTAATTGCGCGAAGATATTTTAGAATGTTGGGAGCAGGACGCGAAGCTGCCCCCCATGTGCGAGGCCGAGCCGGATGCCCAACTGGACCCCGCGAGTATGGGCTGAAGTGTGTGCCGAAGCCGACCCGCGCAATCGAAGTCGAGGTGGTCTTCGAGCTCGCCGTGTAAACTTGTGAAGACGCAGCGAGGTGCCTCTTCGCGGAGATGGAGCTGAAGGCAGAGCCGGAGTCGTTCTGCGGAGGCGGAGTCCCCGCCGAAGTTGAAGCCGAGGTTGACTGGTCGATGGCCAACTGATATTGTATTGATGGCCCTGAGACTCGTGTCGACGTCAGAGGATACGCCACGTCGTGCGACCTGCATTCATTCCCGAGGAAGCATACGCATGGTAGGATGCGATTGGCGCGTCGTGCGCTATCAAGCTATCGCACGACCACGGTCGTGCGTCCGTTTCTAACAAAGCACGACACGCGTGGGCGGCTGCGCCGCTTCGACTTCAATCGTGGGGAGGCAAGCGGTTCGTCTCCCGCCGGTTACGCTTACCAGCGGTGCGGGAGATAAAGGGGCTTTAAATACCCCTGTGGCACCGCGTCTACGCTCTCCTCCTCACACCTCCTTGTCCCTTTTCCTGCGCCCTGTGCTCTCGCCTTTTTTGCCACCGCGCAACCCCCATCGTCGTCTAGTTCTCGGAGAACAATGGCTCCCGACGAAGAACGCGCTCAACAGGCCGGCGGTAGCACCCCATCCCGGTAGTCGCCGCTACTCGAGGTGGAGTACACGTTCGAGGGGCGTGAGTCATCGTTGGTAGACAAATGGTGGGTGGCGATGGAGAAAATGGAAGGTCCATGTTCCCGCGTCTTGGGCTCGACGCTTGCAACGAAGGAGACGATCCGCACCCTGCTGCGCGAAGGGAAGCTGTCGGACCGCCATGAGGTGCGACTGCCTGCCAGCGACGAGACAGAACTGCACCTTGAGAAGTCGGAGGCGATCGTCTTCGTCGCTTACTTTGAAGCCGGGCTTCGCATCCCGGCCGCCATGATTGTCGGTGACGTCTTGCGAACCTTCGGGCTTGAGCTGGTGCAGATGACTCTGAACACGATAGTCCGCCTTGCCGTGTACAACTGGGCCCTGCGTACGGAGGCATGCTGGCCCAGCACCTCGCTGTTCGTGTTTCTCCACGACGCACGGTGTCAACCGAAGAAGCGGAGAGACCGAACGTTTTCCAACTTCGGCAGCATCAACTTCGTCCTGAAGTTGCCGTGCGGGAATATCTTCCCTGCCAACTCGACTCGGGCGAAGTGGAAGCCGAACTGGATGAAACGGTGGTTTTACCACCGTGTGGCGAGCGGTAGCGGCCTCGAGTGCTCGGGCCGGCCGGTGGTGTTTAATACCACGCCTGGCACGCCGATCGACGATGAGGACAGGAGGAGGGTGTGGAGGCTTGTGGGGATCGCCGCCCGCTTCAACATGTGCGACCTCGCCGAGGAGTTCGTCATGTATGGCGTGGCGCCGCTTACCGACGGGTGGCGCATCACACCTGGGGGCCTTCGGCGCAACAATGTCCGCCCGTCCGTGTCCTCGCTGCCGAGGCCCTCCGACCCTCGTAAGTCTTGGTGGAGCCTTGCTTTTACCTTTCCCCCTATTGGGTTCCGCCTTTTTAACTCCGCCTCTTCTCACCTATAGGGCCTCTCCTGGGGGACGCGGAGCGTGCAGTGGGCGTGTTCTTCGGACCGTATACGGCCAAGGAGCACGACTTGCGTGCAGCTGCGACCGCGGAGGCGAAGCTGGGGTGGATAAACCGTGTGTGCGAAGCCCTGAGCATTGGCGTGCCAGAGCGCGCCACTCTGGCCTCGAGCCAACCTCGCTGCCGAGACGACGATGTCAAGGGGAAAGCTAGCTAATGAAGTGAGGGACTCCCCCACTTTTAAGTTAGGTCCCTTGCCCTTCCACAACCAACATGGGACTATTCCAACAATCTCCCCCTTCACACATTGGTGTCCCTCAGCCCTTCACCGCCCCTTCACCGTACCCCGACAGTCCCTCAGGGTCCCTTCACCGTACACCGACGGTCCCTCGGGGTCACAGTCCATCAGGCGTTCACACACTAGTGTCCATTGGGTCAGAGATGTTAGAACCGGGCTCTGATACCACTTGTTGGATCGTAAGGGCCTTCTCACCCCAAAAGCTAGCCAATGAGGTGAGGGACTCCCCCACTTTTAAGTTAGGTCCCTTGCCCTTCCACAACCAATGTGGGATTATTCCAACAATAACATCGATAGACCATGTGGAGGTGACCCCGTGTGTGTGATGAGTAATTGACATCTATTTTAGGAAAGTCGAGTTTGGTTTGTGTGGTTTGGACCATGTCGTTGCACGGTGCAATCGGTTTCGGTCGGACTTGGTCAAACTTGGTCGAAGTGCTTAGGATGCCTATTCTCTTGATTCAACAGGTTTGGGCTTTTTCATGCTTAAGATTTCTCTTAATGCTATTGTTGATTACATTATGTCGAGCGGTGCTATGTGATGTATTTCTTGTCTGTGATGGCTGCAGGACATCGAGGCGGAGTCATGGCGAGACACGGGATGACCAGACTAGGCGCAGGTGGTGCCGAGGTCAGAGCGGTCGAGGTGTGCCGAAGACGGCGAGAGCTCGAGGTGGCTGTGAGGCTTGGAAGGCAAGGAATGAGGAAGCTTCCCAGAAGGTGCACGAGGGGCGTTTTGGTGAATACGCATAGCTGCACTAAAGGAAGTGGATTTTGGATAAAGCATTGGAGTTGTTAGAGGCTTAATGGGCAAAGCATGTTGCAAACCCATTAGTGAGAGGCTATAAAAGGAGGAGTGTCTCCTGCATGTTTAAGGGCTTGGGAGAAACGTTAGAGGCTTTAGAGGAGTTGGTATTTGCTTTGTGCTTTCAGTTTTGGAGTTGTTGGGAGATGGCAGAGGGTTGTTTTGCTTGTCTCCCGTAGGTTTCCTGTTCTTGTGTTCTTCTCTTCATGTGTGTTTGAGAGGGCATGAATTTTTGATCTTCCAATCATGTATGGGGATGAAGTGGTTGTAAACCTTACTCTCTTGTAATCATCGCTCTCTATGCCTCAATATATGCTTGAGATGTTTTGGTTTCATGTGTTTCTCTGATGGTTATTTCGTTTTTATTCTCCTCGTTTCAGCTCTCTGTTCTTCTCCTCTCTTATGGATTTGAGTTTGATCTTGCTCAAGAACTCCCAAAATGAGTTGCTCTATGATGGGAAAATATTCATGGCTATATGATCTTTCCATTTTCTAGAGCATGTGGTAGTTTCAATGTCTCCTGTTAATTTTGAATCCTTCGTTAGATTTCCTCTGTTAAACACTGTATCTAGGGTTTTATGTCAGGGTGTTTGATTCTCTTGATTCCCCTACATGAGATTGCTTGAGTTTTCTATTTGCGAGTCCTGAGATCATTGCTAATCTTTTTGCAAAAGATCAAGATCAAAAGATCAAAGATTGGCCAGCAATTTAGAAATCAGTATTACTTTTTGTAACTTTTCAGTTTTTGGCTAAAATTTCAAATTCTTGCTTAGTTGATGAATTCCTCTGTTCCAAAAGAGCTTGATGCTATTTAGAACATATTCTTGCACTTCTGGATTGAAGAGAACAGAGAAAAACCACAAATTTCATTGAATTGGTCAAGTCCCTGAATTTTTCAGGCTGCAGTCTGCTCTGTCCTCGAGCCTCCCGGTCAAACCGGAAACCCTAGAGGTCGGACCGGATTTTTGCCTCCGATCAGACTAGACATTCAATGGCGGTCAGACCGGCTTCACCCGGGCAGTCTGACCGGTGGAAGGCTGGCGGTTAGACCGGACATAACCCACCAGTTTGACCGGCCCCCCTTTGCAGGCTATGCTATTTTCTTGGTTTTTCTCCGGTGTGCCTTCTAGGTTTTTCATCTTAATACCTTGTCTACTTCTCTAGCTGTTCTTCATGTCTTTCCAGTAACCACATGACCTTATTTTCATAGCTTCTAATAGCTATTGGAAAGAATCCAGTTGTGGATACTTTTAGGGGGAAAATTTGAAAGCAACATTCACCCCCCTCTGTTGCCGATTTCGATCCAACAATTGGTATCAAAGCCAGTTAGCTCTTCCTCATAGATCTTAACCGGTCTCTAGAGCCATGGCGACAGATAAGAACTCGACCAAGCCCCCGATCTTCGATGGGATCGACTATCCCTTCCGGAAGAGTCGGATGGAGACCTACATCCAGGCTCAGGGCTATGCCATCTGGCGGAAGGTCAAGGTCTGGTATACTGTTTCTGCCGATGAGAACATTAATGCCGGAAACATGGCTGATGTTGAGGTGAATGCTAAGTAAGGAACATCATAATTTAGGGTCTGAGCAGAAGCGAGTTCGATCGCATCTCTCATCTGACGTTGGCCTTCGACATCTGGGTGACCCTCGATACATACCATGAGGGCACCACCCAGATCAAGATGGTTCGACAAGACCAATTCAAGCGAGATTACAACAAGTTTGAAATGCTCGCTGGTGAGTCCCTCGATGAGTGCTTTGCGCGTTTCCATAAGATTTTGAGCAACCTTCGAGCGGTCGGTCCCACATACCACTACCATCAAGACACCACCGATCTTTCGACCTTGACTCTTGACACCTTGTACTCACGCCTCAAGACTCACGAGATTGACATAGTCTCTCGTAGGTCAAAGTCGCAGTCGATGGCCTTAGTCACCGATCCCAGTCTAGTTTCTGGACCTTCTTCCGAGTCGATTTGTGGATTCTCTCTAGCTGCCCTCTGTGACATAACTGATGATCAGTTAGAGTAGCTACCAGAGGACCAGTTAGCCCTTCTAGCCAGAAAGTTTTCCCACGCGTACAAGAGGGTGAGGGATCGAAAGAGGAGTGACCCGATAATTTGCTTCGAGTGTGGTGGCCCCAACCACATTCGGGCGAATTGCCCCAAGCTGGGGAAAGGAAAGAACGACTACGGCGGCATGAGCAAGAATGACTACATCGACAAGAACCGCAACAAGAAGCCCCTAGATCATGCCCAAGCAAGAAGAAGTTTTGCGACCTTGGCAAAGCCAAGAAGCTCTTCCATCGCGTCCTCACCACCTTCGACGACCTCGACCTCAGCGAGGTGGAGGGGTGGAGCGACGACGATGGGAAGGACGAGCAAGATCCCAAGGGCGGCGATGACTTCTCTAGCATGTGCTTCATGGCCCTTGAGGGCGACGTAAGCGACAGCAAGCTTTACTCCGACTCCGACGAGGTATACCCCTCATACGACCAGCTTAATGATGCTTTCCTTAAGCTAGGTAAATTTCATGCTAGATCTAGAGCTGGGTGTAGCGAGTTGGAGAAGGAAGTAGATAGATTGTCACGAGAGCTTACTTCACTTATATCTGCTCCCTCCCGTGATAAATGTGATACATGCTCTGCCTTGCTTGATGACATGGAGAAATTAAGGACCTCTCATGATAGCATGTCTTCCGAGCTGACATGCTTAAAGTGGAGAATGTTAGTCTTTTGGCCGAACTAGAGATGAGTAGGACTGTTGCTCCTTCATCTACTGTTGTTGAGACTACATCTTGCACCTCATGTGAGGATAAGGACAATGCGTTTAGAGGTCTTTATACCATGCTTATTGATCTGCCCGAGACTTGTGAAAGTTGTAATAATTTGAAGATGAACCTAAAAAGGGCAGATCATAAAATTGCTGAATTACAAGTTTTTCTGTTAGAGCCCATAGCTTCATGCGTGAATTATCCCAAACTGACTACTGAGCTTGAATCTGTTTCCAAACAGTTTCAAGAGATGGTTGATAACAACAACAAATTGGCTCAATATGCTTCTAAAGATCTTGTTAGCTCACCATGCAATAATTGTGACAAACTAAAATCTGACTTGATTGCATTGGTCGAAAAATGTGTGAAGCTGACTAAAGACCTTCTAGAGAAGCCACCATCATTTGTTTGTAATGTGTGTGCTAATGTGGGGGAGAAGCCCAAGGGTAAGGTTGTTGGATTGAAATCGGCGACAGAGGGGGGGTGAATGTCACCTTCAAATTTCCCCCTAAGTACCAGAAAAATGTTCCTCTCCTATAGCAACAAATGCTATGAAGAGGCAGTTTAGGCTCACTGGAGACTCAAATACACAGAGAGAGAAGACAAGGCATAAATACTAAAAAGATGCAACAAAAATATCAATGAACAGAGAACCAACAGCAGCAAGAAACCCCTGGCCGGTCTGACCGCAATGGGTAAGGCGGTCAGACCGCTCCCCTAACGCCGGTTGGACCGCCCACAGACCTCCGGTCAGACCGGCTTTGCCTGAGCGGTCTGACCGCAATAGACCAAGCGGTCTGACCGGGCTGAGAAGACAGAGGCCCGACTAAAAACCTGATTGCGCAGAATTACTGAAAAAGCACTGATTTCAGGTAGATTGTTGTATCTCTGCTGATTCTTTCTGGTCAAGAGAGCAAAAACATATTCTAAACATCATTAAGCTCCTGAAAACCAAGGATTTCATCAAGAGGGCTAGGAATTTAGGATTTTTACCAACATCTGTAATTTTCTACAGACCATGAGCAAATCCCAAATTACTCAGAAATCTCTCAATCTTTGCTTAGGAGCTTTTGCAGGAAGATCAACAATAACCTCAGGACTTGCTAACAAAAAGCTCAAGCCATCTTATGAGAAGAACTGAAAGAATCAAGAACCCCTGTCTCAAAACCCTAGAAACTGAAAAACACAGAGCAAAATGACGAGGGCTTGAAAGATCACAAAAACCTTTGGATCCTCAGTTTGATCTCAAAAATGGAATGGCCAAATGGCCTTGAGTCTTTCCCATCACAGAGAGATCAAGAATCAGCTAGAGGATCAAGGATTCAACTCAAGAACTCAAGAAAACCTAACAAAAACAGAAAATTTCAGAAATTGACAAACATCCAATATGAGCAAGAAAATGAAGACAACCCATCACGATCCTTCTCATTGATGTTGAGGAAGAGAGATGAATGATTGTACAGGGATTACAACTCTCTCCTCACACAAATCTCTCAAGAACTCATCACTGCATTCAAACACACAGAGGAAGACAAGAAAACAACGAAGCTCTGCCCTCTCCTACCAACCCTCACCAACTAAAGAAAAAGATACAAAGCAAAACAACCTCAAAGCATGAAGACTACATGCAGGAACCTTCCTCCTTTTATAGCCTCTCACTAATGGGTTGATGCTCTCTTTTCCCACTAAGCCTCCACCAACTCTAGTGCTTTATCCATAATCCACTTCCTTTAGTGCAGCTTTGCGTATTCCCCAAAACGCCCCTCGTGCACCTTCCGGGAAGCTTCCTCGTTCCTTGCCGTCCAAGCCTCGCAACCACCTCGAGTCTTCGTCGTCTTCGACACATCTGACCGTTCTGACCTCGGCACCGCCCGCGCTTAGTTTGGTCATCCCGTGCCTCGCCACGACTCCGCCTTGACGTCCTGCAGCCATCACAGACAATAAACACATCACATAGCACCGCTCGACACATGTAAGCATAAATAGCATCAATGAACCATACTCAGGCATGAAATCGCCCAAACGACCAATCGGGAAGACGAATATGCAATAAGACCGTCTAACCATACCCGACTGCGCCAAATGCCGACCTGGCACAAATCACTCAAACCAAACTCAATCTTTGCAACAAACTTGTCAATTACTCATCATAAACATGTGGTCACCTCCACATGGTCTCTCAATCTCCCTCTTGATGAGTATATTGACAAACCCAGAAAAAGCATAAAGTTGAGTTTGAAAAAGAAAGTCAAACATGGTCTAAAAAATGATGCTAATGACCATGTTGACACAAAGAGCAAAAGAAAGAGCAAGTTTTCCTCAAGGCTCCCAAAAAGGCTTTTTCTCTCACTATTCTCCCCCTTTTGGCAATAAACACATCAAGGATGCAAAAGAGATAATAAGGCATGATGGTAGTTGAAATGGCTGAAGTGTGTTTATTTTAAGCATTTAGAGCCATGAAGATTATCCAAAATGACCATATGAGAATTACATCAAGCCATAACACATAAGTACGCTATCAAGATCATGACAATGCATGTATAGACAAGCTAAGCCAAATAAGTCATAATCTGAAAATTAATCGAATTTCTTAGCATGTCAAGTCAATTATGATTATAGTCTAGCTAGAGGTATCCAAAGATGATGCAGGCCATGTCAATAGTCTAAGTGGAACCATGAAGCTAGTATTGAGTCAATTGAGAGTGCTGCAAGTTCAAGTACTTGTAAGTTTTGTAATTTTAGCAAATTGAGCACAATTGACATGGTTTTCTTTATAAATCTTATGTTTATTTCCAACTAGATTTTTAGTCATGTGCTAGATCTCAAGCCTTATGCGACCACTCCAAGCTAGAAGCTTAGGGCCTGTTTGGGACTGCTCCACTCCAGATTTTGCAGCTCCGCTCCACCTTTGTCTTGCCAAACACTTCCAGCTCCTAAAACTCTGCTCCAAGAAAAAGGTGGAGTTGAGGACCAACTCCACGTTTTTTGTGGAGCACCTCAAGGGGTACTCCAGGATTTAGACTTTTGTACTCTCTCATGGAGTTGGGATAAAATTACCCACCACTGCCATTACACAGTTCCCCTCCGTACCGATTCGATCTTTTCTTCTCCTCCCCACCTACCCGTGCCGCTCGTCTCCTCCTCCCCCGACCCGCGCCAGTCGTCTCCTCCGCCCCCCACCCGCGTCGCTCCACTCCTCCCCACCCGCCCGCGCCGCTCCTCTCCGCCTCCCCCGATCCGCGCCGCTCGTCTCCTTCGCCCCCCACCCGCGCCGCTCCTCTCCTCCTCCCCCGACCCGCGCCGCTCGTCTCCTCCGCCCCCCACCCGCGCCGCTCCTCTCCTCCGCCCCCCACCCGCGCCGCTCCTCTCCTCCGCCCCCCCTCCCGCGCCGCTCCTCTCCTCCGCCCCCACCCGCGCTGCTCCTCTCCTCCGCCCCCACCCGCGCCGCTCCTCTCCTCCGCCCCCCTCCCGCGCCGCTCCTCTTCTCCGCCCCCACCCGCGCCGCCCCTCTTCTCCGCCCCACCCGCGCCACTTCTCTTCTCCGCGGGCGCGGAACCACCAGCGACGCTCCGGCGAGGTGATGGCTGGGATGGATCTGTCAAGTTCTTGCTCGTGCCGATCCGATGCTGAAGAGGTTCGAGCAGTGGATGAGCAAGCATGGTCGTGCCAATGCCTGAAGAGAATATATGTTTATGCTAATATGTGTATCTTTATGCTATTATGCTAATATGTGTATCTGACACAAATATATGTTTTGGTTTTGGGTAAATCATAGGTGACAATGCCTGAAGAGAATGGTGCCACTCTACAAAAAAGCATGGATTGGAGGAAGGAGCAGCGGTGCCGGTGAAGAACCAAGGGAATTGTGGTGACTGACATGCTGACTTTGCCTCTATTGTTTCCCTTTATTGTTGTGTATTGCTTGGTTGTATATATGCCTGTATGGTAGAATTGAAATGATGCTCTCTGCAGACCTGAGGAATTTGGGGGCTTAGGGTATTCTTAACACAAGATTGATAATTATTTGCCTTGTGATCAAACATATCTTAGTCAATGGGGAGAAAGCACGTCACGAGAACATTGGTTCCAGTGTACAATGGTCAGATTTTTTCTGCCAATTGTGCTGTCCAGAAACGTAATATCTCCTTATGGGTTGTCTTATAGGATGTATTGCACGCATTTTGCACGCAATCTTATAGGCTGTATTGGATGTTCTGTTTCGTTAACATTTTAGTTCACATGTTGGCACGCACAAATCGGTTATGCTAATTGATGTTACCTATGCTATTTTTTGGCGGTAGTTATGTATGTTGTCATTGTGATCCACCCATTTAGCGATCGAGCTTTCAGAGAATACTTTGGGCAATAAATTAATGTAAACCTTGCGATTATCATTAACAGATCAAGTGCTAAAGTCAATGTGATGTTGAAACCTTTCAGGGGATATTTACGAGCATGCCGTCGTTTTGAGTGTGAAAATTGAAGATCAAGATGCATTTGAAAGGGACTTCTGCCAGCTTAAACCTTATTACATGGATACATGGTTAGTTCCTTACTTCCTTTTTACCACTTTATCAGTTCTGTTTGCTGTCTATGCATTGTATAGCCTGTCATTTCAATGCATGTACCAATCAGTAAGTACAAATGAAAGAAGTATTATTTGCCAAAACAGTTAGGTAAGTGCAGTTCTGTTACTGCTGCTGCCCCTAATTCGATTTGTTGATTTACTCCTTATGCAGTTCCTCACTGTGATTTTGCTCTGCTCTTGCAGAGATGAAATAGCTGGATGCAGCGAGAAGGGATATGATTATTTGTCAATAAGTGATGCAAAACAAATGCTGATGTTCAGCTCTGACCAAGAAGCTTCTTGTCCTGTCAAAATGTGTAGTGTTCATGGCAATGCAGTGTCAAGAACTGCAAAATTGCATACAAAATAGCTACTAGAAGTTGTTTTTGCCTTTTATATAGTTCAATGTATGAAATTTGGGTGTTGTAAACGAGCTTGTTTATCTTTGATGAGTAGTTTGGGATGATTCTGGACATATTGTTACAAATTATCATGGTATGGCAATCAGATGAGTATATGTTCATGATGGCAGTGGTTGGCAATGTTGGTATATTGTTACAAATCAGATGATTAGTTTCTCTAGCTTGGAGCTAGAATTATGTATCGGAACACTTGCATTCGTAGTCATTTTGGTTTAAACTACTCTCTAGTTATCTATGGACAATTATTTGTATTCGAATGATGGACTTTGTTAATTATCTATCATGCACGTTGCAATTTATGGGACAAAAGGATGGAATTATTTGACCAAAATATTTGGTTTTTGGTTTTCTCAAATAAATTAATTGTGATTATAATATTTTTCATCATATTTCAATTGGTAACAAAAAATATTCAGTTACATATGCTCCGCAGACATTAAAACATACACCAAACATCATTCAGGGGCACATTGGACCTTTCTCAAGGAAACCTCACATTCCTGGACTTGGAGCTAGGCTGCGTGCCAAACAGGACCACCTGCTCCAGGAACTCCAAAGTGGAGCTGCTCCATGGTGGAGTTGGTGGAGCAGAGCTGAAAAACCTGGGCAGAGCAGTCCCAAACAGGCCCTTAAGAAGATAGTCTTGGTCATCCAAAAATCCCCTTGAGTTCATGCCTAGTGCAATGGCAAGCAGTCTCATGAGAAAGAATTGGTGAGATCAGTTTTTTCGCACAAAAGAGATCTTTTTGCTTACCTAAAAATTGTACCAACGAATGCTTTATCAAGAAACTAACATAGTTCAATCTAAAGCTCAACAAAGATTCAAGACTCAACTCAGCCTATTTGACATGGCATGAATCATAAGAGGATAACTAAAGGCAGACTAGTCTCAAGAGCTAACATGACATGTTTTAATTCAAGTTGAGCATTTTAATCAACCTATCATGGCAAAGACTTGACTACACATATAAAGTCATGATATATCTAGCAAATAAGCATAGATCATGACAAGATGTAAAGCATTATAAACATGTCATAAATGGATAATAATCAAGGCTCCATGTAGGTATATTACAATGCAGAATGACATGCAAGAAAATCCAGCTCCCCCTCAACATGTGATGCAGCTTTTAGTTCAAGTTGAGTTATGTCAACATTAAGATCTAGAAGCTCCCAAATGAACTCCCCCTGAACCAAAGCAATAAATACGAGAAGCTGGGAAGAAAAACAGAAAAGGCAGTCCTTAATGCATAGATAAGATATAGAGGATACTATGGCTCAGACTGACTCTCATCTACCTCATATGACTCTAGGACTATCAACTGATCATCTAACACACTAAGGAGCAAACACATACCCTGTCTACCCGAGGGTGGCCCAACCCTCGCTAGAACCTATAAGAAGTGAGTGAGCTCAACCTAGTGAGAAGAGAAACAGCTAATAAGCAGCATCCTAGAATCACAAGATGAGAGAAAGAAGTCTAAACAACTAGACAAGAGAAACACTCTAATCTATGCTAGAAGAACTAACCTCAATGCACCCATATGCAATGCAACAGAAAAGAGTAAGAGCATAATAAACAAGATATATCAATGAAGCACAAAACTCCTCCTCACAACAGTCCATAAGGACAAACCACCCCAAGCTCTCCCCGCAAGCTGAAAACCTAGAGCTGTCCAAAGGCTTGGTAAAGATATCAGCCAACTGGTGGTCACTCTCCACAAACTAGAGCACTATGTCACCCTTCTCCACATGGTCTCGAAGGAGTTGATATCGGATATCAATATGCTTGGTCCGAGAATGCTGCACTGGGTTCTTAGCAATGTTTATCGCATAAGTGTTATCACAAAAGAGTGGAACACTGTCGATAACTAACCCAAAGTCCCGCAGAGTCGAGACCATCCAAAGTACCTGGCTGCAACAACTGGCGGCAGAAACATACTCGGTTTCTGCGGTGGACTGTGCAATACCAGACTGCTTCCTAGAAGACCACAAAACAAGAGAAGTGTCAATGAATTGACAGGTGCCAGAAGTGCTCTTCCTATCTATCCTACATCCAGCAAGGTCTGCATCCGAATAGGCTCTCAAGGAAAGACAGGACGAGTAAGAGTACCAGATACCATAGTCAATGGTAGCTCGAAGGTACCGAAGGATGCGTTTCATCGCCTGGCGGTGAGATACGCGAGGAGAAGCCTGAAACTGAGCACAAAGACACACAGCTAAGTGTATGTCCGATCTCGAGGCAGTGAGGTACAAGAGGGAGCCAATCATGCTACGATATTCCTTCTTATCAACTGGCTCGCCGTCCTCATGATAGGAACAGGGTCCCGATGTTCCAACAGGTTCTGGATATGTTCGATTTGGTGGAGGCGCGATACAAATCGATCCGGCTTCCGAACGACACGTTCCAAACCCCGCAATCGCAGCACCACGTCTCCTTAGGTTATCAACCGTGCGCGGCCCGGTTGACCTCGCCAAGAAGGCTAATCCTCGCCTGCGAGTCGAAGAACACAAGCAAGAACAAGGAAGAACACAAATGAATTGCGGATGTATTGATGTAGCACTCGAAGTTGGGGTCTCACAAACCGATGAACGGCGAAACTGTTCAAAGACAGAATTAATCTAAGCAAAAACCCAACCCTAATGGTGGGGGTGGCGGCTGGATATAAAGGATTAAGGGGCGTGCAAAACCCCTGGACGCGCCCTAATGGGCTCCAACACGATACAAAGCCGAAAGGCCCAAAAGACAGTGGCGCAACACCGTGACAGATTCTGAATGCCCACTTGTTTTGACGATTCCCGTTGACTCAGAAGGAATTTTGACATGGGACTGGATCCATTCGAAAAGTAGTCTTCGCAGCTTTCCATACATATGTAGAACGTCCAAAACAAAGTCCGGATGCGATCTGGGCGTCCGTTTTAGTGCGGCCTGGTCCTGGACTCCGAATTGGATTCGAAGTCGGTTTGAGTTGGGCCTCCAACATGATTCGACCGCCTTTGCTGGACTTGTGCGCCTCGTAGCCCTTCTCCAAGTAATTCCAGGTCCTCTCCATGGTTCCTAATCATAATTAAATCATTAGGTAGCAATCGATTCTCAAATGAACAAAAAGAAGTACTTAGGAACGAGCTCACCTGTAAATTCAATTGTCGGGCGCGAGCTCTAGTGATTGGTCCTTGAATGTCAAGTGGAGTAGTGTTGTGTGTATCCGAAGAAGTGATGTCCTCATCACCTCATCTGGGTCAAGAGATGTTGTGGACGCCATGGGAGTTGACACGAGCTTACCATCACTCATGTCAAAGCGTCTCAGGAGGTCACGAGTGTACTTGCCCTGATGCAAGAAAGTACCCTCCCGAGTCTGCTTGATCTGGAAGCCAAGGAAGAAGGTCAACTCACCCATCATACTCATCTCAAACTCGGTGCTCATGACATCCGAGAACTGTGACACAAGAGTATGAGAAGAGCCACCAAAGATAATGTCATCCACATAAATCTGGACGAGCAGTATGTCAGTGCCATGCCGGCGAATAAACAAGGTCTTATCCACCTTACCCATCTCAAAACCATGACTCAACAAATAGGACTTAAGCCTCTCATACCAAGCTCTAGGGGCCTGCTTAAGTCCATACAAAGCTTTGGAAAGCTTGTAGACATGGTTTGGGTATTGGGGTTCTCGAAACCTGGAGACTATCTCATATAGACTTCTTCCTCAATAAAACCATTGAGAAAAGCACTTTTGACATCCATCTGGTAAAGCTTGAAACCCTTAGAAGCTACAAAAGCAAGCAGGATTCTAATGGCTTCAAGTCTAGCTACAGGGGCAAAGGTCTCCTCAAAATCTAGACCCTCAACCTGGGAGAAGCCCTGAGCTACCAGTCTAGCCTTGTTTCGAATGACTACCCTATCCTTACTCTACTTGTTCTTGAACACCCACTTAGTCCCAATAACATTGTGACCTCGAGGGGGCTCAACAAGCGACCACACCTTGTTTCTCTCAAAATTTTCTAACTCTTCATGCATGGCATTGACCCAAGACTCATCAGAAAGAGCTTGACTAACATCTTTGGGCTCAAAGGTGGCAACAAAGGTAGAATGGAGACAGAAATGAGACATGCCAGACTTTGAGCGTGTGACTCGCTCAAAGAGGTCTCCAATCATCTGCTCGGAAGGATGGTCTTTTTGAATATGTCGGGGGGGCTCCTGGATGAGAAGAAGAAGTGGCATCTACCTCATGAGCTGACGAGGTAGGAACATAGCCACTAGCTCTAGAGGAAGCACAAGGCATGGGCTGATCGCCTAGAGGTGCAGTGGAGGAAGACACCTCAAGGGGCGGATCAGGAACTGGATTGGGTAGACAATCCTCATCTTCATCGTCCTCATCATCCACAAAGATGGGCTCGGACTGCTCTAAAGAACCTGAGATATCGGGCCTGGTCCCCGGACTGGCCTCGTCGAAGGTCACCTCACAAGTCTCTACCAACTTACTAAACTCGCAGTTCCAAACCCTATATGCCCGCGAAGAAGTCGAGTAACCTAGAAAGATACCATCACACGAACGTGACTCGAACTTATCTAGGTACCGGACTTCAGAATAAAACACTTGCAACCAAACACGCGAAAATGAGAGACACTAGGCTTTCGCTCGTATCTCAACTCATAGGAAGTGCAATGCAAGTGTGCCCGAAGAAAAACTCTGTTCGAAACATGGCACGCGGTCGCTATAGCTTCAGCCCAAACTTCCTAGGTGTAGAATACTCATCAAGCATCGTCCTGGCTATCTCGACCAAGGTACGGTTCTTCCTCTCCACGACGCCATTCTGCTGTGGGACGTGTGGAGAAGAAAACTGGTGCTCTACACCTGTCTCATCGCAGAACCTCTCAAAGTAGGAATTCTTGAACTCCGTGCCATTGTCACTGCGTATCGCTCGTAAGGCACCCGGGAGCTCAACAGAAAGCCTACTGAAAAGTCCTCAAAAATGTGTAAACGTCTCATCCTTCGAGGCTAAGAAAAATACCCAAGAGAACATCGAGAAGTCATCGACCACGACAAGAACATACCACTTCCTCCTGCTGACTGCACTCGAGCTGGTCCAACGGTGTCCATGTGGAGCAGCTGTCCTGGTGCATCGGTCATAGTCACTGTGACCGGAGGGTGAGAAGCGGCAACCATCTTGCCATGCCGGCAAGGAGCGCAAACAATATCTTTGACCATCTTGAGTTTTGGCAGACCACAAATGAGATCGTGGCCGCTAACTCAGGTCAAATGGTCAAATCCAATATGACTAAGTCTCCTGTGCCAGAAAGTAAGGTCACGGGACTCAGAAGCAACTAAACACCGGAGAGGAGCACTAGAAGACTTAGAAAAATTAGCATGAAAGATCCACCCATAACGAAAAATCCCGCAAACCAGACTATCCGAAGAATCAAGAATTTTGCAAGCGTTTTTCTTAAAGTTCACCTCAAAGCCGTCATCGGTAAGCTGAGAAATAGAAAGCAAATTATACTGCAGCTTATTAACCAAAGCAACATCTTTCAAAATAAAAGACTCATTAACGCGCACTGTACCTTTGGCGAGTCTCATCACCTGGAGCACGAGCTAGAGAAGATAACCAACGAGAGTCTCTGGTCATGTGTCGAGAACACACGGAGTCAACAAGCCAAACCTCTCTCTTCCCCGCCCAGCGAACCTGAGTTAACGAGAGAGAAAGTCTCAGTACTGGGATAAATCAAGAGTGATTTTGGCACCCAATACTGAGTAACACGTCGAGTAGAAGAAGTAGCCACACACGACTGACCTCTATCTACCCTACGCTCTCTGTCGCTCAAAGAAGCAGAAGGTCCACTAGCAGACCTGGAGCTGTTGTTGGATCCGACTACTACGGGAGAGCGAGTCGGAGCACCGGCAACATGCTGATCACACCGCGGGTAGCCATCTCGACGGGGGAAACGAGATCTACCCTCAGAACAATGGAAGTCACAACCAAAGGGAGCATGAGGACAAAAACTAGAAAACTCAGAAAAAACCAAGTCCTCGATGCTACCCAAACCCATCGGAAACAAACCTAGACCTCGTGTTGGTCTTAAGTGCACTCAAGGTCTGGGGCTGACCCTGGATACGCCTAAGAGCCTCAACACGGGTTCTCCGCACGATCTTGGCGCGCCTGAAGCATCGCTCGACCAAGTGTTCATCCTTCTGACAGAAGGTGCAATGATACTTCACCTTCGAGGGGTAGAAGTAGCACTAAGAGGCTTCGCCTTCTGAGAAGCCGAAGCAACAGGTGGACTCACCTTGCTGTCAGAAATCCCTTGGACAAAGCCCGGATTTCTCAAGGCGGTATGACCGGCCACCTAAGCGGTCTGACCGGCGGCTAGCAGGCGGTCTGACCGCCCAGACCGGCCTATGGGTCTCTTGCTGTTGATTTGCTTTAGCTCTTTGTCTCTGCAGTATTTCTTATTTTAATTGCTTTTGTCTTGCTCCTCTCCAGTTAGCTTAAAGTTGCAGTGATCTTTTGAGCTCCAGTTCATAGCTTTCATAGCTATTGGAAGGAGAGTCTTTTGAGGGGTCGTTTTAAAAATCGACATTTAATCCCCTCTGTCGCCATTTCGGTCCAACACTAACCAAGGCAATATCTTTTAAAATAAAAGACTCATTAACGCGCATTGTACCTTTGGCGATGACGCGCCCAGACGAAGCGTCTCCGAAGGTGATCGTCTCATCACCTGGAGCACGAGCTAGGGAAGAGAACCAACAAGAGTCTCCGGTCATGTGTCGAGAACACCCGGAGTCAACGAGCCAAACCTCTCTCTTCCCTGCCCGGCGAACCTGAGTCAACGAGAGAGTAAAGTTTCAGTACTAGGGTAACTCAAGAGTGATTTTGGCGCCTAATACTGAGTAACACGTCGAGTAGAAGAAATAGTCACACACGACTGACCTCTAGCTACCCTATGCTCTCTGTCGCTCAACAAGCCAGAAGGTTTGTGTGCGGACCTGAAGCTGTTGTTGGGCTTGACTGCTATGGAGGAGCGAGTCAAGACACCAGCAACATGCTGATCACACCGCGAGTAGCTATCTCGATGGGGGAAATGAGATCTACCCTCAGGACGGCGGATATCACGAGCAGAGGCAAATCGAGGACAAAAATCAGAAACATTGGAAAAGCCAAGTCTTCGATACTACCTAAAATCCTCAGAGTGATCAACCCTAGGCCTCGTGTTGGTCTTAGGTGCACTCAAGGTCTGGAGCTGACCCTGAATACTCCTAAGATCGTGAACACGATCTCTCCGAGCAATCTTGGCGCGCCTGAAGCATCGCTCAACCAAGTGTCCATTCTTCTGACAGAAGGTGCAATGATACTTCACCTTCTGAGAGGTGGAAGTAGCACAATGAGGCTTCGCCTTCTGAGAGGCCGAAGCAACAGGTGGAATCACCTTGCTGTCAGAAATCCCTTGGACAAAGTCCGCTGACTTGAATTGAACTTTCTCAGTTCTGGGCTTGACCTCGATCACACCTGCGGCTATGGGTCTAAGCACGGCAGGTGGATGCTTCCTAACATCCTCAAGAAAATCATATCCTAGACCTTGATTGAATTTACAAATCTTGGACTGATCTAGAATAAGATTTAGCTTCTTCTTTCCTCCTACAAACCTCTCGAGAGTGTTCATAAGGTACTGACACTCCCGAAAGAGAGAGGTGCAAGAAGAGCAGGGGGAAGGAGAGACAGCAGCAGGTAAGGGAGTAGAAGAAGAACCAGTAGCAGAAGAGCGAATGGCTTGTGCATGCATAGCCGACTCAGAAGGGACAGTCCTACTGCTAGCCAGTTGGTTCACGTCGCTAAGCGTCTCTACCTTACCCTTGGGCTTCTCCCCCACATCGGCACACACATTACAAGCAACTGATGGTGGCTTCTCTAGAAGGTCCTTAGTTAGCTTCACACATTTTTCATCCAAAGCAATCAAGTCAGATTTTAGTTTGTCACAATTTTTGCATGGTGAGCTAACATGGTCTTTAGAAGCATATTGAGCCAATCTGTTGTTATCATCAACTAATTTTTGAAACTGTTTGGAGATAGATTCAAGTTCAGCAGTAAGCTTGGGACAATTCACACATGAAGTAATAGGCTCAAGTAGAAAAGCTTGTAATTCAGCAATTTTATGATCTGCCCGTTTTAGGTTCATCTTTAAATTATTACAACTTTCACAAGTCTCGGGCAGATCGAGCAACATGGTATAAAGACCTCTAAAAGCATTATCCTTATCCTCACATGAGGTGCAAGAAATAGCCTCAACAGGAGTAGATGAAAGAGGCGCTACCCTACTCATCTCTAGCTCAGCAAGTCATCTCTAGCTCAACAAGAAGACTAATGTTCTCCACCTTAATCATGTCAAGCTTAGAAGACAAACTACCCTACTCCGACTCCGACGAGGTATACCCCTCATACGACCAGCTTAATGATGCTTTCCTTAAGCTAGGTAAATTCCATGCTAGATCTAGAGCAAGGTGTAGCGAGTTGGAGAAGGAAGTAGATAGATTGTCACGGGAGCTTACTTCACTTATATCTGCTCCCTCCCGTGACGAATGTGATACATGCTCTGCCTTGCTTGATGACATGGAGAAATTAGGGACCTCTCATGATAGCATGTCTTCCGAGCTTGACATGCTTAAAGTGTAGAATGTTAGTCTTTTGGCCGAACTAGAGATGAGTAGGATTGTTGCTCCTTCATCTACTGTTGTTGAGACTACATCTTGCACCTCATGTGAGGATAAGGACAATGCATTTAGAGGTCTTTATACCATGCTTATTGATCTGCCCGAGACTTGTGAAAGTTGTAATAATTTGAAGATGAACCTAAAAAGGGCAGATCATAAAATTGCTGAATTACAAGCTTTTCTGTTAGAGCCCATAACTTCATGTGTGAATTGTTCCAAACTGACTGCTGAGCTTGAATCTGTTTCCAAACAGTTTCAAGAGATGGTTGATAACAACAACAAATTGGCTCAATATGCTTCTAAGGATCTTGTTAGCTCATCATGCAATAATTGTGACAAACTAAAATCTGACTTGATTGCATTGGATGAACAATGTGTGAAGCTGACTAAGGACCTTCTATAGAAGCCACCATCATTTGCTTGTAATGTGTGTGCTAATGTGGGAGAGAAGCCCAAGGGTAAGGTTGTTGGATCGAAATCGGCAACAGAGGGGGGGTGAATGTCGCCTTCAAATTTCCCCCTAAGTACGAAAAAAATGTTCCTCTCCTATAGCAACAAATGCTATGAAGAGGCAGTTTCGATCTTAATACCTTGTCTACTTCTCTAGCTATTCTTCACGTCTTTCCAGTAACCACATGACCTTATTTTCATAGCTTCTAATAGCTATTGGAAAGAATCCAGTTGTGGATACTTTTAGGGGGGAAATTTGAAAGCAACATTCACCCCCCTCTGTTGCCGATTTCGATCCAACAACCAGCACTGAGGCCCCTTGGCCTGGCGTCCCCGCATCTCCCTCTGAGGCTACGGCGACTGGGGTCAGGAGCCTGCTGGAATTGGACCCCGACACGGAGGCCCCCCCGGCCCGAAGAGCCGGCTTCGTCAGGGGTCGCTGGCATCCCTACGATTCCCACTGATGCTGAGGGGACACCCCGGCGGAGTCTACCAGTTGATGCCGAAGGTAAACGCACCTTCCTTGGCATAATCCTATGGTGTGTTCATAGGGCTCTAACCGCTACGTCCCTTCGCAGTGGCACGGCTCCCCGGGCGTGGACAATATTCAAGGCGTGGGGACATTCCTTTGGGGGGACGCACGATGCTCCCGAAACTGTCGTCGTGGAGGCTACGCGCCCAAGCTTGGCGGATTTCGTCCCTCGACTGGAAGTGCTGGGGGCGTGGTGGGGGGCTGCTGACATCGCGGACGCGAACCTGGATCGCCAGGCGCTGCTGCCATGCGGGTCAGAGCTACTGGGAGGCGCGCTAGAGGACTCAGAGATAAGGGTGAGTACTCGACCTTGAGCGATGCGTGGTCATTTAAAAGTTTATTGACCGCTTCGTCGTACAGACCCTCGCCCTTGGCCGGGCGTTGCAGGCGGCTCACGCTCATGAGCGAGGGGCGTTAGAGGACCGGCTGCATGCTACCGAAGAGGCCCTTCGCGCGGCCGAGGAGGCGCACTCCACTAAGGACGACCGCATCTGACGCTTGGAGGTAGAGTGTGCGGAGGCGATTTCATACGCCGAGGCGCTCATGGCGGCGGTGTGGCGAGCAGCCACCAACGCGGCACAGCGAGCGGCCGCCGCGGAATGAGACGGCCTGCTTCAGCAAATCGCTGCGCTGGAGGAGGAGAAGGGCCGCCTCACTACGGCTCTTGGGGAGCAGGACCGTACTCTAGGCGATGCCTCGGTGGTGGCGTGGGACGCCTGCTGGCACTGGAGGGCGCCCTCGAAGAACTTGTCGCCGAGGTGCCGCCTTGCTCCTTCGGCCCCGAGGAGCTGCCATGGACGCTCCATCGAATCGTGGAGGCGTCCAACCTCGCTCTCAGTATCGCCAAATGTTTCGGCAACCATTGCTCCTTCGCGACCTCACGCCTGGCCTTTGCGCTGCTTCATCACCGGGGCTGCCGGCATGTTGACGGGCTAGCTAAACCTGAGCTGGAGATGCCTGCCGGAACCGGGGTGATGTCAGGTGCCGTGCGCTCCGTTTGTCGGGCCGCACGGGCCTTCCATGAATGAATCTGGGAGTACATCGGGGAGGTTGCGGCAAAGCTAGAGCTGCGATGGACCATGGGTTGCAAGGGGAACTTTGGCCAATGGATTGACGAGGTGCCACGACGTGGCGGAGGTGGCGCCACCACCGCAGGGCAGGGCGCGGACCCACACGTGTGATGCCTGGGTCCCGGTGTGTAGGCGTGCGTTCCCATGTATGCACCCCCTTTTTATGAATAAAGTGGAGTCTATCCCGGTGTTCTAACCACACGTATCGCTATACTCTGGGCAGCTACTTGATAGGGACCGACCGCTTCTTTCTGACCTCGTGACCCGACGACATCTTCATCATTAGCGGTGGGCCGAAGAATCGCTGAACTTCTGGACGACCCGGGCATCTTTGGCGAGGCTTTGGCGCTGACGTATGTTAAGCAGGAGCCGGCCGAGTAGCGGCTGTGAACATCCGAGGATGCTTGTACATTTAGTCCTTACCGAACCCCCTTGTAAACATCCTCTGATGAATGCGGAAAAAGGACTTTGGTTGAAGTACATGTCCCCATCACTTTTTGCGATCGCGCTTGCCTCCGGTGGACTCGTAGGACCTGTATCGCAAAAGCTTACGCGCTAGGTAGACCTTCGCGCACTCTGTTCGCTACCCTTCGAGGAGGTGGTAGTAGAGCCGGCGTCTAGCCCAAGTAGATGCTCGAGCGCTCCGTCCCCTACCCTTCGAAGTGGTGGCAGTGGAGCTGACGCCTAGTCGAAGTAGACGCTCGAGCGCTCCGTCCCCTACCCTCCAAAGTGGTGGCAGCGAAGCTGGCGCCTAGTCGAAGTAGACGCTCGAGCGCTCCATCCCCTACCCTCCAAAGTGGTGGCAGCGGAGCTGGCCCCTAGTCGAAGTAGACGCTCGAGCGCTCCGTCCCCTACCCTTCGAAGTGGCGGCAGCGGAGCTGACACCTAGTCGAAGTAGACACTCGAGCGCTCCGTCCCCTACCCTTCGAAGTGGTAGCAGCGGAGCTGGTGCCTAGTCGAGCGCGCGCAGGGACACCATCCGCGTGTCTTGTTTGAAGTGCGCGCGGAGGCAATCCTCTGTTGCGTCTTATTTATACTCCGTAGAGTGCTTGGGAACATCAACTACGTCTTATTTGTACTCCGGAGAGTACACGTAGGGACAACACCCACGTGTGCGCGGGAACATCCGCGTCTTGTTTATACTTCGTAGAGTGCGTAGGGACAACATCCGCGTCTTATTTATACTCCGTAGAGTGCGTGGAAACATCAACCACGTCTTATTTATACTCCGGAGAGTACACATAGGGACAACACCCACGCGTGCGCGGGAATGTCCGTGCCTTGTTTATACTCCGTAGAGTGCGCAGGGACAACATCCGTGTCTTATTTATACTTTGTAGAGTGCGCACAGGGGCGTCCCCCGGTGTGTCTTATTTATACTCCGTAGAGTGCGCGCGAACGCGGACCTCAACGATGTGTCTTATTTATACTCCGTAGAGTGCGCGCGGAGGCGGACCTCGATGCTGTGTTTTATTTATACTCCGTAGAGTGCGCGTGGAGGCGGACCTCGACGCTGCATCTTATTTATACTCCGTAGAGTGCGCGCGTCCCGCGGGCTACCGCGCGTCTTTGTTTAGACTCACGAAGAGTGCGCGCGTTGCCGCGTGTCTTTGTTTATACTCTGTAGAGTGCGCACGTCCCGCGGGCTACCGCGTGTCTTTGTTTAGACTCACGAAGGGTGCACGCGTTGCCGCGTGTCTTTGTTTATACTCTGTAGAGTGAGCGCGTTCCGCGGGCTACCGCGCGTCTTTGTTTAGACTCACGAAGAGTGCGCGCGTTGCCGCGTGTCTTTGTTTATACTCCGTAGAGTGCGCACGTCCCGTGGGCTACCGCGTGTCTTTGTTTAGACTCACGAAGAGTGTGCGTGTTGCCGTGTGTTTTTGTTTATACTCCGTAGAGTGCACGCGTCCCGTGGGCTATCGCGCGTTTTTGTTTAGAACATGACGAATTTCGCAAACGGTGGACTTTATTAACCTCCCGTTTGCGCGGGTGAGCGATTACAAAAGACAGGGTATTGAGCACAAGTCGCTCAAGGATGGGGACATCATCAACTGTTGTTGCCGAGGCGGTGAGGTAGGGCACGCGGGGAGCCTCTGGTGCCGGAGTGACCCAAGTGGATGCCTGGTGGGATGCTTCTTGGAGCCACCGAGGGCCTTTGCACTGTTGTGTCGACTTCAGGAATCCAGTGAACCTCGCGATGCGAGCCTCGGGTACCAAGCTCTATGCGTCGGGCTATATCCTAGTCGCCGTGGGTGGTGATGATACCCCGCGAACCCAGAAGCTTCATGCATAAAAAGCCGTGATGCGGGACTGCGCCGAAGGAATTGAGGGTTGGCCGCCCCAATATGGCGTTGTAAGGGTATGGAATATCGACGACGTTGAAGGTGACGTCTCCGCTCCTCACATTGTCATCCCGGCCGAAGGAAACCTGTAGGCATATCTGGCCCAACACCCTCAGCGGCTGACCGCCGAAGCCCTGTAATGGGATTCCTGAGGGACCCAAGCGGCTTCGAGGGAACCCCATTTGGTCGAAGGCCGCTGCGAACAAGATGTTCATGGAGCTCCCTCCATTGACTAGGACACGCTTGACATCGCATCCCGCAATGGCGACTTAGATGACCAGGGGGTCCTGGTGGGGAAACTCCACGCCTTTGGCGTCCGCGGGCGTGAAGGTAATGTCGCGCTGCGCCTAGTCCGGTGGTGCTTGCGCTGGGTATGCTGCCACGTGGTGCAGCCTTTGCGCGTAGGCCTTCTGCTGCCGCGCCGAGGCGAACTGCAGCGAGGAGCCCCCAGAGATGACGTTTATAACTCGGCGCTAGGCTCCCTCTGGGGCTTGGATCCGCAAGGGGCCTTCCTAAGGTTGTTGCACGTGGGCTTGAATCCGCAAGGGTCCCCCCTGTGGCTACAACCCGTGATCTTGGATTTGCATGGGGCCCTCCGAGGGTTGCTGGACATGGGCCACGACGGGCGGTCGCACCTCGAGGTTTCTATCCCTGGCGACGCTCTGTCGCAGCGCCGCGATGGTGGTGCATGCGCGCGTGTCGTGCCCACCTCGGCCATGCACCTCGCACCACAGACTGTAGGGCTGGTCATCATGTTTCGCACGTGTCCTATCATCGTGGCTCTAGCCGCGCCCCCGCCCCCGGCATCGGCGACCCCGACCGCGACCGGCGAAGGCGTTGTCGTTGGAACCGTCCTCAATGTCGAAGACATAGCGGGCTCTCCAGGGCTTGTGCTGACCGCGCTTAGGCTTGTCGCCCGGTGAGTCCTTGAGCTGGGCACCCTTGCTCTCGGGCACGCCCTTGGGTGGCTCTTGCTTGTGCTAGCCCTTTGAAGAGCCTTCCTTTGGCGAGTCTCCGCTCTTCGTTGTGCCTTCCGCCTGATTGGTGTCAAAGTCTTCGCCTTGGCGCCCTCGCGCGTCTTCCTCCGCCCTAACATACTCCACCATCTTGTCGAAGAGTTTTGCCACTATCTTGATTGGCTTTCGTGCATTGTACTCGGCCATCGGTCCCGGGCGGAGGCCCTGTACTGCTGCGCTGATGATGGTCGTCTCGTTGACGTCCTTGACCTAGCAGCGGACCTTCGTGAAGCACTTGAAATACTCCCGGAGCTTCTCTGAAGGTTTTTGCTTGACCGTGAAGAGCTGGTCTGCATCGACGCACTCAACGTAGTTCCCTTGGAAGTTGTTGTAAAGGCAATCGCGGATCTGCTCCCACGCGTAGATGGAGTTCGGCTCTATGGTAAAAAACCAAGAAAGCGCCACTCCCTGCAGCACCAAGGGGAGCCCCTTCGCCTTGGTTGTGTCGTCTCCGCCTGCCGCTTCGATGGCGGTCTCGTACACGCGGACGAACTCCCGAGGATCTGTGTCGCCCTTGTATGGCTCGACAGTGCTGGGGAGCTTGAAGCCCTCTGGCCATGTCGCCTACTGCAGGCCCGTGGAGAGGGGAGACTCTGGGTCCACATGTTGTAGCGGGACACGGCTGGACGTAGGGGCCTCACGGCTGTCTGCCCACTCTGGCGTGGGCTCCGGCGCGACCACCGGTGGGGTCTGCTGGCTCCGAGCGTCTTGTATGTCCCGCACAGCTCCGCGGAGGTCCACTAGCTCCCGCTGGAGCATACCGATGGCCGTCAGCAGGGCGCTCTCCACCGTTACTACGGCCGGGGCTATCGGCGCACCCGGTTGCACCGTCGGAGCTGCAGCGACTACGGTCTGCGCTCCTAGGTTGCCCGGTACGTCGGTGTGGCGGGCTTCGGGGTCAGTGACGTGGCCGGCGTTGCCACCAGGGCCGGTCGCCACTCCCGTACCGGGGGTAGGGACGGTGGCCATGCCAGCATGGGCGCCGACGTTACCAAGATATCTAAGTGTATTATCTTCTAGGATTCCACTAGTATCCACTCGTCATCAATAGGTCCACCAAACTCTAATAATCAATTCACTCCACAAAATTCATCCACTCTTCATGATTCAACCAAATCACCAAAAATTGATACCATGATTTGTTTATGATAATTCAACTTCTTAATCTTTTAATCTCTCCCTTTACTGGATCAATCTCTTAATACTAATTCTCCAACGATCACAAATAATCCCTTCAACAAAAATCTTGTTTTACATCCAGTTGCTCTTTTCAATCCTAGATAATAAATCCAAGGCAAAGTTCAGACTCTTCCCATGATCTAATTAGCTCTCCCAAGTTCAACTTTGTATTTAATCTCTAGTCAATCCACAAAGATGACACTCCTTAGATTTATTTATAATCAATTGAGTCATTTTAGAGCGCTACAAGTTCAAGAATGAATCATTTGTTCAAGTACTTTGGCCTTTTTGTGTAATTAAGCAAATTGAGCACAATCGACATGTTTTTCTTTTGAAACTCATGGTCGTTTCCAACCAAAATTTTAGTCATGTGCTAGATCTCAAGCCTTATGCGACCACTCCAAGCAATAAGCTTAAGAAGATGATCTTGGTCATCCAAAACTCCCCCTGAGTTCAGGTCTAGTGAAATGGCAAGCAGTCTCATGAGAAAGAATTGGTGACATTAGTTCTTTCGCACATAAAGAGATCGTTTTGCTTTCGCTAAGTTTAGTTCAAGAACAAGAAGTTACTAATAACTCATGCTTCATAAAAGAACTAGCATAGCTCAATCTAAAGCTCAATAAAGATTCAAGACTCAACTCAGCCTATTTGACATGGCATAAATCATAAGAGGATAACTAATTAAAGACAGACTAGTCTCAAGAGCTAACATGACATGTCTTAATTCAAGTTGTGCATTTTTAATCGACTTATCATGGCAAAGACTAGATTACACATATAAAGTTATGATAAATCGAGCAAGTAAGCATAGATCATGGCAAAATGTAATGCATGGTAAACATGTCATAAAAGGATAATAATCAAGGCTCCATGTAGGTATATTACAATGCAGAATGCTGAAATGCACAAAAATCCAGCTCCCCCTCAACATGTGATACACTTTCAGTTCAAGTTGAGTTATGTCAGCATTAAGATCTAGAAACTCCCAAATGAACTCCCCCTAAACCAAAGGAATAAAAGCGAGAAGCTGGCAAGAAATACAGAAAAGGCAATCCGTAAAGCATACACAAGATATAGAGGATACTATAGTTCAGGCTGACTCTCATCTACCCCATATGACACTAGGACTATCAGCTGCTCTTCTAACACACTAAGGAGCAAACACGTTCCCTATCTACCCAAGGATGGCCCAACCCTTGCTAGAACCTATAAGAAGTGAGTGAGCTCAACCTAGTGAGAAGAGAGACAGCTAATAAGCAGCATTTTAGAACCACAAGATGAGAGGAAGAAATCTAAGAAACTAGACAAGAGAACCACTCTAATCTATGCTAGAAGGACTAACCCGAATGCACCCACATGCAATGCAACAAAAAGAGAACAGGAGCAAATAAGCAGAATACAACATAAAGCACACAGCTCCCCCTCACAACAGTCCATAAGGACAGACCACCCCAAGCTCTCCCCGCAGGGCTGAAAATCTAGAGCTATCCAAAGGCTTGGTAAAGATATAAGCCAACTGGTGGTCACTCTCCATAAACTGGAGCACTATGTCACCCTTCTTCACATGGTCTCTAAGGAAGTGATATCTGATATCAATATGCTTGGTCCAAAAGTGCTGCACTGGGTTCCTGATGAGGACATCCGTTCCATAGATACAACTGTTCCAACTCCACAACAAACTCCACAAACTGAAACATGATACAAGGACCAATAACTCGAGCACGAGCACGTCAACTTAACCATCAGGTGAATGCGTTCCTAAGTTTGCATACAAATGTTTCAAAGAATGGCATACTACTTAATTCTTGTGATGATTTAATTGTCCTTAGGAACCATGGTGAAGAACCACTTGGGCTCAAGTATAGAAGTGGAACCGTCAAGCGCAATCCAAGTCATGTTCGCGAGTTCGATTCAGATTCGGCCTTTGCAACAGCGTCTACTTCAAACGGCCATAGCTTTTGATCCAGAAGACTTCTCGGAGCCCGTGAGTACTCGTTGGAAAGATCATGAAGTCTACTTTCAGATGGATCTAGTCTCACCTCCAAACTCCATCCGAGCAGATCAAAAACTGCGAAAGAAGACACATCACTTTTTCAATCCGAGTCAAAGTGGGCCGAGGGCCTTGTAACTTAGACTATTTGGGCCGCTACTGTTCACGTGAACAGTACCATGGCCATGTGAACAGTAACTTCAAATAGTACCACATCCCGTTTCATTAGATAAGTGCGGCTTCTTCTTCCCCTATTTAAGGAGGTCGCACCCCTTTAGTTTTTCTCGGGTTTTTCTTAAGAGATTATTCTGCTTAGCAGTTTCGCCGCATGTTTGGTTGAGGAACCCCAACTTGTGAACTTAAACATTATTCGCAATACAATTCAGATTGCATCTTAAACTTTCTTGCTTGTGTTCTCGATTCGCTTGCAGGAGATAGCCTTCTTGGCGAGGTCAACCATGTTCGGCACGGTTGATAACCAATGGAGCAGTGGTGTAGTGATTGCGAGGGGTTCAATCTGTTTTGGTTGGAGCCTTTGGATCATCAACGTCGAGTTCTCCACAATCGACTTATCAGTACCTCTTGGAAGATCGGGCCATCGTCACATCAGTTGGTATCAGAGCAACGGTTGCCTGTGAGGTAATTCATCCCTTTTAGAGTAGTTTATGTTCATCGTATCCGTCCCAAAAACTCCAAAACAATTGGCCAAAAAAATTTGTTCTTAGTGTTCTTCCGCTGTCCCAACACCCCTTGTGCCATTGCATTTTTTCTTTTCAGTATTGCTCGTTGAAATTTTGGTTACATTGTCGTGTTCAAGTTGCTGATTGCTAGTTTAGTCAGAGTTTAGTTCGTCATTGCCCTGTTGCATCTCGTGTTCCTTTGCGTAGCTTCGTCGTTGTGTGTTCTTGATCCTTGTCGCGCCGCCATCTTTGCTACGGCCTTCCATCCACTGCCAACCCTAGCTGCAACCCACTTGCCGCCCCCCATCCTCGCCGCACCGCCATCCTTGTCACGGCCTTCCATCCACTGCCAACCCTAGCCGCGACCCCCCCAGGCGTGTCCATCCTCTGCCATCCCCCTTGTCGTGTCGTGTCTCATCCTTGTGCAAGAAAAAAAATTAGGGTTTCAGACTCAAAAAAAGGAGAGAGTTTCGGATTTTTAAAAAAAGAGAGGAAAAAAGAGAGAGAATAAAAAAAAGGAAAGCCTCGAGAAATTTGGAGAGAGAGAGTCAATCTTTGCCGAAATTTAGAAAGTGCATCAAACCTTGGCCAAAAATAGTGAAAATTGGTGGAGCTGTTCTTCATACATCCTAAAGCCTTCAAAAAAAATTTGAGCAATTTCGGCCACGGGATCAAAAGTTATTGCAGTTTCAATTGAGGCCAAAACGAATTCGAGTCCGATTCCGACATACCTTCAGTAAAACGGGCATAACTTTTGCATACGGTGTCCATTTTTGACGTTCTTATACTCGTTGGAAAGCTAACGACGATGCGCATCTGAAAATATGACAGCAAAGTGCCTGTCACCCTCCAAGACCCCCAAAATCGGCCATCTTTAGCCCCAAAAATGCGTCGCAAGTTTTCAGATTTCTGTCTTTGGTCATTTATTTGGTCTTCCCTTCGGAATTTGGGTTTCGTGCAGTTCAAAAAGTTGTAGATCTCGTAGAAACCTTTCAAAAAAGTATATATATATATAAGCCATATAAAACGTTGCCTTTTCATCGTTTGAGACTAGCTGTTGTATCTGCTCAATCTAGAGGGTTGTTCGTGTTTTATCGATATCGCTGTTTTGTGCTCTACATAGCGTGAATAATCTTGTGCCCTTAGAAAGAAGTTTGAGCAGTGAGCTAGCATCTCTCCTAGTACTTGTTGTGAGGTTCTACTTTGCTTACATCAAGTCACATTGTTCGTTGCGTGTGCGTACATACACTTCCTTGCATAGGGCTTGATTGGCTAGCTGTGATTAGGCTAGGATCAGCAACTTTTCGCGAGTCCTTTGAACAAACTTTCAGCCTGCATTTACTGAACTGATTATTGCTGATCCTTTTGCTACCATATTGTGCCTTCCAAGCTCCACCCACTCTTGATCAGAACAGATCCCCTCTTGCAATCGTACCCACGCTCGACACGGTGTCACGAACCAGCCACCAGTTGTACCACCTGCTGCATTGGTAAGAACACTTGTAAGAGTGTGGTAAGACGCTTGAGAGTGTATGATTCCACTTTCCATCACCTAGTAGTTGATAGTGATAATACATTTGTGTTGTCTTTTGTTTTCTACTAACCATGGTAGGTGAGCCGTTTGATGCACAAGAGTGTGTTTTAAAGGGAGAGCTCATGACGCTCTTGGATGAACAACGCACTACCATTACTGAGACATCGATAGGAAGTTTCAAGCTATGACGGATACACTGCAGTGTTCCATCAATGAGAGTATTGCAGCACTCACTGTACGCCTTGAAAGAATGGAGAATCGGCCACCAAACAATGGATGTGGGTATGATCACGATGCAGGCCAAGATCAGGAGGAGGGAGATGATAATGAGAGACAAAACCGCGACGCCGGTGCTGCATTTGCTGCCCAAGATGCACGGCCACGACACCGTCCTCATCAGAACCGTCACGGTATGGGAGGTAATAATTTTCAGCACCACAATGCTCGTGCTCATGATGACCCATTTGCTAAAGTCAAATTTACCATACCATCTTTTGCGGGTACTTATGATGCTGAAACTTATCTAGATTGGGAGATGACAGTTGAACAAAAATTAATGCCCATCTAGTTCCTGAAATGCATAGAGTCAGACAAGCCACTAGTGAATTTAAAGATTTTGCTATCATTTGGTGGACTCAAGTAGTTAATTCTGGTTTAAGACCTGATACATGGGATAGATTGAAGGAAGCTATGCGTGCTAGATTTGTTCCTCCTGCTTTTAAACGTGAAATGCGTAAGAAATTACAGCGCTTACACCAAGGTAATAGATCTGTCGATGAATATTATCAAGAACTACAAATAGGATGACGAGGATAAAATGGCTCGTTTCTATGGGGGCTTAAGGCGTGAAATTCAGGACATAATTGATTACAAAGAGTATAATGATATCAATAGATTGTTCCAGCTTGCTTGTTTGGCAGAAAAAGAATTGCAGGGTAGGCAAAGGACAAGGAGCAATTTTGGAGGTACGTCTACATCGAGACCGACGCAGGGACAACCCAAGATAGCCCCACCTCCTGCTTTTCGAGCTGCTGCCCCTCTGTGAGTAGGGCGCATTCAGCAGCACCGTCACCACCATCACGCGCACCCGAGACGAGCAAATCTACTAGTGTGCAAGCATCAGCAAAGAGCTCTTCATCGGTTGCTTCCACGGGCCGTACGACGGGCATTGTGTGCCACCGTTGTAAAGGGATGGGCCACGTCATGACAGATTGCCCAAGTCAGCGGGCGTACATTACGACAGAAGATGGAGGTTATGTAAGTGCTAGTGATGTTGAGGATGAATATACTCTTGCGGCTAACCTTGCAGGTAATGGTGATGATCATGAGACAGATAGCGATGGTGAGGAAATTTTAGGTGCCGCTGCTACGGCAAATTATAGAACCAGAATTGTGCAGCGAGTATTGAACACTGAAAGAGAGCAAGAGGAGAAACTGCAACGTCATAATTTGTTTCAGATGTTCCTCATCATCAAGGACTGCCGTGTTCGTGTTATAATTGATGGAGGGAGATGCAATAACTTGGTGGATTCGGGATTGGTCAAGAAGCTTGGCTTGACCCCGCGTGCGCATCCTCACCCATACCACATTCAATGGTTCAACAACAGCGGTAAGGTGAAGGTAACACAATCTGCGAGAGTGCATTTTTCCATTGGTTCCTACCATGATGCTGCTAATTTCGATGTAGTACCTATGCAAGCATGCTCACTTTTATTAGGTCGCCCATGGTAGAAGTAATAAATACTCTCTTGTGCACAAAGGAAAGAAAATAACTTTGCTACCTTTGACACCTACTGAAATTGCTAATTGTGATAAAGAGCTAGCTGAAAATAAGAAGAAAGAACTTGAACATGAATCTGAAAATCAGCAAGTAGTGAAGGATGTATTCCCACCTAAGAAAGAGAGGTTGCCATCTAGTTCTAGGACCGAGGGAATTAAATTAAAGGGTTGTGTCATGCTTGCAACCAAATCTGATCTTGCTGAAATTTGCCATGATGAAATGCCATGCTATTCTTTGATATGCAAAGATGCTTTATTTTCACTTGATGATGTATCTAGCTCTTTGCCGTCTGCTGTCACTAACCTTTTGCAGGAGTTTGAGGATGTGTTTCCTGCTGAGATACCCCTAGGGCTGCCACCAATTAGGGGTATTGAACATCAAATTGATTTGATCCCAGGAGCTTCCCTACCCAACCGCGCGCCATACCGAACCAACCCGGAGGAGACTAAGGTGATTGAGCTCAAGTGCGAGACTTGCTTGACAAAGGGTACGTACGTGAGAGCCTTAGTCCATGTGCTGTTCCTGTACTTTTGGTTCCAAAGAAAGATGGGTCATGGCGTATGTGTGTTGATTGTAGAGCTATCAATAATATTACCATTAGATACCGTCATCCTATTCCTAGGTTAGACGACATGCTTGATGAATTAAGTGGCTCTACAATGTTTTCTAAAGTTGACTTGCGTAGTGGATACCACCAAATTAGAATGAAACTTGGAGATGAATGGAAGACGGCATTTAAAACTAAGTTCGGGTTATATGAGTGGCTAGTGATGCCTTTTGGTTTAACTAATGCCCCTAGCACTTTCATGAGATTAATGAACGAAGTTTTACGTGCTTTCATTGGTAAATTTGTGGTAGTTTACTTTGATGATATATTGATTTACAGCAAGTCACTAGATGAACATCTTGAACACTTACGTGCTGTTTTTATTGCTTTGAGAGATGCGCGTTTGTTTGGTAACCTCAAAAAGTGCACCTTTTGCACCAATCAAGTTTGTTTTCTTGGCTATGTTGTTACTCCGCAGGGAATTGAGGTTGATCAAGCCAAGATCATCGCTATCCAGAGTTGGCCGCCTCCTAAAACGGTCACACAAGTGCGGAGTTTTCTCAGGCTCGCTGGTTTCTATCGGCGTTTTGTTCGGGATTTCAGCACCCTCGCTGCACCATTGAATGAGCTTACAAAGAAGGGTGTTCCTTTTACTTGGGCCACCAATCATCAACAAGCTTTCGAGACTCTCAAAGATAAGTTAACACACGCCCCTTTGCTTCAACTTCCTGATTTCGGTAAGACTTTTGAATTAGAATGTGATGCTAGTGGCATAGGTCTTGGGGGTGTGTTAATGCAAGAAGGAAAACATGTTGCTTACTTTAGTGAGAAGTTAAGCGGTCCTAGTTTGAACTATTCTACCTATGATAAAGAATTATATGCTCTAGTTCAAACTTTGGAAACATGGCTGCATTATTTATGGCCCAAAGAGTTTGTAATACATTCTGATCATGAATCCTTGAAACATATTCGAAGTCAAACCAACCTGAACCGTAGACATGCTAAGTGGATTGAGTTTATTGAATCTTTTCCCTATGTCATTAAATATAAAAAGGGCAAAGAAAATGTGATAGCTGATGCGTTGTCTAGGAGATATACCATGCTTTCACAACTTGATTTCAAAATCTTTGGGTTAGAGACAATAAAGGAGAAATATGTGCATGATGCTGATTTTAAAGATGTGTTGCTAAATTGTCAAGAGGGAAAGGGTTGGAATAAATTTGTTGTGCATGATGGGTTCATATACCGTGCTAGCAAGCTATGTATTCCTGTTGGCTCCGTTCGTCTTTTGTTGTTACAGGAGGCGCATGGAGGAGGATTGATGGGCCACTTCGGCGTGAAGAAGACTGAGGACATTCTGTTCCACCATTTTTATTGGCCAAAGATGAGGCGTGATGTCGAACGCTTCATTTCCCGCTGCACCACGTGCCAAAAAGCTAAGTCACGATTTAATCCTCATGGTTTATACATGCCTCTTCCTGTTCCAAGCATACCTTGGGAAGATATTTCTATGGACTTTGTTTTAGGGCTTCCTAGAACAAAGAAGGGGAGGGATAGTATTTTTGTTGTCGTGGATAGATTCTCTAAGATGGCTCATTTTATACCATGTCATAAAAGTGATGATGCTACACATGTTGCTGATTTGTTCTTTAAGGAAATTGTTCGCTTGCATGGTATTCCGAATACGATAGTTTCAGATCGTGATGCTAAATTTCTTAGTCATTTTTGGAGAACCTTGTGGGGAAAGTTGGGAACTAAACTGTTATTTTCCACTACTTGTCATCCCCAAACTGATGGACAAACTGAGGTAGTCAATAGAACATTGTCTACTATGCTTAGGGATGTGCTTAAAAAGAATTTAAAAATGTGGGAGGAGTGTTTGCCTCATGTGGAATTTGCTTATAATCGTTCGCTGCATTCTACCACAAAGAAATGCCCTTTTGAGATTGTTTATGTTTCATACCTCGTGCACCTATCGACTTGTTGCCTCTTCCAGCTTCTAAGAAGGTAAATTTTGATGCGCAACAACGTGTTGATTTGATACGTAAGATGCATGAGACAACTAAAGAGAACATTGAGATTATGAATGCTAGATATAAAGTTGCTGGTAGTCAAGGACGCAAGCATATTACTTTTGAACCTAGTGATCTTGTGTGGTTACACTTGCGTAAAGAATGATTTCCTGAATTGAGAAAGTCTAAACTCATGTCTCATGCAGATGGTCCTTTTAGAGTGCTTGAACGTATTAATGATAATGCATATAAGTTAGACTTGCCTGCAGATTTTGGGGTTAGCCCCACCTTTAACATTGCAGATTTGCGACCTTACTTGGGCGTGGAAGAGGAGCTTGAGTCGAGGACGACTCCAATTCAAGAAGGGGAGGATGATGAGGACATCCGTTCCATAGATACAACTGTTCCAACTCCACAACAAACTCCACAAACTGAAACTATGATACAAGGACCAATAACTCGAGCACGAGCACGTCAACTTAACCATCAGGTGAATGCATTCCTAAGTTTGCATACAAATGTTTCAAAGAATGGCATACTACTTAATTCTTGTGATGATTTAATTGTCCTTAGAAACCATGGTGAAGAATCACTTGGGCTCAAATGTAGAAGTGGAACCGTCAAGCGCAATCCAAGTCCTGTTCGCGAGTTCGATTCAGATTCGGCCTTTGCAACAGCGTCTACTTCAAACGGCCATAACTTTTGATCCAGAAGGCTTCTCGGAGCCCATGAGTACTCGTTGGAAATATCTTGAAGTCTACGTTCAGATGGATCTAGTCTCACCTCCAAACTCCATCCGAGCATATCAGAAACTGCAAAAGAAGATACGTTACTTTTTCAGTCCGAGTCAAAGTGGGCCGAGGGCCTTGTAACTTAGACTATTTGGGCTGGTACTATTCACATGAACAGTACCATGGCCGCGTGAACAGTAACTTCGAATATTACCACATCCCATTTCATTAGATAAGTGCGGCTTCCCCTTCCCCTATTTAAGGAGGTCGCACCCCTTTAGTTTTTCTCGGGTTTTTCTTAAGAGATTATTCTGCTTAGCAGTTTCGCCGCATGTTCGGTTGAGGAACCCCAACTTGTGAACTTAAACATTATTCCCAATACAATTCAGATTGCATCTTAAACTCTCTTGCTTGTGTTCTCGATTCGCTTGCAAGAGATAGCCTTCTTGGCAAGGTCAACCGTGTTCGGCACGGTTGATAACCAACGGAGCAGTAGTGTAGTGATTGCGAGTGGTTCGATCTATTTTGGTTGGAGCCTTTGGATCATCAACGTCGAGTTCTCCACAATCGACTTATCAGTACCTCTCGGAAGATCGGGCCATCGTCATATTAGTTCCTGGCAATATTAATGGCAGAAGTGTTATCACAAAAGACTGGAACACTGTCTATAACTAACCCAAAGTCCCGCAGGGTCGAAGCCATCCAAAGTATCTGGCTGCAGCAACTGGCGGCGGCAACATACTCGGCCTCTGCAGTGGACTGTGCAATACCGGACTGCATCCTAGAAGACCAAGAGACAAGAGAAGTACCAATAAATTGGCAGGTGCCAGAAGTGCTCTTCCTATCTATCCTACAGCCAACAAAGTCTGCGTCCGAGTAGGCTCTAAGGGAAAGACAAGATGAGGAAGAGTACCAGATACCATTGTCTATGGTAGCTCGAAGGTACCGAAGGATGTTCTTCATTGCCTAGCGGTGAGATACGCGAGGAGAAGCCTGAAATCGAGCACATAGACACACAAAAAGTGTATATCCGGTCTCGAGACAGTGAGATATAAGAGGGAGCCAATCATGCTTCTAAACTCTTTTTATCAACTGGCTCGCCATCCTCATCTGGATCAAGTGAAGTTGATGATGCCATCAGAGTTGACACTAGCTTGCCATCACTCATGTCAAAGTATCTCAAGAGGTCTCGAGTGTATTTGCCCTGATGCAAGAAAGTATCCTCCCGAGTCTGCTTGATCTGGAAGCCAAGGAAGAAGTTCAACTTGCCCATCATGCTCATCTCAAACTCGGTGCTCATGACATCCGAGAACTATGAAACAAGAGCATGAGAGGAGCCACCAAAGATGATATCATCAACATAAACCTGGATGAGTAGAAGGTCATTGCCATGCCTGCGAATGAACAAGGTCTTGTCTACCTTACCCATCTCAAACCCATGACTTAACAAATAGGACTTAAGCCTCTCA
The DNA here is from genome assembly GCA_017311315.1 of Dendrocalamus latiflorus. Taxonomy (NCBI): domain Eukaryota; kingdom Viridiplantae; phylum Streptophyta; class Magnoliopsida; order Poales; family Poaceae; genus Dendrocalamus; species Dendrocalamus latiflorus. The sequence goes on along the minus strand of CM029625.1, from coordinate 9,665,514 downwards.
TACCAAGCTTTAGGGGCTTGCTTAAGTCCATACAAGGCTTTGGAAAGCTTGTAGACATGGTTTGGGTATTTGGGGTTCTCGAAACCTGGAGGCTGCCTAACATAGACCTCTTCCTCAATAAACCCATTGAGGAAGGCACTCTTGACATCCATCTGGTAAAGCTTAAAGCCCTTAGACGTTGCGAATGCAAACAAGATCCTAATGGCCTCTAGCCTAGCTACAGAGGCAAAGGTCTCCTCAAAATATAGACCCTCAACCTGGGAGACACCCTGAGCTACCAATCTAGCCTTGTTTCGAATGACTACCCCATCCTCACTCTGCTTGTTTTTGAGCACCCACTTGGTACCTATGACATTATGACCTCTAGGGACCTCAACAAGCGACCAGACCTTGTTCCGCTCAAAGTTCTCTAATTCCTCATGCATGGCATTGACCCAGGACTCATCAGAAAGAGCATGACTAACATCCTTAGGCTCGAAAGAGGCGACGAAAGCAGAATGGAGACAGAAGTGAGACATGTCAGACTTTGAGCGCGTGACGCGCTCAAAGAGATCTCCAATCATCTGCTCTGAAGGATGATCTTTTTGGATATGTCGAGGAGGTCCTGGATGAGATGAAGAAGTGGTCTCTACCTCATGATTGACGAGGTAGGAACAGAGCCACTAGCTCCAGAAGATGTGGAAGGCATGGGCTAATCTCCTCGAGGTGCAGTGGAAGAAGTAGGCACCTCAAGGAGAGGAGGAACTGGATTGGGTAGACGACCCTCATCTCCATCCTCCTCATCGTCCACAAAGATGGGCTCGGACTGCTCTACTGAACCTGAGATATCGGGTCTAGTCTCCGGACTGGCCTCATCGAAGGTCACCTCACAGTTTCCACCATTTTACTAGACTCACAGTTCCAGATCCTATACGCCTGCAAAGAAGTCGAATACCCTAGAAAAATCCCATCACAAGATCGTGACTCAAACTTATCTAGGTTCTCGGACTTCAAGATGAAACACTTGTAACCAAACACACGAAGATGAGAGACACTGGGCTTTCGCCCATATCTCAACTCATAAGAGGTGCGATGCAAGTGTGCCCTCAGAAAAACTCTGTTTGAAACATGGCACGCGGTGGCTATCGCCTCAGCCTAAAACTTCCTAGGTGTAGAGTACTCATCAAGCATCGTCCTGGCCATCTCGACCAAGGTACGGTTCTTCCTCTCCACAACGCCATTTTGCTGGGAGACGTATGGAGATGAGAACTGATGCTCTACACCTGTCTCATCACAAAACCTCTCAAAGTAGAAATTCTTGAACTCTGTGCCATTGTCACTGCGGATCGCTCGTAAGGCACCCGGGAGCTCAACAGAAAGCCTACTAAAAAGACCCCGAAAATGGGTAAATGTCTCATCCTTCGAGGCTAAGAAAAATACCCAAGAATACCTCGAGAAGTCATCGACCACAACAAGAACGTACCACTTCCCTCCTGCTGACTGCACTCAAGCTGGACCAACTGTGTCCATGTGGAGCAGCTGTCCTGGTGCATCGGTCATAGTCACTGTGACCGGAGGATGAGAAGCGGTAACCATCTTGCCATGCCGACAAGGAGCGCAACTAGATCTTTGATCATCTTGAGTTTAGGCAGACCACGAATGAGATCGTGGCCACTAACTCGAGTCAAATAGTCAAATCCAATATGACCAAGTCTCCTATGCCAGAAAGTGAGGTCATGGGACTCAAAAGCAACTAAACATCTGAGAGGATCACCAGAAGACTCAACAAAATCAGCACGAAAGATCCTCCTATATCTAGAAATCCCGCAAACCAGACTATCCGAAGAATCAAGAAGTTTGCACGCATTTTTCTTAAAGCTCACCTCGAAACCGTCATCGGTAAGCTGGGAAACAGAAAGCAAATTGTACTGCAGCTTACTCACTAAGGCAACATCTTTTAAAACAAATGAATCATTAACGCGCACAGTACCTTTGGCGATGACGTGCCCAGAAAGGCATCTCCGAAGGTGATCGACTCATCACCTGGAGCACAGACTAGGGAAGAGAACCACCGTGAGTCTCCGGTCATGTGCCAAGAGCACACGGAGTCTACAAGCCAAACCTCTCCCTTCCCTGCCCGGTGAACCTGAGTCACACAATGAGCAGAAGAAGTAGTCACACACGACTGACCTCTAACTAACCTATGCTCTCCGTCGCTCACAAGGCCAGAAGGTCTATGAGCAGACCTGAAGCTGTTGCTGGGTCTGACTACTATGGAAGAGCGAGTCGGTGCACCAGCAACATGCTGATCTCGCCGCGGGTAGCTATCTCGACGGGGAAAACGAGATCTACCTTCGGGACGGCGGATATCATGACCAGAGGCAAATCGAGGACGAAAATCAGAAAAACTAGAAAAACCAAGTCCACAATGCTGCCCAAACACTTCAACATGAACAACTCTAGACCTCGTGTTGATCTTAGGTGCACTCAAGGTCTGGGGCTGACCCTGAGTACGCCTAAGAGCCTGAACACGGTCTCTTCGTGCAATCTTGGCACGCCTGAAGCATCTCTCGATCATGTGTCCATCCTTCTAACAGAAGGTACAATGATACTTCACCTTCTGAGAGGTAGAAGTAGCATGATGAGGCTTCGCCTTCTGAGAGGTCGAAGCAACAGGTGAAATCACCTTACTGTTAGAAATCCTTTGGACAAAGCCTGCAGATTTGAACTCAACCTTTTTGGTTCTGGGCTTGACCTCGATCACACCTGCTGCTATGGGTCTGAGAACAGCAGGTGGATGCTTCCTAACATCCTCAAGAAAATCGTATCCTAGACCTTGATTGAATTTGCAAATCTTGGACTGGTCTAGAATAAGATTCAACTTCTTCTTGCCTCCAACAAATCTCTCAAGAGTGTTCATAAGATACTGACACTCCTGAAGGAGAGAGGTGAAAGAAGAGCAGGGGAAGAAGAGACAGTAGAGGGTAAGGGAGAAGAAGAAGAAGAACCAACAGCAGAAGAATGGATGGCATGTGCACGCACAGCCGCCTCAACATTGAGGTCTTCACAAGGAACAGGAGGGACAGTCCGACTACTAGCCATTTGGTTCTCGTCGCTAAGCGTCTCTACCCTACCCTTAGACTTCTCCCCCACAACAGCACAAGCATCACAACAGGATTGTGGCTTCTCTAGTAGGTCCTTAGTTAGCTTCACACATTTATCATCTAAAGCAACGAGTTCAAGTTTTAATTTTTCACAACTACTGCATGGTGAGCTAACAAGGTCCTTAGTCGTATAATGAGCCAATTTGTTGTTGTGGTCAATCATTTCTTGAAACTATTTTGAGACTGATTCAAGTTCAATAGTTAATTTGGGACAATTGGTGCAAGATACAATGGGCTCAAGCAATGAAGCATGCAATTCAGCAATTTTATGATCTGCCTTTTTTAAGTTTATTTTCAAATTATTGCAATTTTCACATGTTTCGGGCAGATCGAGAAGCATAGTGTAAAGACTAAGCATTATCTTTATCCTCACATGAGGTGCAAGAAATAGTCTCAACAGCAGTAGATGAAAGAGCAGCTACCCTACTTATCTCTAATTCAGCAAGCAGACTAACATTCTCCACCTTAATCATGTCAAGCTCAGCAGTCACACTATCATGAGAGGTCCTTAGCTTCTCCATATCACCAACAAGGAAGAGCATACATCACATTCATCACGGGAGGGAGCAGATATAAGTGAAGTAAGCTCCCGTGATAATCTCTCTACTTGCTGGTCATAAGAAGGATATACCTCATCGAAGTCAGAGTAGAGCTCGCTATCGCTGATGTCGCCCTCAAGGGCCATGAAGCACATGCCGAGGAAGTCGTCGCTATCCTTGGGATCTTGATCATCCTTCCCATCGTCGTCACTCCACCCCTCCACCTCGCTGAGGTCGATGTCGTCGAAGGCGGTGAGAATGCGGTGGAAGAGATTCTTGGCTTTGCCAAGGTTGCGGAACTTCTTCTCTTTACCTTGGGGCTTCTTGTTGTAGTTCTTGTTGGTGTAGTTGTTCTTGCTCGAACCGCCGTAGTCGTTCTTGCCCTTCTCCAGCTTGGGGCAGTTTGCTCAAATGTGGTTGGGGCCACCACACTCAAAGCAAATCACGGGTCCTCCTCCTCTCTTTATCTCCCTAACCCTCTTGTAAGCATGGGAGAACTTTCTGGCTAAGAGGGCTAGTTGGTTTTCTAGGAGCTGCTCTAGATGATCATCATCGATTTCACACAGAGCAGCAAGAGAGAAACCCAAAACAGTGTCAGCAGAAGATCCAGAGGTAGGACTGAGATCAGTGACCAATGCCATCGACTGAGACTTCGACTTGCGAGAGACAATGTCAATCTCGTAAGTCTTGAGGCGTGAATACAACGCATCAAGAGTCAAAGTCGAAAGATCTGTCATGTCCTTGATGGTGGTCACTTTCATCTCCCAAACACGCAAATCCAAAGCTGAAAGCATTTGACGAGCGTTGTCCGAGTCGGGGTATGTGGACTCTCCAGTGAGCATTTCAAACTTGTTGTAATCTCGCTTGAACTGGTCCTGTCGTACCATCTTAATTTGGGTGGTGCTCTCATGGTAAGCATCGACGGTCACCCAAATATCGAAGGCCGACGAAAGATGAGAAATGCAATCGAACTATTTTTGGCTCAGACTTTGAATGATGATGTTCCTTGCCTTAGCATTCGCCTCAACATCGGGCATGTTTGCCACATTGATGTTCTCATCGGTAGGAACAACAAGACGTGTTTTAACCTTGCGCCAAATCGCATAGCCCTGAGCCTGAATGTAGGTCTCCATCCGACTCTTCCAAAAGGGATAGTTGATCCCATTGAAGATGGGGCGCTTGGTGGAATACATGTCCGTTGCCATGGCTCACATACCGGTTAAGATCTGTCGAGAAGAGTTAACCGGCTCTGATACCAATTATAGGATCGAAAACGGCAACAGAGGGGGGTGAATGGTGCCTTCAAAATCACCCCGAAGTATCCACAAAATCTTCTTCTCCGATAGCTATAGCAGCAATGAAGATAGAAGAGATTCGCTCATTGGAAGCCGAAAAACATTTTTGCCGATAGCAAAGAAGACCATAAGCAGTAGACTGAACTTGTAAACAGAGAACATGATAGGGAAATAGTGTTGTCCAAAGGGCAGCTGACCGAAACTGGAAAATACTGAAAACAGTCTACTCGGCAACACAAAATAGAGATCAAATGATATGGAAGAAAAACCTTTCCATCGGCCAAGACACCTGAGAAGAGAACTCTATTTGAGACATAGAATTTGATCTCCAACTCGGAATTGATCAAAGCACTTGAAAATAGACAACAACAGTCACTACTTTGCTGTTCGAAACAGAGAAAATTCAACAGCGAAAATAGACAACAACAGTCACTAGTTTGCTGTCCGAAACAGAGAAAATTCAGCACCAAAAACTGAAGAAGAAAAGCAGCAGCAGGGACAGAGAGACACAAAATCAGACAAGAGACAAAGAGCAGAACTGCACCCAAATTTCTACTGAAAACAGACTGCAAGGATAGAACCGAATGCTGAAAATAGAGGCACGGTACAGATTTTGCTGCCGAGAATCAAAGGAGCACAGGAAGATGAAATCTGAAACCTGACTGCAGAGTTTACACCCGGACTGACCACAGCAGGCTACAAACTGTTCAACCAAAAAACAGATTTTCAAGTTTGTTTCCATCAGCCGAACAGCAGGCAACAAAAAAACTGAAAACATACTCGGCTCAACCTTGAACTCTTGGCTAAAAATAGTAGGAAATTAATTGATAGCAAGAAGGAACTGCAGAGAAGAAACAAAACTGAAAGAGCAAACTAGAGACTGCAACCGAAAATAGCAAACAGTAAAAACTGAAATTGCAAATTCCAGGGAAGTTCGATGAATAGCAGCTGTTCTTCTCAAGCCAAAGGAGTAAGACTTTAACCTAAATAGCTTTGAGACCTCAGGGAAGGGGAAATGTAGGCTCAAACCAAATGCAAAAAGAGATTAATGTCTTTGCCAGAAAGTATCAACAGGAAAGGATGAAAACCATATCTCTCATGATTCTTTGATCCTTTGCTCATGAATCTCTGCAATACCCTGAGAATCATTCTCAGACATGCAAATGTGAAGCTTGAACCACTTTCCCAGGTCATCAAGAGAAAACCAATATTACCCTGACATCAAACCCTAGAATTCCTAAAGCAGAGAAATTGAGGCGCAAGACTGAAAAATAAGAGATTCTTTGATTCAACCTTTATGCTCTTGGGAATGAACTGACCAAATGGTCTTGAGATTAATTCCACATACATAGCCAAGTAATCTTGCATCATCTCAATCACAAGCTCATCACAAAATAGAAATAGTAAAGAGATAGATAATAGAGGAAGAACAGAATCATCTCAACACATAAAAAAACCAACTCAAAAATTGAGGAGAGGACATGAATAATTTCATAGAGAGGAATGGTTACATCCAGTTCATCCCATTTCTCACTACAAACCCATACACAATTGAATAACAGGAAGAACACACACGCAGGAGAACACACTCCACTGCTTGCTTTCTTGCTCTGGCTAACACCCTCGCTCATGCACAACACACTGCTGCACTAAATAGAGGAGCTCACCTCCTCAAAGAAGAAATTCAAGAAGTGGCAGCCCCTCTCCACTTCATTTCTTCACACCCATAAGAGGCAGGAGTCAAACCAGGAAAATGGAGGGAAACCACACATTCCACTCCAAACCCTAACCTCCTCCTCTTTTCCACTAACGGGTCTCCAACCCGTTATCTTCAACCGAATCCGCTTCCAATTTTGTAGCCTCGCGCATTTTACCGAAATGCCCCTGCCGCAACTTCCTGGAAGCTTCCTGCTCGCACAACCGCACCCGGCATCCTGACCGTCTGGACCTCAGCTCCTCCCTGAGCCTAGTCCCGGTCCACCTCGCCGTTGCCCGTCGTGTCCACCTCCGGTAGCTCCGGCTCTAGTTCCTCGTCTCCCGACTTGCAACCACCTCAGCAGCCTCGATCATCTTCGATGTCTCCGACCGTCTGGACCTCAACACCTCCTGTGCCTAGTCCTGGTCCTCCCACGCCTCACCATGACCTAGCTTCAAAGTCCTGCAGTCACACAGACAAGCAAATCGTCACATAGCACCGCTCGAAATAGCATAACCAACATAAGCATCAGTAAACCATGCTCATACATGAAAAAGCCCGAACAACCGATCGAGAAAGAGAACAAGCGTCCTAACCACACCCGACCGCGTTCGACAAAGTCCAACTGAACCAGACCGCGCCATGCACTGACTTGGCGCAAACCAACCAAATCAAACTCAAACTTTCTAGAACACGAGTCAATTACTCATCACAAACATGGGGACACATCCACATGGTCTCTCACATGTGTCATCTCCAAGATTGATCTAAGGCTTAGATATTTTTGAGAGACCATGTGGAGGTCATCCCATGTGTGTGATGAGTAATTGACATCAGTTTAGGAAAGTCGAGTTTGATTTGGATGGTTCGGACCTTGACGATGCGTGGTGCAATCGGGCTCGGTCGGACTTGGTCAAACCTGGTCAAAGTGGTTAGGATGCATATTATGTTGACTTGTCAGGTTTGGGCTATCTGATGCTTAATGTGGTTTCATTAATGCATTTATGCTTATATGTGTTGAGCAGTGCTATTTGATGTGTTTCTTATCTATGATGGCTGCAGGACGTCGAGGCGGAGTCGTGGCGAGGCACGGGGTGACCGGACTAGACACGGGCGGTGTCGAGGTCAGAACGGTCGGATGTGTCGAAGACAGCGGAGACTCGAGGTAGCTGCGAGGCTTGAATGGCAAGAAAGGAGGAAGCTTCCCGGAAGGTGCAGGAGGGGCGTTTTGGAGAATACGCAAAGCTGCACTAAAGGAAGTGGGTTATGGATAAAGCACTAGAGTTGTTGAGGCTTAGTGGGTAAAGAGAGAGGCAAATTTATTAGTGAGAGACTATAAATAGGGGAGTGTCTCCTACATGTAGTCTAAGTCTTTTGGAGGTTGTTTTGCTTTCTCTTTAGTAGTTGAGAGTTTGTGGAGAAGGCAGAGGCATGTCTCCATCGTAGTCTCCTCCCTGTGTGTTCTTCTTGTGTATGAGAGCTTGAGAGAGGGAAAGTATGGTTTGATGTTCATTTAAGCATGTATGGGATTGTAGGGATGATATGAGTTGATACTCTTTGTAATCATATATCTCTCATCCTCAATATCAATCTGAGATGGCCTTATTTGAGTTTGATTGAGTTCTTGAGCTCCCTCTGTTATTTCTGTTCTTCGTTGCTCTCTATGTTGGATTTATCAAGTTTTTTATTTTGTGTTCTTTCCTGCTGGGGAGTAGCAAAATGGGTTGCTGTGATCTAGGAGATGCCCCAAAGCCATTTGGCTAGCCAATCCTAAGAGCAAACCTATTTTAATTTCAGTTTATGCATTTTTACCTCCTCTGCTCTTCTTTTTCCTTTTCTAGGGTTTTGATGAGGTTCTTGTTCCCCTTCTTGAGATGGCATGAAACTTGGTATCTAAAGTCCAGAGGCTATTAATTAGCTTTTCTCAAAGTTTCGTAGTCAAAGGATCAAGAATTGGAGAGAAATTTGGGTTTTGGTTCAGTTCTTGCAAAAGTTTCAGTTTTTGTCAAGAATCTGAATTTCATGCTCTTGAGTTGGTTTCCCTCTGTTCCCTGGCCTCCCCTTGCTATTTAGGGTGTTGTGTGGTTGTTCTGGATTGAGATTTTTAGGGCCAAGTCTCAAATTTCTCAAATGGGTGAAGTCTCCAGTCGGCTGTCTGAAAAATCAGAAGTTTCAGCCTGCAACCCCCGAGGGGCGGTCAGACCGGCCTCCTAACGGCGGTCAGACCAACCTGTTAGGGGCAGTCAGACCAGCCTCCTAACAGCGGTCAGACCGGCCTGTTAGGGGCGGTCAGACTGGCCTTCTGCAATTTGGCTGTTTTGACATCGTTTTGGCTTGTTTCCTCTATGGTTCTTTCTTGGTTTTGTTTAGCTGTGAGTTCCAGAGAGAATGAAATCTTTTTCATAGCTGGCATAGCTATTGGAGGGGGAACTCAAGTGAAAGCCTTGAAGGCAGGTTTTTAAAAAAGTTGACATTCACCCCCCCCCCTTTGTTGCCATTTCGGTCCAACAATTTTCAATTAAAGATCAAGCCAGAGGACACTCCAAAGACTGTATTCACCACCCATTATAGTTTGTATGAGTACACCGTAATGTCATGTGGATTTATCAATGCTCCCGCTAGCTTCATGAATCTTTTAAATAAGATTTTATGGAGTATTTAGAAAAGTTCATGGTGGTCTTCATCAATGATACTCTCATCTATCCCAAGAATGCAGAAGAGCACGAGAAACACTTGTGTATGGTGCTCGAGAAACTTCAGGAACATCAACTATACGCACATTCAGTAAGTATGTGTTTTGGCTATAGGAAGTTGGCTTCCTAGGCCACATTCTTTTTGATAAGGCATTGTCATGGATCCTAGCAAACTACATGATGTACTAGCTTGGAGTCAGCCCTGCACCATTCCTGAAGTTTGGAGTTTTCTAGGTCTAGATGAATACTATCGCCAGTTCATCGAGAATTTCTCCAAAATTTTAAGACCAATGAATCAGCTTCTAAAGAAGAAGAAGTTTGAGTAGTCATCTTCCTATGAGGAGAGCTTCCAAGAATTGAAAAAGAGGCTCACAATAGCCCCAATGCATGTCTTGCCTAATCTACACAAAAGTTCTATTTGTGTATTACGATGCATCTCGTCGCGGCCTCAATTGTGTATTAATGCAAGAAGGCAAAGTTGTGACTTATGCCTCATGTCAATTATAAATCCATGAGGCAAATTATCTGACTTGTGACTTGGAATTGGTAGCCATGGTAAATGCTCTCAAGATCTGGAGGCATTATCTCATCGGAAATCAGTGTGACATCTATACCAATCACAAAAGTTTAAAGTATTTCTTCACACAACCAGATCTGAATCTGAGGCAAAGAATGTGGCTTGAATTGATCAAAGATTGATCTTGACATCTATTACCACCACAGTAAAGCTAACATTGTAGTCGATGCTCTCAGTTGAAAGCTCCATTACATCGATGCATCAGTTAAAGCCAGTCATCCGACATCACATGGAGAGTTTTGGAGACTCAACCTAGAGGAGGTTGGGGAGGGTTTTCTTGGTGCCCTAGTGCTGCAACCTACCCTCGAATCTCATATCAAGGCCACTCAACTTGAAGATCTAGCTATCACCAAAATCAAGTGTGATTTGTAGAACAACGAGAAATCAGAGTTCACCAAAAGTATGAGTGGGGTGGTTATGCATGGGTAGCAGCTTTATGTCCCAAATAACTAAGAAATCAAGGAGCTAATCCTCAGGGAAGCCCATGATTCACAGCTCTTCATTCATCCTGGGAGTATGATGATGTATTAGGATCTGTGGAAACGATTTTAGTGGCTCGGTATAAACAAGGACATCGCCGCAAATGTTGATGTTTGTGATGTATGCCAAAGAATGAGGGCAGAGCACCAATGACTAGTGGGATTGCTCCAACCTTTGAAGGTTCTTGAGTGGAAATGGGATGACATCGGTATGCATTTCATTACCAGCTTTCCAAAAACCCAAAACAGGCATGACTCGATATGGGTTGTTGTTGACCGCTTGACCAAAGTGGCCCATTTCATTCCAGTGAGCACCACATATCATGGAGCTAAGCTTGCCAAGCTCTACATAAAGAAGCTTATGGGAACTGAGCTATTCTTTAGCACGACATTCGACCCACAAATAGGAGGCCAAACTGAGAGGACAAATTTAATTTTGGAGGATATGTTAAGAGCATGTGTGCTATCCTATAGCATGAATTAGGAGAAATGCTTGGCATTCACCGAGTTTTCTTATAGCAATAACTTCCAACAAGCCTCCAAATGTATCCGTTTGAAGCACTTTATGGGAGGAAGTATAGAACACCTCTTTTCTACTCTAAGGTCAGTGAAAAATAATTCTTTGGATTGGCTATAATCCAAGGGGAGAATAAGTTGATGCGATAAAAAGCCAAATTGAAGGAAGCATAGACTCATCAGGAGAGCTATGCTGATCATCGCCATCATGAGCTGAGCTTTGAGATAGATGATTATGTTTATCTCAAGGCCTCAGAACTGTAACACAACCATTGTTTCCATGTCCATGGAAAATTGGCACCTCGATAGATCGGGCCATCGTGAGCTGATCGAATCATTACAAAGAAATGTGAAGTGGCGTACCAATTGTAGTTTCCAACTCAACTTTCAGATGTGCATGATGTCTTCTATGTCTCTTAGATCAAGAAGTGTCTTTGCACTCCAAGTGAGCACACTCAATTGGACAACATTGATTTGCAACCCAATCTTTCATATTGAGAGCATTTGATCTGCATTCTAGATGAAGCCAAGCGATATACTCACAACTATACCATCAAGGTGTTAAAGGTCTAGTGGAGTAACCACACCGGAGATGAATCCACAAGGGAACAAGAAGACTGACTTAGAACCGACTTTTCTTTACCGAGCCCGCCGAATCTCGGAGTCAAGATTCTTTGTAAGGGGGATAGACTTGTAACATCCCGGATTCCAAAGAATATACAAATGAGGGAAATTTAGAACTTTCACATGCATATTATTTCCTTGGCCTTTAATGGAGTTTATTTGGAAAAGTAATTTGCAAAAACAAGTTTTCAAAAGAAATGTACTTTAGAAAGAATTCAATTTAGATTCAAAAATTGAATCTAAAAAGATGATCCTAAAATGACCTAGGAGATTTTACAGTAGAAAATAATTCAAAAACTTACAAATAAGTTCATGACACTGAAAATGAAAATTTGAATGTTTTGAACATGTTCTCAAATTTATTTAAATCAAAGCAATTGCAAAAATTGGCTAATTTCTCAATTCGTGAAGGCCCTTGCCGAAATCAAGCCATCATCTTCATCTCAAGCTAGAAGCACTACCACTAGCTGGTGTCTCTCTCTGGTAAGGTTTAGGCTAATTCTTTGCTCTACAAGCATGTCCACTACCTAAGTAAGCTAATCTGACCATGCTTTTGACTTGTCTTCCACCGTAGTGGGCCGTCGTCATGCACATCGTCACCGTCGTTGCTACTCCTCATTGTCTGGCCACCCTAAAGCTTCCCCAACACCAACCCCCACGGTAGTCTCCTAGTAGCCCCTAGATGCTCATGCACTAGTTTAATTTGGAAATGCATCAGCATAGCATGGTTTTCACTGTAGCCATTCATGGCACCACCATGGGAGACCTTGTCGTTGCTACTTTGGTGACCTTTGGTCCTTGAGCCAAGCCCCAAATGCCTTATGACCTCACCCTGAGCCAAACCAATTAGTTTTTAGCATGAATGCATGCCCGTCTTAGCCACACTATAGTTCATCGGAGAACAACCACTGCCTCTTTGTAACATCCTAAAAATTTAAGTTTGAAAAATGTGGAGTTCCTGAATTATTCTTGCAATATATTTTATTTCAACTTGGAGTTTATGGTATTCTTCTGAAATTTGGTAGAGTTTCCATAAAGTTAAAAGGTCAAGAAAGAAATAAACATGTTTAAATATTAGAAAGATGAAATCTAAGATAAGAATCTGAAAAGATGATCCATAGAAGTAAGAAAGAAATTTGACTTAGAACACAAAATATCATTTCTGAAATTAATGGCATGAATAACAATGTAAGCAAGTAAATTAAATACCAACATTAGTTGGAAATATTTTTATTAAGTCCAAAATGTCATCAGGAACTTCTGTGAATTTTTCCTGGAATTTTTGAATGTCTTTTCATATTTTTCTGAGCTTATTGGGATTTTCTGGCAATTTCTAAAAAGCTGAAATTAAAAATCAGAAATATTAAAACTTCAACCCACCCTACGGCCGCCACGTGGACGGCCAGATGCCGCCACATCGCAACTCCCATCCCGCCTTCCCCTCCTCTCGGGTCGCCACCTGGCCGGTCCCGATCGGCCTCCTCCGCCACGCGGCTTCATCCGCGCCATCGCGCTTCCCCCTCCCCTCTCCCGCTGGCCGGTGGACCCGCCCTGTCAGAGGTGTCTTCCTCCTCCCCGCTCCGTCTCTCTGCGCGGAGCGCAGCTCCTTTCTTCCCCGTGGCACGCATGCGCCCGGGTGCGGCCGCCCGCTGCCTGACGCGTCCTCTCGCGTGCGCGGCGCAAAAGGCTGTCCGGGAGGGCACGCGCGCCAGCCCGGATTCCCGCTGCCTCCGGCTGCCACCGCTGCCCCGAAGTGACCGAATGGGAGCGTCGTTGCCAGCTCCACCCGGCCCCCTATAAGTACCCCCGAAGCTCCCATCGTCCTCCCCACACTCTCGGCTCTCTCCTCCTCCAGGTAATCGTGCTGAAAACCCCACTCCACCGCCGGCGCTGCCCCTTCGTTCCCAGCTCCAGCGTCACCCTCCCCGTCGATTTCCACCGTAGAAATCCAATTCCTCTCACCCGCACCACCCTCGGGACAAGGCGAAGCTTTCCCAACCCTCGCCCGAGCTCCCCGCCGCCTTTAGCTCGCCGTCGCCGAGAGCTTCCCCGAGCCGCCGCCACCGCACGCTTCCGACCATCCTCCGGTGCCCCTCAGCCCCCACCGACCCCACCACCGGCAACCTCTACATCCCAGGAATGCATTTTGGCACTCAACCGAGCTCCTCCAACCATCCCTCGCCGCCGGCACCGCGACTTCACCGCCGTCCTCGACTTCCTCTGCCCGACCCCCTCCGCGAGCTAACTCAAAAGGTATGATTACCCTTATAGGGTAAGAAACACCCGAGCGCTCCCCTGGCTAGCAGCGCTAACTCTATTCCCCCCTGTTCCCTCGGCCGCGCGCGTTCGAGCCCCCGGCTCCGCAGTGCGCCGAGGTCGAACTTTTCTTTTATTTCCGCCTGACAGGTGGGCTCCACCTGTCAGTGGGGGCCAGGCCGAGCGGCCCGCTGACCATTGGGCCCCGCTAGACAGCGACACACTGGCATGCGGACCCCACAGAACAGTAGCCGGCCCCATATGTCAGAGACACAGTACACAAGGAAATGAAATAAAAAGAAAATGAATTAAAAACTCCAGTGGGACCCATATGTCAGAGTTTTCTATTTTATGGAATTTCACAGAACTGAGATTTTCAAATGAGCATAACTTATTCATTTTAACTTCAAATTAAGTGAAACAAATTTCTAAATTTATCTAAATTCAAGATCTATCCAATGGAACAGAAACTAGAAATTTTAGAGCTCATATGAATTTTTGGTGAAAATTATGGACAATTTGGGAATAATCTAGGGAACACAATAAATTTATTTAGGATGTAAAGTAAGGTTATTTAGCATGTAGTATCCGGTTATTTACTGCATGAGCAACTGATGTAGATTAAATATTTAATGGAGGTCTAATTATCAAATAAGGACATTAATAAGAAAATGTGGCTTTGGTTAAATACCCAAATTTAGTAAAGATACCCTTAAATATAATTAAGATATATGTCCAATAATTAACACGCTGTCATTAAATAAATCTTAGAGGTAGATTTTGCGAAGCAACAAATATTAAAAATATAACCCTACGTAACAAGCTTTGCCCAAATAGCTAATAATGGTATCATTAATTAAATCTTAATACTAGATTTAGTAAATAATAATGATGAGCATGAAATAACAAGATATGGCCCATACAACTGAATCCTAATTCGAACTGAAATAGGCTAAATGAAAACTGAGGCTACATAAAATATCACCCCATAAAATGCTATACACCTAGACTCTAAAATTAATTCGGTAAGCCAAAATGCCCTGAACAATAGCACTCAACAAAATAATGCTAAGATAAACTTGTGCACCTATTCATAGGTCTAACTTAACTCATGGAACTTCCTTGATAAATACAAAAATGATAAAAGAAATTATTAATAAAAAGGTCAAGCCTCGCTTTTCCCCAATCGGCCATGTATGGCCACCTTCCTTTCCCAAAAGCAGATAATTCCTGTAGGTACATCTTCACTTTTGATCCCTCGTATTTCTAAAATTTTCCCTCACAGTAAAGCATTCAGACAACTCGTCCTCCTGCTCAAACCCAGCTACCGCTGTGCTTACAACACATCAACCTAAATCATCCTTCTATTCTCCAACCATAATAAATGCATAATTTAAAGTAAATCGGGTATTTAAAGTGATTGGATTTATTTGGATCTCTTGAATTATTTGTTTTTATTTGGATTCAGTCGCTTATCGCATAGTTAGAAACTGGAGTTCCGAAGAATCAATGGATCAAGCAAGACCAAGATCAAAGTATAGAAAAGACCGGCAGAGCAGTCCCCTCAAATGAGACAGCTTTGAGAGAGCACAAGACCGCGGCAAACTGCGCCAGGCGAGTCAATACTTTGATCATGTTGAACCTACATTTTCTGCAAATTACTTTGGTTTAAATTATCAAATTGCATGCTATTATTTTATATGCAAATACATGATAAATTCAATATTCTAGTTATATGCCCATTGTTTGCCTGGAATAATATTACACTCCCTTTTGAATATTTGAATTTGTTAACCTTGTCGCCTTAGCAAAAATTATAATAGTAACCTTTCGAAAATAAGTCCGTGATTATATGTCATGCTTAGTATTGCTTAGATACTCATGGGCGCGAGAGCGCCCAAGCAACACTTTTAATCCTGAGAAGAATTGGTTGGGCGGTCATGGTGGTAATGACTGGTGTACGTTGGATATGGTTATTTTATATTCCCAAAAATCTCAAATTGCTTATTTATCTAGGTGGATGGATGGGGGTATGGTGCAGTGGTGCACGAGAGTGTGGTTTGTGGTAGAACCGCCCAGATACCACTAAGGACTGAATCTTGTCATGATATTCCATGTAAAACAGTACAACCGCAAGTCTGTAAAATACAACTTGGCTAAGTAAATTTATCGAACTCCGGACTCATCTCACTGGTAGTGGATTGATGGGGCTACGCTATGGCAAGGGGGCCTGAAGGGACACCAGTGGTGGGTGAAGTTTCTCAGCTGTCCTAACGTTGCGGGAAGTAGAAGCCCGAACTGCGTTAGTGGTTGTGGGAAACATCCCGCGCATAGATGGGACCCACCGCAAGTGGGCGGCTACCCATAAGGTGAGATGACAAAAAGGGCTAGATACTTTGAAAAGTCACTGTGATAGTCTGCTCAACCACATGACTAAGGAATCGTGTGGGGCAACGAGTTGATTGTCTCTTGTGGTGAAAGTGTACAAACTCTGCAGAGTCAAAACTATTCGAATAGTCGTGCCCACGGTCATGGGCGGACATGGGAACTTAACCGGATATAGTTCTATTTCAAAAACTTTGTGGGTGGGAATGGAAAAGTGGAAGGGCAGTGGAAAGCCCTGATTTGAATTGTCCTAGGTGTCGTCCCAGTGGTAAGTTAAGCGGCTATAATGCTGAAAGATGCTATATGGTGCAGATGCCATGTAACGGTGGATGGAATCTGGAATGCTATTATTATTGCATTTTCTTGAACATTATGTTTTTGTTCAAAACTGCTAGGTCTCAGGAAATTTTTATGTATCATATTGCAAAAGTAAAATGTTTTCTCTTCTCGCAAAGTAAAATATATGAGGAAATAAGTAGAATCGGGAGTAATGAAGATGGAAGTTTGTGGTAAAAACATAAATATATTGGTGGACTCATGTCGATTATAAAAAGAAAACGATAGTGTGGATTCTGAGAGAAATGAGCCCAAATGGATATCTAGACTAGATAGATGATTTATATGATCTTTGGAGTATTAGGAAGTGCAAGGGTATTGGTTGGATTACAACATTGATATTTGACATAAATTCTTGGGAGATGTTGACAATATTGGGATTAATAGGATTTGAACAAGTTCTGGATGGATGAATTGATCTTGGGAGTTTGGGGTATGATAACAATTCCTGGAGTATAAACTTGATCAATGATATTCCTGGTGGATGAATACTGGTGAATCGTAGACCTAATCAATAATATACTTGGTGGAAATAAACTAGTGAATCGTATACTTGGTCAATGATATTCTTGGTGGATGTATACTCATGAATTAGTTAGAGATAGATAATGGAAAAATAAGATTGATTATTGAAGAATTATGGTTGTGGATCAATAACGAAAGGATTGTTAAGAATTTAGGATGCAAAGGATACTGGTGGATTAAATAAATGATATTAGATAAATGATGTCGCTAGCTGTTTGGAGTTTTAGGCAGTAATTGATCAGTGGATTATATAAGTTATGATACTCGCTATGTGGGGATTTAGGCAGCAATGAAGGTATGATTGGTGGATTGCATAATTGATGATAATCGCTATTTAGAGTCATAGATAGCAATCAATATGGAAAGAGCATGATCGGTGGACTGATTAAATGATGACATTCGCTGTTTGGAGTCTTAGACAGCAATCAATAAAGAAAGTGTATTTTGGTGGATTAAGTCGATTATGGTAGTCGCTAGGTGGAGTATAGGCAGTAACAATAACACTATGATTAAATAATGACAAAGCTACTAAAAGCGATTTTTTGCAAATAAAATAATCCGAGCCTCTCCTTTGTTAAGCCATGCATACTATTTATTTGCATTCTGTGTATTGGCTCGCGAGCACGGTGGTTGTGCTCACACTCGCTTTTGCGACAAATTCAGAAGCAGTAATCAGATCACTACGCTTCAACAATACTTTTGGATCATGATGGCGAAGAAGATGAAGATGTCAAGAACTAGGTCGCGATCCTCTAGTTGGCTACCTGTGGGCATGTCCTGAAGGTCCCATCTGTGTGCTTCGTTCTTCCGCTGCTGCAATTTAATGAATTCGGCCTAAACGGCCCATGAGTAAGTTTACTATTATATTTATGCTTCTGTATGATATGTACTATGATATTCAGAACTGTAATCTGTGAGCACTATCTACTGATCCAGGGAATGGTGCGGTGGAATCACAGAAGATTCCGGATTGTAAAATCTGGGTCTGACACTCTTGCCATTGCACGGCCACCACCGTCCACCAATCTGGCCATCGTCACTGCCCAGAGATGCACAATGATGCAGTCGTTCCATTTTGACCATGCTAACACCAAGCCATAGCTTCCCTCACCGCTGATGAGCTCGCTAGAGCTCTGATCCGCTCGACTTTGCCTTTCCCTCGCTGATAGTGGGCCTGACCTGTTAGATGGATTAGCTTAGCGCTAATGACATGTTCAAATCTAATGTGTGAATGACATGTGGACCTGAGTCAATTAGTTAACTAGAATTATATTTAAAACCATGTTTAAAAACTATGAGAACGACATGTAGGACCCACATGCAGATAAGGCTTTAAAACATGAGAGTATAGCACTATTGTGCAAATTGTTTGGCTTTTATTTGTATTTTTCTGAATTTTATCGAATAGACACCATCGTGCTAGACAATTTCGAGAACGTTCTAAACCATTCTCCGAGCAACAAGAGCAAGGCAAGCACCCCCTTTGACCATATTGATCATAATATTTTAATTATTGTATATTTTTTGTAAAATCTATTATGCCTGTGTGTATACTTCATTAAAATTTGTTATACTATGGGTAATGGTTGTTATATCCACTTATATGTATTGAACCTCCTTGCAAATTTGATATCCTCACTGTTGTAACCTTTAGGATATGGTTTGGATAGTAGCTAATATCATTTTGGGTATATTACTTTGAATATATGGTCTAGATGCTTAGCCATGTAATAGTTTTCACTAAGTTTGGTCATTCAAAAAAATTTACATATGGACATAGGTGATTTTAAAATGTTGGACTAAAGGAGGAACCTCTAGTGGGTTATATTATGAACTGTCAAATGTTAGAAGATATCCCACGTGTAGATAGGGGGAGATTCTCACCTAGGTCAATTAAGGACTGAACGTTGTTACCGTACATCTAAGCATACAACCACATGTGCTATATGGGCTCTTGCTTTAGCTGATTAAGTTGTCTAGGTCTAGAGGTGTTGCATTTTGGTAGACTGAAGTAGTGAGGGCATTCCAAGAAGTTTTGCTCGTAGGGGCTCCCTTCAGCAAGGTATGGGGAAAAAAGCTTGCTAATACAATGGTGAATGATCACTTAGGGGATGGACCTAAGTGAGGGTCCTCACTTAGGGGATGGACCTAAGTGATGGTCCGAATGCTCACTTGGGGGATGGACCTAAGTAAGGTTCGACATTCATCGGGCTGGTGCAAGGTTAGAACTAGATGATGTAAAGGCTATATGATAATCACCTGTGTCACACGCCCAAGGAAGCATGTAGTTGTCGATAGTGTATTTGATTATATCATATGGGTAAAGTTATATAACCCCTTGAGAGTGCTAAAAACTATTTAAATAACCGTGCTCGCAGTCATGTGCATGCTTGGATGCAGCCACAATGGGTATATCTTTTATTTTACAAGTTGTTTCATTGGAAAAATTGGGATAGCATGTACGTGTCGCATGTGCCATGCCCATGGTGTGGAATTGTTCAATGATCGCAGCCAAGGAGGGCTGTTAATGGAAGTGTTTTAATGTTATACAAATGTTATTTCTTTACATGTAAACTACTCTTTACAATTCTGTTACAAATTACTACTTATCGATATTGCAAATGAAGCTAGATTCATGCTGAAAATAACTTATAGCATAGAGGCTTACTTATTATTAGCCTTGCATATATATGTTTCGATACACTACAAGTCTTACTGAATACATAATTTACTCAACCTTGCTTAGCATAGAGCCTTATTTATTGTTAGTCTTGCATTTATATATATATATATATATATATATATATATATATATATATATATACACACACACACACACACACACACACACACACATATAGGAAGCATCTTTTCTACTCCCGGGTGTAATTACACCCTATGTCGTATCTAACAACATAGGTAGTATCTCGCGTAACGGAGAGTATGTACGTGTAGTATACGAGTATTTAAGACCATATAGGTGGTATGAACATTTTTTCAGAGGTGGTATGCATATTTTTTTGACATACTCCTTTTTATGTACGTATATAAAGGTATTTATAAAATACGCTAAAAACTATGGACTTCCTTACAATTTTTTCGTGTGGTTCACATTGGAGTATCTTATAATTAGTATATGAGTATACCTAAAGTGATAAAGGAGTATTTCAAGTTTGTTTAGGTGGTATATTAGAGGTGGGTGTAATTACACCCAGGAGTAAAAGGTATTTTTCCTCTATATATATATATATATATATATATATATATATATATATATATATATATATATATATATATATATATATATATATATATATATATATATATATATATGTGTGTGTGTGTGTGTGTGTGTGTGTGTGTGTGTGTGTGTGTGTGTGTTGTGATATACTACAAGTCTTGTTGAGTGCACAACATACTCAACCTTACTTAAATTGTTGTTCAGAGAATGGAAACTATGCCCAACAATGCATACTATGCACTTGGTACCGGAGGGTACAATGATGGGTCTTTCTAGGGCCTTTGTGTATATGACTTCGTCTCTAGCAATAGGTTTCACCACCACCTCCATGGTTGTTCACTTCTTGTAAATTCTTACGACTTTTGTTGTTTAGCATCTTTACTTATGGTCACTTAGTGGGCTGATTTGTGTATGAATCACTTATGTTGGTGTGCTTGCAGGGAGTTGTGGTGAGCTCAATGCACGGATTGGTCTACCTACATGAGGTTTGTAAATTAGATTCTGCCTAGGGTTTAGCTTGGTTATTTTAATGTTTGTTCTATGGGAATTGAAGCTTAAATATTGTGTGTGCCTTTTTCTCTCTCTTTTATTTGTTGTTGTTACAAGTCATCCAAGGACCATCTACATGGACATCAAGTCATCAAACATCCTGCTTGAAGACAACTTTGAAGCTCAGGTTTGTTCTTGCTGCAAAACTGCCATCTTTCTTAACAAATTAGTTATTGTGGATGGTATGTTCAGTTCCTGATGACACATAAATGCTATGTTCATGAGCTAGGTTGCGGATTTCAGGCTTGCCAGCCTAGCAAAGACTGATGTCACTCATGTCTAGACGAGTGTGATGGGCACATTCAGTAACGCATCTCTCTAGGAGTTCTAGCACAATCATTCATATCAACAAGTAGAAAAAGAGGAAATCATTCTTTATTTCTTCTGCACTTAGGTACTTGTCTCCAGAATATGCATCCACTGGGAAGCTGACAGAGAAATTAGATGTGTTCTCCTTCGGTGTCGTGCTTCTAGAGCTCATCGCTAGTCAGAAATCCATTAATTCATCATGTCCCCTTAGCGATGAGAGCCTCATGGAGTGGGTAAGCTCTTGCACTAGCTTGCAGTGTACCTACATATAATGTATTATCATTTTCTTGAATACTTCATGGTCACTCTTGTCATGTGCCGATGCCACCACCTCCATGCCATGCATCATGCAGAACAATGCCATATCACATCGAGTATGAGCCTAGAACTGACAAGTGACACGGGCATGATGCGAGGATGATGGCGATGGAGCCTAGGATGTAGCATCGCTAGGAGGTAGAAGCACGATGCGGGTTAGGGCATAGCTTGGCTGAGCACTGTGCGGAGCCGGAAACGTTGCCTTGGCCGTTAGTCTGTAACAACGCATGGGCATTCACCTATAATTTTTCATATGTTTAGATGTATGTTTGTATTGCCTTTGTTGGTTGGTTGGTTGACAACATAGATCCTCTAGGAATATATATCTAGACATAGATAAATAGAAGCCTATCGTGGATCTTTTACTTATTCCTTAGTTGTATTCTCAAATGTTTCTTTCTGCTCAGTAAAAGGTTATAATGCCATGAATTGCTATGGTTGGCTTGTATTTTGTGTGTGTGCGCGCGTTGATTTTGTGCATCGGTATTCAGTATGATGCTAAATTACCAGATGTGACTAAACTTGTTCCCTTGTTTTGCTCTTCCTCTATCAACTTTACTGCTCTATTTTTGCCATCACTCTTGATTGAACCTATCTTATCTCCATAAGATAAAGATAATCGATAGTCTTTATTGAGGGATGCTTTATGTTGTGTTAGGAAGGTTTCCTCTGTCACTGGTTGATATGCAAAATAGATGCAAATTCCATGCTCTAGATTCTTCTATTGATATTAACGCTAGGATGAAATTTGCTCGATGCTTACAGTAGGAATGTAGGCAAAAGGGATTGCTCTATACTACAAACCAACTTATTATGTGGAGAAAAAAGTTACTTTATAAGTATATTTCAAATCTATAAGGAGGAATATGGATAATAAAATTGATTTTGTGTTTGTAGTGTAAACATGGAATTAGAATTAGAACAAAAAATGGAAATAGGGTATGTAATTATGTATGCTCAATGCAGAGCAGTTGCTATTGGAAATGTTTTCAAAATTTAATCATAGTGACATTAGCATCTGAGTGAACTTGTCCATAATAACTTCATTATATCGCATATATAATTTGGGTTCAGTTCCGTAAACATCGTAGTCACTAATCTTCTGTCATCTAAGTATGGAATGTAAGGAGTAATTAAATAACTAATCCTACAATCTCTACACACTACCATAGAAAGGGTCATCACAGACGGTTCAAAACTATCATCACATAATGTTCCTGAATCGTCTAAATTTATGTGTCTATGATAATAGGTGGTTATCACAAACAACTTTCAAACCATCTGTGGTAAGTTACAACACAGACGGTTTTACAAAACATTTGTCTATGATATGTCAGATATTACGGACGGTTCTTAAACATAGCCATCTGTGATATCTAACCTATCACAGATAGCTAATACCAAAAACCGTCTATGATATCCCATATATCATAGATGGTTCTTAAACATAGCCGTCTGTGATATCTGACATATCACAGATGGCTAATATAAAAAATCATCTATGATATATTATATATCACATACAGTTCTAAAACATAGCCGTTTGTGATATCTGACATATCACAGACGGCTAATACCAATAACCATCTGTGATATCTGACATATCATAGACGGTTTGGTGTAAAAAACCGTTTGTGATAGTTATTTAAGTAGTTAAATTATTTTTTGTTTTTTGGCTAGCCTTAGGAAATGCTAGCCATGTCCTCTGAAAACAAGAAAGCAGATCACATATATAGCACATAATAATCATTACACAGATCTCACAAATTAATTAAACAATTGAATGACTTGTTTGATTAAGCACAATTGAGTGAATTACAATTGAATGAAATGTTTGAACATCTAATCATCATTGCCGGGGTTGAACTCTCCATTTGGCTGAATGACCTCTGCCTTCAAGAATTCAGAGAGCTTTCCTCGAACTTCAGTGAGTTTGTCAAGATCGAATGCACTTTTGTCGAATTTCACACCCTGTCGCTAGGAGTGTTAAAGCCATTAGCATGTATATATATATATATATATATATATATATATATATATATATATATATATATATATATATATATATATTGATAATCACAAAATAATTAGTGGTAGGTTGACAAACCTCTGGGTCTAATAGCCATAATTTCCTGCATATGGCAGCAAATATAGAATCCACATATGTTGCCCTATAGCTGCTGCTGGCACTACAAAAATAGAATTACGTACATAGGTATTATCAGTTCTAGGGGCATTACTACGAAGTGTGATATAGGATTGTTGTGTTGTAGCGAGTACTAAAAATCGGGTCCTGTGTCGCAGTGTGGCACTGGATTCCTTGTGTCTCTCTCCTTGGGCAATGTAAGCATTGAACAACCTATGTGATTCCAAAAAGTTAGCCTTGGTCATTGCAAACGAAGGGAAGACTACAATAGAGTTATATACAGAGGTAATGAGTTTACCTGTCAATTGTTTGCTGCACACGGTGAAGTCGTGGTTGCTCCTAGTAGAGAATCAAGGTATAGTACCTTGCTCCACTTTGGTACAATCACAATCAGAATCCAATGAAACCTAGTCATGTATGTCACTATAATGATTAATCCTAAGTTCATGTTGCACATAAAGTACAAATGAAACTTATATGGCAACTAGTGAAGCACTTACCCCTGATTGTAGGGTACCAGAATGTAGTCCTTGAATCTCTAAGCAAGCAATCCCGTCATTATATAATCTTCGACGAAGGATGCGTTTTCCTTGATGCATTGCTCAGAGACCAAATGTGGGTCAAGAAATCTCACCAATTCTTGCCGTCACCGGATTTGTTGGATCATGGATCTATACATAAGCAATGAGTTATGACATTTACGGTATTACATGAATATAAAAATTGATTGTATAGTACACTTATAGTGTCCAACATTGTAGAAGTGAGGCGTCGAGTTTATCGAGATTGAATAGTCTGAATAAGTCTTCGAAGGTTACGGTGAAGTAGCCTGAGATGTGGAGGAAATGCGCCTCCATGTACCCCACGGTGAATCCACTTTGCCAGTTTGGCT
Organism: Dendrocalamus latiflorus; assembly: GCA_017311315.1. NCBI lineage: Eukaryota > Viridiplantae > Streptophyta > Magnoliopsida > Poales > Poaceae > Dendrocalamus > Dendrocalamus latiflorus. The sequence continues at coordinate 9,640,995 of CM029625.1, read as the reverse complement.
TCTTGTTGGACCTCTGCATATAATGCAAAGTCTTATCAACTAGTCCAAGGCTGGGTAATTATGACTCGGGGACCAACGACACTCTGAGCTTGTACCTCCTAGGCCATTAGATGAATATGTGGATGGCATCCCCTAGTATCATGATCTATTCATTTGGGGGCTTCTCCAGCGGGATGGCCTTGAAAATGTTATTAATCATGTCCACCTAGACCTTCGTGAAACCAATCCCTATGATGAGAACATGTTCCCAATGAATACAACCATATTTGTTATGCATGTTGTTCCAATTACAACAGGTCCTACGCATCACTTAAATTATTAGGTGAGTTTTAGAAGTGCCTTTATATTATATGAACTATATGATGCTACCTAATAATGAAAATATATATTTATGTAGCACCACATCACTTTTGGGTAAAGATGACCAAGAGTTCGAGCTGGACCCATTTTGGAATCCAATTCGGCCTCTGAAGATAGCACTAACTTCAAACGTGTATAACTTTCACATACAGAGTCTGTTTTAGCTCCACGAGTACTTGATTGAAAGCTTATCTCATCCTCTTTCTAATGGATCTAACCCTACCTCATCCTCTTTCCAATGGATCTAACCCTACCTTCAACTCCATCTGAGCATGCCAAAATCTGTAAAATAGTCTGCTGCTATCTCTGATTCCGAAATGGGCTAGTGTTGTGCTACCTCCACTTGGTCCCATGGGCCTTGTAACCCTAGGGACGTGCGCCCACCCCTCAGCTGCCACCCTCTAGTCGTCATCCTCATATAGTCTCATGTGTGCTACACTTTAGGGGTAGGGTTTTGTTAGACTGAAGTTTAGCTTTGCTACTTTATATATTGTCCTCTTGTTCGACGAGTACAACAGCGACATTGTTCATAGGAACCCCACATTTTGACATAAAGTTTAATTTTTATTCATAATTTCAAATTGCTTATTTATCTTGTTCTTGCGTGCTTCTTCGGTGTATGTAGGAATTGATCTTCGTGATCAGGTCATTCGAGTATTTGTGCATGGTTGATAACGACTTGTCGAGCAGTTCAATGATTGCATAGTTTCGAGCCTTGTGAGTTCGTAACCAGGATCATGAGAGTTGAGCGACTACTACAGAATTTACCTTCTCATCAAGAGATCGGGCCAGAACAAGACCTTCGTGGTTCATCAGGAGGTATCAGAGCTACCATTGATCGGTGAGAATTTTCTTTACCTACAGTCCACGAAAGCTATGAAAATAAAAAACATTATTAGGGTTAGTTCATCCTGTCCAAACCAATCTATGCCTTGCAATTTCCTTTTCGGTATTTTGCTTGTTGAATTTTTAGTTGCATTGTCGTGTCAAGATTGCTGATTTCTAGTTCTAGTTGGAGTCTAGTTCTTCTTCTTTGTCTAGATTGCATCTTTGCTTCATCACTACCATGGCACCCACCTTGATCCCTACCACTTCTCCTAGATTAGTTTTGGGTGTTCAAAAAAAGAGATGAAAAAGGACAAAGAAAAGAAAGGAAAGTGTTCACCTTCCCAAAAATTGAAAAGCATGTCAAATCTTCGCCAAAATTAGTGAAAATTGATGGAGACCTTCTACATATAGCCATAAGCTTCCCAAAAAAATCAGTAAGTTGGGCCACATAATTGAAAGATATAGGAGTTTCAATTTGAATCCAAGATGGTTTCTAGTCCGCGTAGGATTCCGTTTCTGAGACACCTTCAGTAAAACGAACATAACTTTTGCATATGGTGTCTATTTGTGATGTTCTTATACTCATTGGAAAGCTAATGATGAGGCAGATCCAAAGAAATGAATTTGTGCTAGTCGCCCTCTAGGACCCCTAAAATCGGCCATCTTCAGATCCAAATTTGTGTCACAAGTTTTCAGTTTCTGTTTTTGCCCTTTTTCTTGGTCTTCCTTTCAGAATTTGGGGTTCGTCTCAATTGCAAAATTCTAGATCTCATCAAAACCTTTTAAATGAGCATATATAAGCCATATAAAACTTTGCCCCTTTTATGTTTGAGACTAGCTGTTGTTTTCTGCTCAAACTAGAGGGCTGTTTATATTGCATGTTATTCCTGTCTTTGTGCTTTACATCTTGTAAACAATCTTGTGCCCTTAGACAGAAGTTTGAGTAGCTTAGCTAGTGTCTCTCCTAGCACTTGGTGTGAGATTTTCCTTTGCTTACATCAAGTGACATTGATCTTTGCGTGTGCGTTCATACACTGGGCTTCATTACCTCACTTTTTTAGACTAGGGTCAGCAACATTGACTAATACTTTGAACATTTGTTCAACATGCATTTGCTAAATCGATTATTGTTAATCCTTGCTACATATTAAAGCCTTTCGAGCTCCACTTCCTACTAACTCAGTAGGTATCATTCCTCGCAATCGTTGGGCTATTCACACATGAGATTATCATAAACTAGCCACTAGCTGTACCACTTCCTTGCTACATTGGTAAGAGCTTGTAAGAACTTGGTATAAGCTTGAGTGTGAGTGACTTTTGAGCCTGTAGAACCTAGTAGTTGATAGGAACATATACTTGTGATTTGTTACCTTGTTTTCTACTAATAATGACAGGGTTGAAGAAGTTGGTAGATTACGATGACATCATGGGCAGATTTGAACTCAAAGGGAAACAATTACCGTCATACATCTTTCCATGGAGAAAATTTCTGACCTTTCTTCTTTAAACTCCCTATCTAGCACCTACACCTACTGTTTTAAATTAATCAGAGATTATGGTGTAGATAATCAATTTCTTGTATATCGAATATGCATAACTTGTGATCACATGCATGAATTAAAACTTGTTGTTTTGAATAACAATTCTTGTGTGTTAAATCTTGTTCATTATGAGAGAAATAAAATTTAGTTATCACTCAATGCCTATGTGTTCATCTCTTATTGCTAAAATTTAGTTATCACTCAATGCCTATGTTTTCATCTCTTATTGCACCATCTAGCATTGACAATCTGAATAATGAAGTTGATGTATGGAGGAACTTATAAATCTTTTCACCTTTGCTAGATGAATTTGCTATTGCTCAATTGAAACATGATTATATGGATAAACTTTGTTTGATTTCAAAAGTTGTAGCTTTGTCCATATATAGTACCACTGCATTTTTTCAACTTCAGAGATTTGAATTGCATAAATGCTTCACTTACATTTGCAAAACTAGTTGCAATAATTGCTATGTGAGAAATTTTGTTTTGCTCATTAACATATATGATTATTCACACTACTATTTTATAACATTAATTGTGCACGTACAAAGAACAGTTAAAACGGATGGCATATACATATACTATACATACACCTTGGCTTCTTTGTTACCTTATTTTCAGCTTATCAAAAGTTGAGGGCGGCTTTGTTTTCATGAAAGAGAGGATGATGAGAACATGTCCCCTACGGATATAACTATATTTGCTATGCTTGTTGTTCCAATTACAACAGCTCCTACGCATCACTTAGATTATCAGGTGAGCTCATTTTAGGAATGTTTTCATATTATATGAACTATATGATGCTACCTAATTATAAAAATATATATTTATGCAGCACCACATCACTTTTATGTCAAGATGAGCAAGAGTTCGAGTTGGACCCGTTTTAGAATCCAATTAAGCCTCCAAGATAGCACCGACTTCAAACATGCATAACTTTCACAAATAGAGTCCGTTTGAGCTCCACGAGTACTTTATTGAAATCTTATCTCATCCTCTTTCCAACAGATCTAAACCCTACCTCCAAACTACATCTAAGCATGCTACAATCTGCAAAACAGTCCACTGCTGTCTTTGATTCCGAAACAGGCTGTTGTTGCATCACCTCCACTTGGGCCCATGGGCCTTGTAACCCTAGGGGTGTGGGCCCACCCCCTAGCTACCACCCTCTAGCCATCATCCTCATATAGTCTCATATGTGCTACACTTTAGGGTTTGGGTTTTGTTAAATTGAAGCTTAGCTTTTCTACCTTATACATTGTCCTCTTGTTCGACGAGTACAACAACAACATTGTTCTTCAGGACCCTATTTTTCGATATAAAGTTAATTCCTATTCACAATTTTAGACTGCTTATTTATCTTGTACTTTCATGCTTCTTCGTTTTTGCAAGAATTGATCTTTGTGATCAAGTCATCTAGGTATTTTGCACAGTTGATAACAACTTGTGGAGTAGTTCAGCGGTTGTATGGTATCGAGCCTTGCAATTTCATAGCTAAGATTGTGGGGGTTAAGTGACTACTACCGAATTTACCTTCTCATTGAAAGATTGGGCCAGAACAGGACCTTCGTGGTTCATCACCCTAGCTGGGCACTGTGCACCTACATCCCTAGCAGTCATGGAAATGTCATCCCATGTCCAGCGTCAATGGGAATAGAGCCAATAAACCTGACTCTGAGGATGCACAGTGTAGGCTCCTACATAATGATACACGATGAGCTAAGGCATCCACCAGGTCTATCTTTGTAACATTCTAGAGAGATACATTACCTGGATATCGTCGATAGGTAAGTGGGCGTCGCTATATTCAGAAAGTGGCATGGGCACGCAGCTACTCCAACGTTGAGGGGGGCTGGCTTCCGTAATAACAGGGGTGGCTTGCAAGTGGTTGCAGACTTCTCTTAGTTCTTCTTTCAATGAATCTATCTCTCCATGATGTGAGGCAGTTATCTTCTCTTGAAGTGAGGCAGATAGCTCTATCTCAAGTTATACATGAAGCTCATGTTTCATATGTTCCTCACGCTCGGCCTTGGATCTCTTCCTACTCATATATGCCTCGGAGTCATTTGGGAATCTATGCCTCCAAGGTACGTAAACCCCTAGGCCTCGCATGCGACCTAGGTGCTCCTTGTTTTCCAACATCATGGATAGTATATCCCTCTCCCTATCTACTTCGAAGGAGCCTTGGGAAGATTCGATAGTCAATGCTTACTATAAAAGGCAATTATGTTATTTTAGAATCCATGATGTTAGGGACCTATTAACAACTAGGTAGTTTAACATATCTTACCAGACAATTGGTTACTTCCTCGTCTGCGGGGTTTTTGAAAGAGGCAACGCACAAAAACACGGCTGATGAGCATGCTCTTAACCAGTTTTGGGCGTGCTCGTTTGTGATCCCTGCAAATGGCAGGGAGGCCTTTGATTGAATTGCGACCTCGTCCTGCATCCTCCATTGTAGGATTTTACCAGCATACCCAGTGGTCCCGAGTCTGTGGGGATGAGTGTTTTGTGCCTAGAGAGCCTTGTGCGCTGCACTTTGCTATTGAAATTCGGTTGTCGTCTTCCTCTGCACAAAGGCCTCCCATGTTTTTGATGACAAGAAAGGATACCTCATGAAGGGCATGCATCCTTGGTCATGTACTATATGACAAGCGTACTCTTGAAGGTCTTCCACACTTTTCCTATCATGAGGAGCACCTGTCATCACACGAGTCCTTGGACTTCTTTTGGGATCTCGAATGATTCTGAAAATTCCACCCACAGTTGCTTTTTCTCTCTAGCTATCAAAGCTTTCTAGTTTGCTGTGGTAATGAGGACCTGTTGCTTTCCAAGTATCCTGTAGGTAGTCCGGAATGCTTCCACTACTTTCTTTGGTTGCAGAGGGACCCCATCCGGAGAGACCTCTGTAATGGTCATTCAACCCTCTAGCCTTTTCGATACTCCTCTACGCTTAGTCACCACGGTCTTCAGAGTGTTAGATTCATTCAGCGACGTTGATGATGACTGTGTGGACGCCATCTCTCTTACAAGAAAAAAAACTAATTACAATGAGCTATGAAAGTAAACATTGGCACATGATTGATTTTACATACTTTAATGTTCTTACTTTAGTTGTTAAGAAATAAGAACATTCGGCAATGTATATTATTGCTACAAAGTCTCTTTGCAATACTAACATGCCAAATCACACAGTCTAGTGTCTCAGGCTCTATAAAGTAAGTTACGGCTATAATCTCTTCCTTCTCATCATGCTGCATGTTGGGCTTGGTTGTCGTCTTAAGCGTAAAAGAACCTTTGGGCTACCATACCCTTCATTTACAAATGAATGGTGCAACAGCCCAAAAGTTCTTTTACGCCTAAGACAGCAACCAAGCCCAACACACCTCATGATGAGGAGGAAGAAACAACATCTATAACTTACTTCATAGAACTTAATATACTGGAGTGTGTGTGATTTGCCATTTCAAATAGATCTTATAGCAATAACAAAGTGAATCACAGAGGATAGCTATTAAGAAATAAGAACATTCAGTGATGTATATTATTGCTACAAGATCTCTTTGGAACACTCTAGTATGAAGCTAATGACATACACTAGTGTCTCAGGTTCTATGAAGTTGGTTTCTTTGCAACACTAACATGCCAAATCACACAGTCTAGTGTCTCAAGTTCTACAAAGTAAGTTATGGTTGAAGTCTCTTCCTCTACATCATGCTGTGTGCTGGGCTTGGTTCTTTTAGCCTAAGATAGCAGCTAAGCACAACACACAGAATGATGAGGAGGAGGAGACAACAGCCATGACTTACTCCATAGTACCTGACACACTAAACTATGTGATTTGCTTCATACCCTTTGAAGGTCTCTTTGGCATTATTATTGCTACAAGATCTCTTTGGAACACTAACATGCTGTTCCAAATAGATCTTGTAGCAATAACACAAACCTTCCTTAAGGTTGTCTCTGAGAACTCCAATTCACATAGAAACAATATCTCCAATAATTTATATCTAAAATCATTCCCTAGCAATGTTTTATTATTTTCACCACAACTTTCATCCTTATACACCCTCACAATTTGTTTCTCCCCTGCTAGGATTTTGAGTGATGTGACATGTATTTCTCAAAAACTACAAGATAAACATTACAACACTATACACTTGGGCTTGAAAGGGCATGAATCAAATTAATTTGCTTCATCCCATTTAAAGCCCAAGTGTATAGTGCTATAATGTTCCTCTTGTACATCTACTACTTTTACTCACAGTGTTCATACCCTTTATTTACTTGAACTAGTAGCCTACCCATAGAAGTAAGGAGAGGAGAGTCGGAGGAAGGGAGACAAGAATGTAGTGGAAGCCGAAGGAGGGCGTGGACCACCAGGGACCCAAAAGACTAACTGTGAGGACCACATGAAGGTGACATCTTCGGCAATGACAAGGGACCACCATCCACATCTTCATCCGCGTGAGGACCACACTAGGACCACCCCCAACAACCTTACCACATCTAGCCCGACACAAGTTGGCTCACTTTCCCTCTCACATCCATTTCCTCATTCCTTTTTAGGTTCCACATCAAAAAAGACACTAACAGATATGGACGGATGTAACACACATTAGGTAAAAAGTGGGATTTGAGATCCATACCTTCAGGAGTAGAGGCGACAGGGAAGAGAGAACTCATGAACACATTGAACTTTGGTTCCAACACATATTAATAGATATAGATAGATCTATCATACATGAGGTAAAAAAGCTACATGAAGTAAAAAAGAGGGATTTGGGATCCATACCTTCGGGAGGAGAGGTGGCGTCGGGAGGTGAGGTGATGGGAAAGAGAGGCAGCACCAGGAGGAGAGGGGGTCGTTGGGAGGAGAGGCGGTGCCGGGAGGAGAGACGACAGGGCCACCACATCAGGTTAGGAAAGTGAGGACGGAGATGTTGGGTTCTATGACAGGGGTGGTGGTGGTGGCGGGGGACAAGGAGACGAAGGGGTGCGTGAGTGAGGAGTAAGAGCACAAACCCTAACAGGGGCCCTACTTATAGAAGAACTATCACAGACGGTTCACAGATGGTTTCATAATACCATCTGTGATGTGGTAGTATATCACAGATGGTTCCATTATGGAACCGTCTATGATACGTATATCATAGATGGTTCTATTATCGAACTGTCTGTAATACATATATCACAGATGGTTTGTGCCACTAAACCGCCTATGATAGTTCCTTCTTTAGCTATAACAAATCCTATTTTTTGGCCAGGAAATGCTAGCCATGCCCTCTGAAAACAAGCAAGCATATACAATCACATATCTAATTATTTCTTAATTACCAAATCAATTACAATGGAATAATTCCTTAATTACATGCTGAGTTTCTTATAATTACATTGGAATAATTTCTATATAGGTGTTCACTATATGGGATCATTCCACTTCGCTATTTCATTTTAAATAAATCCCTTCACGATGATCGACACACATATAGCTTGCATCATCGCTTGGTTCTTCCTCGAGCCTAATGACATCTCTAAATGGAGGTGACTCGTCAAATTGATTATACTTTTCCTCATCCACGGCATTCTCAACTTCGACAATCCTTCTTTTTCATGAAGAACTACGTAGTGCTTCTTATTTGCCGGGTCGGTTACATAAAAACTTAAACAACTTGCCTCACGAATATGAATGGTTCATCATTGTATCCTACACATTCGAGGTCTACAGTAGTGATGCCATACTTGTCGACCTTTACACCCTATGAGAGTTAGACCAATGGCATCAAAATAGAGCGATCTTGAAAATTACATAGTCGAGCTCCCAAATCTCCTCTACAAGTCCATAGTAGGAGTTTGGGCCAGCGGTACTAAACTACTCATGAAATGCATCTATGCGAACACCTGAGTTCTAGATTGTACTCTTTCTATCATAATCTCTTGTATAAAACATGTACCCTTAATGTCGTATCCTTGCCATATCACAATTGTAAATTTTGGCCCTTTTCCAACCATTGCAATGTTTCACTTGATGACCTCCCAGTGAATCGCACCTTCAACCATTTGTTGAACCAACGGTTATGTTGTCTCGTGATCCAAACCTCCGACTGACCTGAATTTTCTTGGCGTAGCATGTCCTTGTGCTCTTCAATATACGGGGACAGTTCAGTCATATGTTGCAAGACCATGAAATAGGCTTGAGCATACATTTCCAAATCAAAAGTTATTGCTTTCCTTCCTATGATCCCAATACCCTCTAGTCTCCCCTCATAATGAGATAGAGGCACACCTATCATTCAACCTGAGCCATGTAATTGATGTAGAACTCAATGACCTCTTTGGTTACATAACCTTCGATAATGCTACCATCCGGACAAGATCAATTTTGTACATAGGACTTAAGAATTCCCATATACCTCTCGAACGGGTACATATGACGTAGAAACATAGGGACGTATATCTATATCTCTTTCACAAGGTGGACAATGAGATGGATCATAATATCAAAAAAGGACGGAGGGAAATACATCTCAAGTTGACATAGAGTCGTCACCACCTCGACCTGTAGAGCACCTAGTCCATCGGGATTGATGATTTTCTAAGCAATTACGTTAAAGAAATAACACAGCCTCATGATTGTCACTCAAAACTTGTTCAGCCAAATACTTCCAATTGCAACAGGAAGTAATTGTGTCATTAGCATATGCAATCATGGGACTTCATGCTAATTAATTTCAAATCTTCCATTGAAACAAGTTTCTTTATGCTGGTAAAGTGACCGGATGGAACTTTCACACTATACAAGCACTGACATATTTTAGTTCTCTTAGACTTAGATAGAGTATAGCAAGCAGGGGAAGGTACGTCCGGCCTTTATCAGTCTCTATCAATGCTAACACGGTCCTTATGTTCATAGTGACCAAGTCACACCGTGCGTTGACACCATTCTTTGTTTTGTCACGAATGTTCTGTAAGAGACCAATCAAGCTATCACATACATTGTTCTCTATGTGCATGACATCAATACAATTGCAAACTTCTAAATATTCCCATAAGGCAATTCCTAAAATATTGACCTCTTCTTCCACATGTTCTTCTGATGGGTCATCAACTTACGTCCCTTTCCAAGCACAACATCGTCATCTTTGACCATATCGTAGACATCTTTCCCATTGAAAGGCCTTGGTGCTGAGTCATCCTTTTTCTATCAAATTGTTTTTTCATGTTGTGATATCGGTGATACCTTGGAAGGAACCTACAGTGATGCATGTACATAGTTCTATGCGAGTTGTTCAACCACACACTCTCAGTATAATCTAAGAGTGCAGACAGGCTTTGGCTCCTTTTGTACTCAACTTTTATAAGTTACTAAGGGCAGAAAAATTATTGATGATGCAAAACAACATGGCGCATAAAGTTCTCTCATTTGTCCACATCCCATATCGGTACCCCTTCATTCCACAATACCACAAGATCTTCCACTAATGGTGCTGGGTACACATCAATATCGTTCCCAGATTGCTTCGGCCCTTAGATAAGTAGTGACATCAAAATATATTTCTACTTCATACACAACAAAGGAGGAAGGTTGTACATGCATACATTCATGGGCCAGGTTTTATGTCGGTTGCTCATGTTACCGAAACAATTCATTCCATCTATACTCAACCCAAACCTTATATTCCTAGGTTTCATATCGAAGTCTACAACATGCAATTGATGTTCCTCCACTGGGTAGATTCAGCAGCGTGTCTTATCATTCCATCTTTCTTATGCTCATTCGAGTGCCAACGCAGCAATCTTGCATCCTTTCGATTCGTAAATAAATGCATCAAATGGGAGAATTATAGGCAGATACTACAACATCTTAGCAGAAGGTCATTGCTTCACCTCGATACTCTTGCCATCTTCAGAGTCATTCTTACGCATGTATCGGGATGCTTTGCACACTAGACAAATATGCAAGTTTGCATACTCTTTACGATAGAGGATACAATCATTCGGATATGCATATATTCTTTCTACTTCCATTTCTAGTGGGCAAAGAACCATCTTGGTTTGGTAGGTAGTTCTCAGCAACACATTTCTCTATGAAAGGATGTACGCTAGGAGACCTAACAACGCCATGGAACTCTTATCGAACCAATTATTGCTTGCCTTCAATTTTAGCAATTCAAGAACGAATGACAACCTTGTGTATTGTGGCTTGTAGCCCGGGAACAAAGATTTCTCCGAGTCCTCCATCAAGCCCTTGAATTTTCTAAACTCTCTCGCACTATAGTTCCCTTCTGCATTGCGTAGTATCTCATCCAAATTGTCATCGTACAACCTATCCTCATCGAAAGCACAGTCCACAACCGGCATCTTGTTGTCTCCCTCGATGATGTTGTAAGTACCTTCCTCTATAATCTTCTCTTCACCATAACTGGTCTAACATGTATACCCCTTTTTGAAACCTCTTCGAATCAAGTGAGCTTCGATCTACATTGAGTTGGTAAACATCTTCATATTATCACAATCAATGCATGGACAGCACATATATTCCATCCCCTTCTTCAACATATCATGCTCAGCCGCTTTTCTAAAATCAGACACGCCATTAATGTACTCTTCACTCACATGGTTCTCAACGTATATCTAGATTCAGTCCATCTACGCTACGCATGTAACAAATTAGTATCAAATTGGATTGTTAATGCTACTATAGCTAGCTAGCCTAATACTTATACATAATTGTCATTCACCTCAATAAATTGTCTATATTATCTAAATTAAGTAGCTAGCTACATACTATTTATGAAGCAATATATATATATATATTGAAGTAAACTAGGTGTAGCGACCCATTCTTAAATTGGAGCAAACTGCCAAGTGTAAGTTCAAACTCCATTAAATTGGTTTTAGTGATAATGGCGAATACAATTGTGAGACTAATATATTTATTGATTATGATATTGCTTAGTCTCATTTGGATAAAAAGTTGAAAAACATAAGAGGTATTCATTCAATATCACATTCTTATCTTATTGCATTCCTCGAATCCGAAGTATAGAATGAACTTCACCAAATAAGTCAAGCTTGAATGTATGTATATGTTTTCACAATATATTCTTCTATGCATACATTTAGGGAGAGTTCACTTTATGTTTTGTGGTTTTATTAGTATTGATTCATGTTCCATTTCTACATATTAAGTATCTTTACTTTGAAACATATCTCTTGAGTATATATAGCTTGTGTAGTTCATATATACTCATAATCAGGTTGTCATTTAGTTCTTCTACTATGTGTTAACAGTTAAATGATTAATAACAACCGGATAAGTAAGCTTTACTTTAAAAGCTTACCTTAGAGTATACAAGTATTGTGTACATGATGTATACTCGTAAACAAATTTTTATCTTATTATTTAGAATCCAGTCTCTCCATTATGTGTTAATGGTCAAGTTTGATAATTGATGATAATTGTTTTGTGACTAATATTTTTATAAGTTGGATGAATAAGTTAGGTTCCACAAATGAGAAAGACTTAGGACGACTTCATGTGTTGAAGATCATCAAGTCAAGAAGAAGATGCATCAAGAGTTGATGCATGTCCAAGAGGAGATGATCATGTGTTGATCATCAAGTCAAGTGAAAACCCATCATGTGTTGATGGAGGTCCAGTGAAGGATGCATCATGTATTTATGCATGTAAAGACGATGACCCATATTTGAAGTGTAGATGTGAGTCATTAAATTTCAAGGGGATGCACAAAGCAAAGGTATGGTTAGCTAGGGCTAAGGATGTGTTTCCGGTCTTTTACCAGTCTTGGTGTTTGGTTGGAAGAACAGGTTGCTAGTATAAGTTGCCGTACTATTAAGAGGGATCATGTCTAGTAGCTTGAGTCTCATAATATGTTGATAGCTCAACCTCACTTGCTCTAGCTCTCTTTGGCACGAGGCTTGTATTTGCGAATGTGTTTTGCAAATAGTTGAAGCTCATGTGTTGAATCCCTATAACATGGGACTATACATTGCAAATGTGTTTTGCAAGTGTTTGAAGTCCATGTTTTCATTCTTTGTAGTAGGAGGCTTATATTTACAAATGTGTTTTGCAAATGGTTGAAGCTCATATATATAATCCTTGTGTCATAATTCTATAAGTGTACAAATGTGTTTTGCAACTTCTTGGGAGTCATGGATAATCCTTGTGTCCATGATACTGTAGTTCGCAAATGTGTTTTGCAAAATCTATTAAAGTATATGCATTTCTCATGAAAATCAGAACTACCACAATGCATTCTACGGTACTACCGCTAGTCGGAACTACCGACGTTGAATCACAGAACTACCATATCTGTTGATGGTCCAAAGACCTGTGTGGTCAAGAACTATTGTGGTCGAACCAATATGGTCGAAGACCTACATGGTTGAAGATCAATGTAGACGCGAACCAGCATAGTCAAAGCCGACATAGTCAAACCAACATGGTCGACAAGTGACATGGTCGATGACCTATGTGGTCAAAGATCGATGTGGTCAAAGATCAATGTGGTCGGAGATCAACGTGGTCAGAACTAACGTGGTGGAGATCTGTGTGATCAAAACCAATGTGGTCAAAACCGACGTAGTTGGGATCTATGTAATCGAAACCAATGTGGTCAAAACTGACATGGTCAAAATCTATGTGATCAAAACCAGCATGGTAAAAACTGGTGTGGTCAAACCAGCGTGGTCAGAACCGACGTGATCGAGATCTGTGTGATCAAAACCAGTGTGGTCGAACCAACGTGGTCGAAACTGACATAGTTGGGACCTGTGTGGTCATAATCGACGTGGTCAAACTAATGTGATTAATACAACATGGTCGAAGATCGACGAAGTGGTCAGAGATCTGTGTGATCGAAGACTGACAAGGTCAGAAATCGACATTGTCGACATGGTTGAGACCTGAGTGGTTGAAACCAATGTGGTCAGTGACCAGCGTAGTCAGAGACCTATGAGATCGAACCGGACAACATGGTCGAAGCCCAGTGTGGTCAGAGACTAGTGTAGTCAGAGACCTATGTGGTTGAACTGGACAACGTGGTCGGAGATTAACGTGGTTGGAGACATGAGTGGTCAAACCATCTGACGTGGTCAAGGACCAATGTAGTCAACGATCGGTACTTTCGACCAGCTCTATATGAGCAGTACTACTGGCTCTGTGTGAGCGGTACTTCTGATTTGTGGAGTGACCAGCTTGTGTAGTGGTACGTTTTTTTTCCAAAGAGACACCTGTGTGGAGTCTTTTCGTCCCTGAGGAAATTGGTAGTTTTGCAGAGTGCTGCGGTACTTTCGATGATCGATAGTACCAAACTTTGTAGGTCGAAACTACCGAATTTGTCTGCAATGACTAGTTTTCTGACCATTGCTAAGGGGAGTGGAAGTACTGATCGTTTGCCTACAGTACTTTCGGAAATCTTGTTTTTCTATCCCAACGGCTAGTTCTGAGGTGTGGGGTATACATACCCCCTTGAGGCCGATTGAAAAAAGTAATGCTTCACTCCATTTCACTCTCTTGAGCAAGTGTGAGGTCCTCCTCTCAATTGTGCATATGTTGCACTTTGTGAGCAACAAGGAAGGCTCTAGATTGTATGTGTTGCATCTAGATGTGAATTATGTATCCGCTCGAGCTTATGCATTCGTTTCACGTGGTGAGAGTCAAGCGAGATGCTTGACTTATTACTCTTAGAGTTTGCTGACTACTAGATGGCGTTGAGGCGCCGTGCGTGGTGATCTTCAAGTCTTCAATCACCATGGTAAAAAGCAACCATGTCAATTGTGGTTTATTTTCTTGTACTCAATTTACATTTATAGAATTAAATTGATTACTTGTCATCCTAAGATTGCAAACCTTGACATAGAGTTATCTTGTTAGTGTACTTAGGTAAACCTGGTTATTTTAGGCGTTATTTGTACTAAACCTTTTTGAGTTAAGCTTCCGCATTATTTGCATGGTTTAGCTAAATAGAAATTGATAATTAATTGGAGAAGAATTTTTAGACCACCTATTCACCCCCTTCTAGTCGGCCTCCTCGATCTAACACCAAGCTAGATCTAAATGTAGCTATCATCTCTCTTTATTACAAAACATATAATTAAAAGCAAATACTAACATCTAATCATCAAGAAACAAATCAGTCCACAAGCTAGATCTACAAGCAGTATGCTTTCACCAATCTCCTTAAAGTAGGCCGCCTCCTTCAATGCAGAGTAATGAAAGCAGATTCGTTGGGACCGGTCTGGCTAGGTATTTAATAATATGGTGTATTCTAGACACGTCCAACCATGAACCATCTATGAAATCTCCCATTATCACAGCCGTTCTTATTAAGAACCATCTGTGATAATGAGAGATTTCACAGACGGTTATTATTACAAATCATCTGTGATAATTACTTATCACAGATGGTTCGTATTATAACCATCTATGAATAAGCATCACAGACAGTTCTAAAGTAGAACTATGTATGATAATTACACTATAGATGGTTCTAAATGTATTCTCATATACATAAATGCAAATTCAAACATATATGACATATTCTCATATACATAAATACAAATTCAGTAATGCCTCTAATGTGTCGATGGCCCGATCTTCCGAAAGGTACTGATAAGTCGATTGTGGAGAACTAGACATTGATGATCCAAAGGCTCCGACCAAAACAGATCAAACCCCTCGCAATCACTACACCGCTGCTCCGTTGGTTATCAACAGTGTCGAACACGGTTGACCTCGCCAAGAAGGCTATCTCCTGTAAGCAAATCGAGAACACAAGCAAGTGAGTTCAAGATGCAATCTGAAATTGTATTACGAATAAAGATTAAGTTCACTAGTTGGGGTTCCTCAACCGAACATGCGGTGAAACTGCTAAGCAAAATAATCTCTTAAGAAAAACCCAAGGAAAACTAAAGGGGTGCGACCTCCTTAAATAGGGGAGGGGGAAGCCGCACTTATCTAATGACAAGGGATGCGGTACTATTCATAGTTACTATTCACGTGAACAGTACGACCGCTGTACGGGACTCGATTACAAGATCCAAGGCCCACTTTGACTCGGATTGAAAAAGTGACGTGACTTGTTTGACAGTTCCTAATCGGCTTGGATGGAATTTGGAGGTAAGACCATATCCATCTGAAAGTAGACTCCAAGAGCTTTCCAACGAGTACTCACGGGCCCCGAGAAGCCTTTAGGATCAAAAATTATGGCCGTTTGAAGTAGACGCTGTTAACAAGGTCGAATCTTATTCGAACTCGCGAACAGGACTTGAATTGCACTTAACGGTTCCACTTCTACACTTGAGCTCGTGTGGTTCTTCCCCATGTTTCTTAAGAACAATTAAATCATCACAAGAATTATGTAGTATGCCATTCTTTAAAACATTTGTATGCAAACTTAGGAACGCATTCACCTGATGGTTAAGTTGACGTGCTCGCGCTCGAGTCATTGGTCCTTGTATCATAGTTTCAATTTGTTGAGTTAGGATGTCCTCATCAGCCTCAGGAGTAAATATGTATTACTTAGTAGTTTTTTACCGGTCAGTAATGATGTCATGTTGTTATACCGAGACCATTTATATATATAGAAGACAGTAAATATAAATTCAACTGCTTGTATTTACATATGGCCAAACACCATGGCCAGTCGCTTCTTACAAAAGATAAAAAAATAGAAACCTAACTGCTTTGAAATTTTTCTAGTGGCAGAGGTAGCATGCTATCTTTATCTTCAAAACTTTGTAGGCGACATGGTCGGCATTGGACTGTTCAGGATCATCAGTGAACAAAGCCTGAAATGTGTCCACCCGCTAATGCACTCATTCGAGTGTCTCCTAAACATTCTCCAACTGAACAACCAAGTTGAATTGAGACTATAGGCTTTCTTCCTTTTCTTGAGAGATCTCGGTAAGGTTGACTCGGTCGCCCACCACCTCGACTAAGTACGCCAAATGATGGCAAGCCTCCTGGAGACATGCAACATCATTGTGCAGGACCACATCGATGGCGAGGTTAGCTCGCCAGAAGCAGGAGACCAACCAGAAGACACAGTGGAGAAGGATGTCAAGATGGTGAAAGGTGGTCTTTAACTACTTTGGCAAATCCTTAGACATAGGAGGAAAGACACTGTTGACATAGTGTCCTTCCGTAGCATCCACCAGCGTATGGCCGGTGAGGTGCTTGTACAGGATGGTTAGGTTGGCCATCAATGCCAGCGACAAGAAAGAGCAGGGAACCATTTATTTCTGCTTAAGAGAGACAAGCAAGATAGCTGACCAGCGAAGTGCTTGTACAGGATCAGTGATGTGGGGATTAATCTCCAATGCTGAATGATCATTTTTATACAATAAAAAATAAATTCGGTGCATGAGACGAAGAGACACATCAGCGAGCCTAAAGAAAAAAAATAGTTTGAATATAGCATATCATATGTAGCAGGCACAGGACGAAAGTGGACGCAGGCCGCCTGTAAGCTCGCTAAAACCCGCGAAAAAAAAACTGACCAACCCGCTAATTTACCTGTACGCTTGCAGGCCAGCCCGCGTAGGCGTAGCCCACCAGATATGCAGCGGCCCGTGTAAAAGTCGTCGTCGGCAATCCTCTCCGGGTGCGTGAGCGTGAGCTCCAGCTCTGCCTTCCTCGTCCCTTCCCAACCCGGCAACCCCAATCCCACGTCCCCTCCCCTCTCCTCTCCTGCCGCCGCCGCGTCTGCTCCGGCCAGGGAACACAGAGTCCCCGTCCCCGCCCATGCCTGTCCGGCATGGGGCCCCTCTCTGCTCGCCGCGGGCGCCAGCCGGCGGCGGCGGCGGCCACGGCTCCCCGCCCGCGCGGTGCGACATCCTCCGCCGGACCTGCTTGTTGTGGCCGACCAAGAAGAGTGTCAGAGCTCTCAGGTTTGCTCTGGATAGTTGACCCCGCTTTTTTTCTGCTTCCCATTTGGACTGGTAGCTTATTCTGTGGTTTGGTTACTGCCATGGTTGTGCACTGTGCGTAGGCATCTTGATTCTTTCAATCATAAGCCCCTTGGGTTCGTCCTTCTTGACCTGTTGCCGTCTGCCTCCAATCAGACGTATTCACAATTCACAAGGCAGTGAAAACCCTCAAGAGTTTCGAAATTATTCGCGTCTCCTCGGACTTGGTTTCATGCTAGTGATATTGTCTCAGCTAACAAGTCCCTCCAAATTGTTGTCCGTCCAAAGATTTTTTTTCCCCTGACGCTTTAGGTGTTTCCATAGGCAGACTCTTCAATATTCCACTAAAATGAGACATTAGTACCAGATAATCAGGGCAATGTTTGCCATGGGCATTTTGATTTGAATTGTTATGGTGCTCAAATAGATTATTGACCCTTTAGATACTTCTTGGTCAGATGTGGATTTTTTTTTTGTTGCCTCTTGAGGGCAACCTTTGTACTGAATTCAACATGCGCAACAGGCCTATCCACTTAGGTTTAAGCCAGTAGTTGATGAATCCATTGTATGCTGTCCTGCAAAAATTGATCTCTGCAGCATTGCGTGTTATTTGATATTTCATACATCTGTTTATGTTTATTACGGGAAATGTAAAATGTGCATCAAATGTTTAAGATGCTTATAGATTCAACTCATTTGCTGAGTTTTAGTGGGATTGTAGTGTCTAGTAATGACTAGTACTTGCTAGCCTACATTTGTAGCTATGCAGCCTCCTTGGATAATATGAGTGAGGCACGTGAAAGAGAAGTATTTTAGTGGGATGTGAGGAAGGTGGATTGTTGACTATGTGAAAAAGAATAAAATACGTCCTCACCAAAAAAAAGATGGGATAAGGGTTCATTATGCTAAATAGTTAGGAAATGCATTCGGCATTTGCTCTTCTTCCTCACAGGGATACAAGATGTATCCTGTTATGACCGGCATCCCATACACGCGCAGGCCGCGCGCGCAGGGAGGAGTCCTAACCGGTCATTAGGGGGCCCTAGGCATAGATCTATCTTCATTAGGATATTTCCCTTTTCTATCCGTAACAGAGTAGGATTTGGATTGCTTTGTAAGGGGAGGATAAATACTCTCCAACTGTCATGGAAATAAACAAGCAAGGCAACAATCGTTGCAGGGCTTACCTGGAAATTCTTTCCATCTCCCGCGCGTCTTCTGCCCGACCTTCTCACGGCGCCGTCACGCCGCCTAGGGCTGCAGCCCCGCCGCCAAGGCATCTCTCACCGATATCCCCTCCGGAACCTCCGCTCAGCCCTGAGCTCTTCCAATCTGGTATCAGAGATGCCAGGAACCGAGGATGGCGGCAAGCAGCAAAAAGGGACGCCGCCGTCGGCTGATCCCGTCGCCAAGGCGCTGGCCGAGCTCGTCCAGCAGATGGCGACCCACCACCGCCGCCTCCACCGCCAGCTCCCCATCCACCCTTCCCGCCGCCACCACGCTGCCGATTCCCATCCACCAAATCCAGTTCCCCCACTTGCCGTCGCCGATTCCGCCTGGACCGTAGCTCCCTATGCGGCCATCCTTTCCGTCCGGTCGGAGATAGGATCCGGCGGTGCCGGCACCGGCCTGGGCGCCCCTCGCTTCCACAAGCTTGACTTTCCCACCTTCGACGGCAAGGAGGATCCGCTCAATTGGCTCAACCGGTGCGAGCAATTCTTCCGTGGACAGCGCACCATGGCCTCGGATCGCGTGTGGCTCGCCTCGTACCATCTCACGGGCGCCGCCCGGACATGTTACTATGCCTTGGAGCAGGACGAGAGCATGCCCTCCTGGGAGCGCTTCAAGGAGTTATGCCACCTCCGCTTCGGGCCGCCAATCCGCGCCAATCGCCTGGCGGAGCTCGCCCGGCTACCTTTCTTATCCACCGTCCAAGAATATCAAGAGCACTTCAATGCGCTTTTATGTCACGCGCCGCAGTTGACGCCAATCCAGAAGGTGGAGTTGTTCACCGGCGGCCTCCCTGAACATATCAAGATCGACGTCGAACTGCGTGAGCCCCGTGATCTGCAGACGGCAATGCACCTCGTGCGGGCATATGAGCGCCGCGCCGAGACGACACCGCCAGCATCGCTGCAACGGCCGCCCCGCCCCCTCCAGCGCCCACCGCCGGCCCTTCCTACGCCGCAGCGGGCTGCCACCACACCCTCAGCCGCACCAGCCCTAATGCCGCCGACTTCGCCTGCGATCCCAGCATTACCGGCAGCGCCGCGACCGTTCCGCCGCCTCTCCCCGGCTGAGTTGGCCGATCGACGCCGGCTGGGACTCTGCTACAACTGCGATGAGCAGTACGTCCGCGGCCACAAGTGCCAGCGGCTGTTTTTCATTGAGGTTACCGATTATCTGGACGACGATACGGCCAACGACTCCGGTGGTGCATCGGTGGACAGGGCCGCGTCTGACTTGCCGGTGGTATCCCTTCATGCGATCGCCGGCATTCGCACGGAGGACACCATGCACCTCCACGTCAGTATCCACGGCCACCGACTTCTGGCGTTGCTGGACTCCGGCTCCACCAACAATTTCATCAACGCCGAGGCCCTGCACCGACTCCATCTGGAGACATCCGACAGCGCCAATATGCGAGTGGCGGTGGCCAATGGCGACCGGGTCCCCTGCAAGGGAGTGGCCAGCAACGTCGCCATGAGTATCGGGCCCGAGGACTTCTCCATCACCTGCTACGGCATCAACCTGGGCGGCTACGACCTCGTCCTCGATGTTGACTTTCTCCGAACCCTGGGACCCATTCTTTGAGATTTCGAGGACCTCTGCATGGCGTTTTGGCGGGGCGACAGGCGAGTGTTCTGGAAGGGCCTTGGCTCCCCCGCGATGACATCTCACAACCGGTCCTTCGCGCCATCACCGGGACGATGCCGCAACCCCTCTTGGATCACCTTCTACACCAATACAGCATGATTTTCGAGGAACCAAGGGGCATTCCACCGGCACGACCCTACGACCACCGCATCCACCTCCTACCGGGCACCGCGCCGGTGGCCGTCCGCCCCTACCGCTACCCTCAGCTGCAGAAGGACGAGCTGGAGCGCCAGTGTGCCGCCATGCTGGAGCAGGGCATCATCCGACCGAGCACCTCGCCGTTCTCTGCGCCAGTGCTCTTGGTCAAGAAGGCGGACAACTCCAGGCGGTTCTGCATCGACTACTGTGCGCTGAACGACAAGACCTCCAAAGACAAGTTCCCAATACCGGTGGTTGACGAGCTCCTCGACGAGCTCCATGGCGCCCGGTACTTCACCAAGCTGGACCTCCGTTCCGGATACCACCAGGTGCGCATGCACCCGGACGACATCGAGAAGACGGCTTTCCGCACCCACCACGGCCACTTCGAGTTCCTCGTTATGCCCTTCGGCCTGTCCAACGCACCGGCTACGTTCCAGGCCCTTATGAACGACATCCTCCGTCCCTTCCTCCGTCGGTTCGTGCTCGTGTTCTTCGACGACATACTCATCTACAGTTCATCATGGTCCGAGCATTTGCAGCATGTCCGCCTCGTTTTCGATGCGCTCCGCGCCCACTCCTTGCACCTCAAGCGCTCCAAGTGCTCTTTCGGGGCGTCTTCGGTCGCCTACCTCGGCCATGTCATCTCCGCCGACGGCGTCACCATGGACAGCGATAAGGTGGCCGCTGTCGCATCCTGGCCGGTGCCCCGCTCGACCCGGGGTTTGCGCGGGTTCCTGGGCCTCGCTGGCTACTACCGGAAGTTCATCCGGGACTTCGGCACAATCGCGGCACCGCTGACAAAACTCCTGCGCAAGGATGCTTTCACTTGGTCGGACGATGCCGCGGCAGCATTCCAGGCGCTGAAGCACGCCCTGACGACGGGACCAGTCCTGCAGATGCCTGTCTTTGACCAGCTGTTCATCGTCGACTGCGACGCCTCGGGCGCTGGCTTTGGCACCGTCCTCCACCAGGACGTCGGAGCCCTCGCTTTCTTCAGCCAAAATTAACGAAAATACGTAAATAGTTCATCTTGTCAAAACATTCATGAAATTTAAACAAGCATAGTCTTTTTCATCCACAATGAAAATATACCAATAGTTGATTATAACATAACTACATAAGTAGCAACAATTTGTATTGCCAATTTACAAGCCTAATTCTTCATATATTCTATAATATTCTCAAGATCTGTAGAATCTTCAATGTTTGCATTATAGGTTGGTCCAATACTCCAATGTGTTCCATATTTTGAAATATTACCTTAGGCACTAGGGCTGGTGGCTACTCCAATGTGTTCCATATACCATTTTTGTTGAAATTTAGCCACTATCCGGATTATCCGTATCCGTATTATCTGGATTATCCGTATCCGTATCCGTATTCGACGGATACTAGGCTTACTGTATTCGTATCCGTATCCCGATAAAAAAGTCCGTATCCGATCCGAGAACTATCCGAAAAAATCCGATCCGACACAATCCATATCCGTCCGGATTCGGCGGAAACTATCTGATCTGTTTTCACCCCTACCTGGATATCGTATATTCACGGTCAAAACAATTTTGCTCTTCCTCCTGTGCAATTCTATGAACCCTAATGGGGAGGCCCTTGGGGAAGTCGACGAAGGGGTACACGAACGCCTGGTCCGGCTCGGCGAGCTCCCACCGGAAATTGAGCACCAGGTGGTGCAAAAAGATGGCGATCTCGAGCTTGGCGAGCTCCGACCGGCGCAGAGCCGCGTGCCGCCGCCGTACGGCATGAAGTTACTGTTCTGCGGAACGCTGGATGCATTGTTCTGCAACAGCAAAATATAAACAAAATTACAATTTGTTATACTTGTCAACGCTTTGGACTGAACTAATCGTATCATCTAGCTGTAGGCATGAAAGAATGCAGGTTTGCGATGCACATCAGATAATCCAGGGACGAGAAAGAACTTGTCGAGAAAACATATATAGGAAATGTCCTCAATAATGCAGGATTGTCTTCTCTTGGTGAATGGCTATGCTGTTGCCACGATCACATAATCCCCACGGGCATCGACAACGGCATAGATTGTCTAAACATACACACGTTTCACGTCCCAGGAATTGACAAGGGATCTCCCCATCGATTCGTAACGGATAAGAATAGGGTGTGTTGGGAGAAGGGTGTATTCCAATCGATCGGCCACTGATTGGATTCCAACGTGCCATTCTTTTTAGTTTGGACCAAGCCCTTGGATTCGCACAATTCGGCAAGAACCCAAGCAAAGACCATTCTAGTATAGCCTTATAGCTAGAGAGAGAGAGAGAGAGAGAGAGAGAGAGAGAGAGAGAGAGGACTCCATTGACTGCGAGAGAGACCGGGAGATCCAAGAAAAAAGGTCGCTGGAGTCGCTATGAACATGTAACGTTGATTTATAGTTTGTAATAGATTATTCTAAGAGGTTATGTGAGCTAGGCTAGAGATTAGAGAACGTCGGTGTCTCTTGATACCGGCACATACACTGTAGATCCGCCCCTAGCAGCCGGGCAGATGCTGCAACGCGAGCAAACACGTCTCAGCACACCTGTGCGAGCTGAACATTCCCTTTCATGTTAGGCTCATGTTGTTATCGTGGAGTTAAGCGGAAAAGGTGTCGTGCATTTGCAGAATTGCTCGAGCTTAAGCACACATTTAGCTTATGCACCTTTCTTCTTTTCTTTCGCGGATCCTACTAATGTGTTGCTGACATGAAGGCTAATGATTGACAGGGTAACAACGACTGCATGCCCAATCTTTCTTTCTTTCTTTCTTGATGGATTGGTCACAGCCCCGCTCGTTTCAGCTTCAACTTCTGGCTTATTTTTCATTATTCATAAGTTTTGTCTTTTTCTGATTTTTTTGCTTTTTTGAGTTTTTTCCGGTTGTTTTTTTCCCGTATTTGTTTGTGTTGTCCAAGATGAGCTAACATATTTTTTCTATTTTT